>JAVTVJ010000857.1:0-52990 GCA_034509425.1 Eopsaltria australis | reverse complement strand
AAACCCCCATTTTTGGGCATCGGGGACTCCCCTGTACTCCCTTCTCCAGCACCGGGACCCCCCTGCAGCCCCTTATCCGGGACTGGGATCCCCCCGCACCCCTGTCAGTGCTCTGGGACCCCCCTGCACCCCCATTCCCGGCCATCCCGCCTTTCCTAAACCCCAGACCCGCCCTTCTCCTGGAGTTTGGACCCCCCAGATCTCCCATTTTTCCGAGCCTCCCCAGTTCCCCATTCCCGGCATTTCCTGAGAGGGGTCTCTAGGGGGCCCGGGAGGGTCCCAGGGAGTCCCAAGTTGTTGTCACGGTGTCCCAGGGGGGTCGCGGCAGCGCGGATCCAGTGGGATCCAGACGAATTCCCTGGGATTCCCCTTTAGTCCCCGTCCCTCCCTCCCGCACTCCCTCGGTCACTTTCGCGTCTCCCAAGCTGCGGCACCGGCATCCGCCCGGCGACTGCCCCGGCCCCATTCCCGGGGGACCCCTCGAACCCCCTTATCCGGCACCTGAACCCCCCTGAACTCTCATTCCCGGGCACCGGGACCCCCCGAACCCCCTTATCCGGCACCGGGACACCCCTGCAGTTCTTGTCCTGGCAATCCCAACTCTCCCAGCTCTCGGATTCCCTCTTTTCCTTGACCTCGGGACCCTCTGGCCCCCCCATCCCGCCTTTCCCAGTCCCTTCCTTCAACCTTGGACTCTTCCCGCCTCTCCCAGTTCCGCTTCCTCACCCTCGGACACCCCCAGACCCCCCAATCTCTGCATCCCCCCAGTTCTCCACCCCCTGCGCGTCCTGCGGGAGGGTTCTGGGAGGTTCCGGAGAGGATTCAGGGCAATTCCCAGGGTTTCCTCTGTCCCCTCCCCGCGCTGTCCCGCTCACTTTCGCGTCTCCCAAGCTGCGCCACCGGGATCCGCCCGGGGAGCGCTGAGTGCCCCCGGCACCGGCACCTCCCTCAACCGCAACTCCGGGCCACGGGGACCCCCTGCACTTCCATTTGCGGGCGAACCCCCCTTCCCTGGCACAGAGACCCCCTGAACGTTCATTTCCGGGCACCGGCACCCCCTGTACCCCCTTCTCCAGCCCCGACAACCCCGAAACCCCTTAACAGGAACCTGGAACCCCCTCAAGCCCCATTTCCGGGCACGGAAACCCCCCTGAACCCCCGGTGCTGGGCACCGGGATCCCCTTGAACCCCCATTTCTGGACACCAGGACTGCCCTGAACTTCCATTTCCAGGCCCCGGGACCCCTTGAAGCCCGAAACTCGGCAAGGGAATCCCCCTGAACCCCATTTCCTGGGCACCGGCACACCCCTGCAATCCTTTTCCCAGCATTCCCAACGCTCCCAGCCCTCTGATTCCCTTTTTCCTTGACCCCGGGATCCCCTGCACCCCCAGCCCTCCTCTCCCAGTGCCCTCACCCTCCCTTCCTTGACTCTGGGACCCCCCTGCACCTCCACTCCTGAGCATGGGGACTCCCCTGCACCCCCTTATTCGGCACTGGGACCCCCTGCACCCCTCGCGGGCATCCCTCCCTTCCCAGACCCAGACCCGCCCTTTGCCTTCGCCTTTGCACCCCCACATCTCCCAAATTTCCGTGTCTTCCCAATTTCCCACTCCCGGCGCTTTCTTAACTGGGGTCCCGGAGGGCCCCAGGGGGTCCCAGGTGGTTCCCAGAGGGCTCCAGGGCGGTCGCAGCGGGGATCCAGAGGGATCCAGACCAATTCTCTGGAATTCCCCCGTCCCCTCCCCTCCCGCGCTCTCTCGGGCTCTTTCGCTTCCGCGTCTGAACCCGAGAGACCGGGATCTGCCTGGTGACCGGTGACGTCATTTAAACATCAGCAGCCATTGGTGGGTAGGGAAGAAGCGAAGCTACCGCGAGGCAGGTGATTTGCCTGGGCGGGGCTAGGCTGCGGGCTCAAGGGTGGGGCTGCAGTGAGCAGTGCTATGCTGGCTCCAGCGCTGGGGCTGGGGCTGCTCTTGGGGCTCCTGGGGGCCCTGGGAGCCCCGGGGGCGGCGACGAAAGGTGAGTGGGACCCCCCTGAACCGCAATTCCCGGGCACCGGGACCCCCCTGAACTTCCATTGCCGGGCACTGGGAACCCCCTAAACCCTCGCTCGCGGGCACGGGAACCCTCCTGAACCCCCATTTTTGGTCCTGCGACCCCCCCTCCATCCCCTTCTCCAGCACCGGGACCCCCCTGTGCCCCCTCATCTGGCACCGGGACCCCCCGGAACCCCCATCTCTGCGCACGGGGACCCCCTTTGGCGCCCATTCCCGGGCACCGACACCCCCCTGTACCCCTTTCTTACGCACCGGGAGCCCCTGCACCCCCTTATCTGGCACCAGGACCCCCCTGAACCTCCATGTTCGGGTACTGGGACCCCCGTGAACAGCGAATTCCGGGACACGAATCCCCTTTATCCCAATTCCTGAGCACGGGGACACCCTTGAACGTTCATTTTCGGGCACCGGGACCCGCCTGCACCCCCTTATCCGGGACCGGGAACCTCTGCACCCCATTCCCGGACACTCCGCCTTTCCCAGACCCCGGACCCGCCCTTTTCCTTGACCTTCGGACCCCCCGGATCTCCCAGCTTTCCGTGTCCGCTCCGTTTTCCACTCGCGCCGCCTCCTGAAAGGGGATCCCGGAGGGTCCCAGGGCTGTTGCAGCGGAATCCAGTGGGATCCAGATGAACTCTCTGGAATTCCCCTTTTCCCCCATCCCCTCCCCCCGCCTTCCCTCGCTCTCTTTCTCTCTCCCGTCTCCCCCTGCCTCCTATGCCGCCCCTGCCCCCAGTCTCTGCATCCCCCCAGTTCCGCAGCCCCTGCGCGTCCTCCAGGGGGTCCCTCAGCCGCTCCTCAGCCGAGCTTCCCGGGAAATGCCGGAGCTCGGGGAAAGGGAGGCGGGGCCGTGCCGTGTGCAGAGCCCGCCCCTCGCTCCCATTGGCCCGTTCTGCCGTCACTCCTGCTTCTCGCGCGCTGATTGGGCAGAGCGGGGACAAGCCCGGCCCCGGTGCCGCCCCCAGGCTCGTGCTCCCGCTTGCTCCCAGTGGGAGTCCAGTGACCGCCAGTATGATCCCAGTGACCCCCAGACACGCCCAGTACGAGTCTGCTCTGATCCCTGTCACCCCCAGTATGATCCCAGTGACCCCCAGACATTCCCAGTACGAGTCTGCTTTGATCCCTGTCACCCCCAGACTCTTCCAGTACTGTGCCAGTCACTCCCAGTATGACCCTGTCAGTCCCAGGATGATCCCAGTGTGACCCCAGCATGGGCCCAGCTGCTCCCAGTATGATCCCAGTTACCCCCTGCATTGTTCCAGTTTGCCCTTTTCACCCCAGTATGATTCCAGTATGGTTTCCCAGTATGATTCCAGTCAGTCCCAGGATGATCCAAACCACTCCCAGTCTCTCCCAGTACATCTCAGTTGTCCCCAGCATGCTCCCAGTCACTCTCAACTGCTCCCAGTTGTCCTCAGCAGGCTCCCAATTGCTCCAGTAGTCGTCAGTGTGGTCCCAGTATATCCCTGTATGATCCCTGAGTTCTGTTCTCAGTGGATTCTTGTCCCATTGCCTGTGTATCCCAGTGTCCCAGTCTGTCCCAGTCCATCACAGTTTGTCCCCGTCCATCCTGGTCCCTTCATGGCAGCCGCTGCCATTTCCCGGATCCTGCTCCCCCCACCCCATTTTGGGGTACTGGGACCCCCTCTGCACCCCCTTATCCCCCACCAACACCCCCTGCACTCCCTTTCCCGGGTATCCTCCTGTCCCAGCTCCTGGATCCCCTGTTTCCATGATCCCAGGGACCCCAGGCCCCCATTCCCGGCCATCCCAGGGCACCTCAGCCCCAGGCCTCCCTTTCCTGGCAAACCCAAACTGGGCACGGGGCTCTGCAGCCGCTCTGGGATTTATGATCACCCAAGGAAAGGGAGAGAATAGGAGAGAGAAAGAGAGAGGGGGAGACTGGGAATCAGGGATCGGGGTCCCAGCACCCAGTCCTGCTCTGTCAGGGGTGGGGACCCGCAGCCGCAGGGAAAATTGGATTCGCTGCTCCCGGTGCTGCCCCTGGCTTTGGGCTGAACCCAGCGGGTTCCAGGCAGAGTTTGAGCGCAGGGCCCGGGAATTCAGCACAGCCCGGCCCTGGAGGCTCCTGGAGGGGTCCCAAAGGGATCCAGAGGGTTCCCAGGAGGGGATCCAGGTGAATTCCCTGCAATTCCCCCTTTTCCCCTCCCCCGCGCTCCCTCGGGCACTTTGGCGTCTCCCGAGCTGCGGCACAGCTGCGATCGGTGACGGCTGCGATGGCTCCAGCGCTGGGGCTGGGGCTGCTCTTGGGGCTCCTGGGGGACCCGGGGGGGCGGCGAAAGGTGAGTGGGATCCCCCGAAACCGGGACCCCCAGAACCGCAATTCCCGAGCACCGGGACCCCCCTGAACTTCCATTTCCCGGCACGGGAGTTCCCCAAACCCCCATTTTTGGCCCTGTGACCCTCCCCCCTCCCTGCACGCCTCCAACACTCGGACCCCCCTGATCTCCCTTCTCTGGCACCGGGACTCCCCTGAACTCCCATTCCTAGGCACAGAGACACCCTTGAGCAGCTATTTTCAGGTAATTTGACCCCCTTGAACTGCAAAATCCGGGAAGGAAACTCCCCCGAGCCCGCATTCTCCAGTAAGGGAACCTCCGTAAATCCCCATTTTTGGGCACGGGGACTCCCCTGTACTCCCTTCTCCAGCACCGGGACCCCCCTGCACCCCCTTATCCGGGACTGGGATCCTCCCGCACCCCTGTCAGTGCTCTGGGACCCCCCTGCACCCCCATTCCCGGCCATTCCGCCTTTCCTAAACCCCAGACCCGCCCTTTTCCTGGAGTTTGGACCCCGCAGAGCTCCCACTTTTCCGAGCCTCCCCAGTTCTCCATTCCCGGCATTTTCTGAGAGGGGTCTCTAGGGGGCCCGGGAGGGTCCCAGGGTGTCCCAAGTTGTTGTCACGGTGTCCCAGGGGGGTCACGGCAGCGCGGATCCAGTGGGATCCAGACGAATTCCCTGGGATTCCCCTTTAGTCCCCGTCCCTCCCTCCCGCACTCCCTCGGTCACTTTCGCGTCTCCCAAGCTGCGGCACCGGCATCAGCCCGGCGACTGCCCCGGCCCCATTCCCGGGGAACCCCTGGAACCCCTTTATCCGGCACCGGGACACCCCTGAACTCTCATTCCCGGGCACCGGGACCCCCCGAACCCCCTTATCCGGCACCGGGACACCCCTGCAGTTCTTGTCCTGGCAATCCCAACTCTCCCAGCTCTCGGATTCCCTCTTTTCCTTGACCCCGGGATCCCCTGGCCCCCCCATTCCTGCCTTTCCCAGCTCCCAGACCCCACTTCCTTCAACACCGGGGACCCCCTGGCCCCCCCATCCCCCTCTCCCACTCCCTTCCTTCAACCTTGGACCCTTCCCGCCTCTCCCAGTTCCTCTTCCTCACCCTCGGACACTCCAAGAACCCCCTGTCTCTGCATCCCCCCAGTTCTCCACCCCCTGCGCGCCCTGCGGGAGGGTTCTGGGAGGTTCCGGAGAGGATTCAGGGCAATTCCCAGGCTTTCCTCTGTCCCCTCCCCCCGCTGTCCCGGTCACTTTCGCGTCTCCCAAGCCGCGCCACCGGGATCCGCCCGGGGAGCGCTGAGTGCCCCCGGCACCGGCACCGCCCTCAACCGCAACTCCGGGCCACGGGGACCCCCTGCACTTCCATTTGCGGGCGAACCCCCCTTCCTGGGCACAGAGACCCCCTGAACGTTCATTTCCGGGCACCGGCACCACCCTGTACCCCCTTCTCCAGCCCCGACAACCCCGAAACCCCTTAACAGGAACCTGGAACCCCCTCAAGCCCCATTTCCGGGCACGGAAACCCCTCTGAACTCCCGGTGCTGGGCACCAGGATCCCCTTGAACCCCCATTTATGGACACCAGGACTGCCCTGAACTTCCATTTCCAGCCACCGGGACCCCTTGAACCCCGAAACTCGGCAAGGGAATCCCCCTGAACCCCATTTCCTGGGCACCGGGACACCCCTGCAATCCTTTTCCCAGCATTCCTAACACTCCCAGCCCTCTGATTCCCTTTTTCCTTGACCCCCGGGATCCCCCGGACCCCCAGCCCTCCTCTCCCAGTGCCCTCCCCCTCCCTTCCTTGACTCTGGGACCCCCCTGCACCTCCATTCCTGGCCATGGGAACTCCCCTGCACCCCCTTATTCGCACCGGGACTCCCTGCACCCCTCCCGGGCATCCCGCCCTTCCCAGACCCAGACCCGCCCTTTGCCTTCACCTTTGCACCCCCCACATCTCCCAAATTTCCCTGTCTCCCCAATTTCCCACTCCCGTCGCTTTCTTAGGGAGGGTCCCGGAGGGTCCCAGGGGGTCCCAGGTGGTTCCCAGAGGGCTCCAGGGCGGTCGCAGCGGGGATCCAGAGGGATCCAGACGAATTCTCTGGAATTCCTCCGTCCCCTCCCCCCCCCGCGCTCTCTCGGGCTCTTTCGCTTCCGCGTCTGAACCCGAGAGACCGGGATCTGCCTGGTGACCGGTGACGTCACTGATAGACCGGGTAGCCATTGGTGGGCGGGAAATAGCGGAGCCAATGGCGAGGCAGGCGATCGCTCTGGGGGCGGGGCCAGGGATGGGGCGGGCCCAAGGCTGGGGGCGGGGCCGCAGCGGAGCAGCGCCATGGCTCCAGCGCTGGGGCTGGGGGCGCTCTTGGGGCTCCTGGGGGCCCTGGGAGCCCCGGGGACGGCGACGAAAGGTGAGTGGGACCCCCCGAAACCGGGACCCCCCTGAACCGCAATTCCCGAGCACCGGGACCCCCCTGAACTTCCATTGCCGGGCACTGGGAAACCCCTAAACCCCCGCTCGCGGGCACGGGAACCCTCCTGAACCCCCATTTTTGGTCTTGTGACCCCCCCCTCCATCCCGTTCCCCATCACCGGGACCCCCCTGTGCCCCCTCATCTGGCACCGGGACCCCCCGGAACCCCCATCTCTGCGCACGGGGACCCCCTTTAGCTCCCATTCCCGGGCACCGAGACCCCCCTGTACCCCTTTCTTAGGCACCGGGAACCCCTGCACCCCCTTATCTGGCACCAGGACCCCCCTGAACCTCCATGTTCGGGTACTGGGACCGCCGTGAACAGCGAACTCTGGGAAAGGAATCCCCTTAATCCCCATTCCTGAGCACGGGATCCCCGTGAACGTTCATTTTCGGGCACCGGGACCGGGAACCTCTGCACCCCATTCCTGAGCACGGGATCCCCGTGAACGTTCATTTTCGGGCACCGGGACCCGCCTGCTCCCCCTTATCCGGGACCGGGAACCTCTGCACCCCATTCCCGGACACTCCGCCTTTCCCAGACCCCGGACCCGCCCTTTTCCTTGACCTTCGGACCCCCCGGATCTCCCAGCTTTCCCTGCCGCTCCGTTTTCCACTCGCGCCGCCTCCTGAAAGGGGATCCCGGAGGGTCCCAGGGCTGTTGCAGCGGAATCAAGTGGGATCCAGATGAACTCTCTGGAATTCCCCTTTTCCCCCATCCCCTCCCCCCGCCTTCCCTCGCTCTCTTTCTCTCTCCCGTGTCCTCAGCTCTCCCAGTGTCGCTTCCTGCCCCCCCAGTATCTGCATCCCCCCAGTTCCGCAGCCCCTGCGCGTCCTCCAGGGGGTCCCTCAGCCGCTCCTCAGCCGAGCTTCCCGGGAAATGCCGGAGCTCGGGGAAAGGGAGGCGGGGCCGTGCCGTGTGCAGAGCCCGCCCCTCGCTCCCATTGGCCCGTTCTGCCGTCACTCCTGCTTCTCACGCGCTGATTGGGCAGAGCGGGGACAAGCCCGGCCCCGGTGCCGCCCCCAGGCTCGTGCTCCCGCTTGCTCCCAGTGGGAGTCCAGTGACCCCCAGGATGATCCCAGTGACCTCCAGACACGCCCAGTACGAGTCTGCTCTGATCCCTGTCACCCCCAGTATGATCCCAGTAACCTCTAGACAGCCCCAGTACGAGTCTGCTTTGATCCCAGTGACCCCCAGACACTCCCAGTACGAGTCTGCTTTGATCCCTGTCACCCCCAGACACTCCCAATACTTTTCCAGGCACTCCCAGTATGACCCTGTCAGTCCCAGAATGATCCCAGTATGACCCCAGCATGGGCCCAGCTGCTCCCAGTATGATCCCAGTTATCCCTTGCGTTGTTCCTGTTTGCCCTATTCACCCCTAATTCGGATCTGATCGCTCCCAGTATGATTCCAGTCAGTCCCAGGATGATCCAAACCGCTCCCAGTCTCTCCCAGTACATCTCAGTTATCCCCACCATGCTCCCACTCACTGTCAACTGCTCCCAGTAGCCCTCAGAGTGGTCCCAGTATATCCCAGATGGGATGCCCAATCCCGCCTCTCCCACTCCTTTCCTTGAACCTTGGACTCTTCCCGCCTCTCCCAGTCCCTTCCTTCAACCTTGGACTCTTCCCGCCTCTCCCAGTTCCGCTTCCTCACCCTCGGACACTCCCAGACCCCCCAATCTCTGCATCCCCCCAGTTCTCCACCCCCTGCGCGTCCTGCGGGAGGGTTCTGGGAGGTTCCGGTGAGGATTCAGGGCAATTCCCAGGCTTTCCTCTGTCTCCTCCCCGCGCTGTCCCGCTCACTTTCGCGTCTCCCAAGCTGCGCCACCGGGATCCGCCCGGGGAGCGCTGAGTGCCCCCGGCACCGGCACCGCCCTGAACCGCAACTCCGGCCCACGCGGACCCCGTGCACTTCCATCTGCGGGCGAACCCCCTTCCTGGGCACAGAGACCCCCTGAACGTTCATTTCCGGGCACCGGCACCACCCTGTACCCCCTTCTCCAGCCCCGACAACCCCGAAACCCCTTAACAGGAACCTGGAACCCCCTCAAGCCCCATTTCCGGGCACGGAAACCCCCCTGAACCCCCGGTGCTGGGCACCAGGATCCCCTTGAACCCCCATTTCTGGACACCAGGACTGCCCTGGACTTCCATTTCCAGGCACCAGGACCCCTTGAAGCCCGAAACTCGGGAAGGGAATCCCCCTGAACCCCATTTCCTGGGCACCGGGACAGCCCTGCAATCCTTTTCCCAGCATTCCCAACGCTCCCAGCCCTCTCATTCCCTTTTTCCTTGACCCCGGGATCCCCTGCACCCCCAGCCCTCCTCTCCCAGTGCCCTCCCCCTCCCTTCCTTGACTCTGGGACCCCCCTGCACCTCCACTCCTGGCCATGGGGACTCCCCTGCACCCCCTTATTCGGCACTGGGACCCCCTGCACCCCTCGCGGGCATCCCGCCCTTCCCAGACCCAGACCCGCCCTTTGCCTTCGCCTTTGCACCCCCCACATCTCCCAAATTTCCGTGTCTCCCCAATTTCCCACTCCCGGCGCTTTTCTAAGGAGGGTCCCGGAGGGCCCCAGGGGGTCCCAGGTGGTTCCCAGAGGGCTCCAGGGCGGTCGCAGCGGGGATCCAGAGGGATCCAGACGAATTCTCTGCAATTCCCCCTTTTCCCTTCCCCCCCGCGCTCCCTCGGGCTCTTTGGCTTCCGCGTCTGAACCCGAGAGACCGGGATCTGCCTGGAGACCGGTGACGTCACTGATACACGTGGTAGCCATTGGTGGGTAGGAAATAGCGAAGCCAATGGCGAGGCAGGCGATCGCTCTGGGGGCGGGGCCAGGGCTGGGGCGGGCCCAAGGCTGGGGGCGGGGCCGCAGCGGAGCAGCGCCATGGCTCCAGCGCTGGGGCTGGGGCTGCTCTTGGGGCTCCTGGGGGCCCTGGGAGCCCCGGGGGCGGCGACGAAAGGTGAGTGGGACCCCCCGAAACCGGGACCCCCCTGAACCGCAATTCCCGAGCACCGGGACCCCCCCTGAACTTCCATTGCCGGGCACTGGGAACCCCCTAAACCCCCGCTCGCGGGCAAGGGAACCCTCCTGAACCCCCATTTTTGGTTTTGCGACCCCCCCTTCATCCCCTTAATCAGCACCGAGACCCCCCTGTACCCCTTTCTTAGGCACCGGGAACCCCTGCACCCCCTTATCTGGCACCAGGACCCCCCTGAACCTCCATGTTGGGGTACTGGGACCCCCGTGAACAGCGAATTCCGGGACAGGAATCCCCTTAATCCCCATTCCTGAGCACGGGGACCCCCTTGAACGTTCATTTTCGGGCACCGGGATCCCCCCTGCACCCCCTTATCCGGGACCGGGAACCTCTGCACCCCATTCCCGGACACTCCGCCTTTCCCAGACCCCGGACCCGCCCTTTTCCTTGACCTTCGGACCCCCCGGATCTCCCAGCTTTCCGTGTCCGCTCCGTTTTCCACTGCCGGCGCCTCCTGAAAAGGGATCCCGGAGGGTCCCAGGGCTGTTGCAGCGGAATCCAGTGGGATCCAGATGAACTCTCTGGAATTCCCCTTTTCCCCCATCCTCTCCCCCCGCGTTCCCTCGCTCTCTTTCTCTCTCCCGTCTCCCAAGCCGCGCCCCCGGGATCCGCCCGCCTCTCCCAGCCCCAGCCCCCCTTTGCCGTGACCCCGGCACCCCCTGGGCCCCCATTCCTGCCTTTCCCACCTCACAGACCCCACTTCCCTCAACACCGGGGACCCCTGGACCCCCTTTCCTGGCCACAGGGACCCCCTGGCCCCTCCATCCCGCCTCTCCCACTCCCTTCCTTCAACTCTGGACTCTCCTCAGCTCTCCCAGTTGCGCTTCCTGCCCCCCCAGTCGCTGCATCCCCCCAGTTCTCCACCCCTTGTGCATCCTCCAGGGGGTCCCAGGATGCCCAGGAGGGTCCCTGGGGGTTTGTGGGGGATCCCAGGGGGGATTCTGGACTCTGGGACCCTCCTGAATTTCTATCTCCAGACCACTGGGACCACTCTGCACCTCCTTATTCTGCACCAATCCCCCCCTGCACCCCCTTTCCCATCCATCCTGCCTACCCCAGTCCTCAAACCCCCCCTTTTCCTGAGATCCCCTGGACCCCCATTCCTGCTTTTCTCAGCCCCTGGCCCCCCCTTTCCTCTTCATCAAGGACCCCTGGGACTCCTATTCCCAGGTCTCCCCACCTTGTGACCCCTCTTTCCTTGGCACTGGGGACCCCAGGACCCCCTTTCCTGGGACCAGGGATTCTCTGGACCCCCCCATCCTTCCCCTGCACCCCTCTCCTTGATGATGAGATTCCCAAAACCCTTCCTAGCTCTCCCAGTTCCCCTTTCATTGATCCATGACCCCTCAAACACCCCAAATCTCTGTGTCCCCCCAGTTCTCCACTCCCTGCGTTACCTGTCCATGGCAGTGTCAGAGCCCGGCCCGGGGGTGCTCCAGTACTTGTCCATGGGGTACCTGGACAGGATCCCCTTCACGTGCTACGACAGCGAGCGGGGCCGGGTGGTGCCACTGACGCCATGGATTGAGGACGGAGTCGAGCCAGGATATTGGGATTGGCAGACCCAGATCTGTGAGGGGTGGCAGCACTGGTATGCCAGGAACCTGGAGACACTGCGTGAGCGGTACAACCAGAGCAGGGGTGAGTGGGGGGAGCCGGGGCTGGGGGGGATCTGTGGGGCTGGAATGAGATCTGTGGGGCTGCACTGGGATATGTGGGACTGGAATGGGGATCCATGACACTGGGATGGGATCTGTGGGGTTGGAATGGGGATCCATGTGTTAGGATGTGGATTCATGGGGCTGGGATGGGATCTGTGGGGTTGGAATGGGATCCATGATAGGGTTGGGATGTGGATCCATGGGGCTGGGATGGGATCTGTGGGTTGGGATGTGGATCCCTGGGGCTGGGATGGGGATCCGTGGGGCTGGAATGAGATCTGTGGGGCTGGAATGGGGATCCATGGGTTGGGATGTGGATCCATGGGGCTCCAGGGAGCTGGGATGGGATCCATTGGTTTGGAATGTGGATCCCTGGGGCTGGGATGGGATCCATGGGTTGGGATGTGGATCCATGGGGCTCCAGGGAGCTGGGATGGGATCTGTGGGACTGGAATGGGAACCCATGGGTTTGGAATGTGGATCCATGGGGCTGGGATGGGATCTGTGGGACTGGAATGGGATCCATGGGTTGGGATGTGGATCCATGGGGCTCCAGGGGACTGGGACGAGGCTCTGTGGGTCAGACTCTGGGGCTCCGTAGGGCTGGAATGGGGATCCATGAGGCTGGGACACAATTCCATGGGTCTCTGTGGGTCCAGTCCCTCCCCCCAGGTGTCCACACAGTGCAGTGGCTTTACGGCTGTGACCTCCTGTCCGACGGGAGCATCCACGGAGTCCGCCGGGATGGCTACGATGGGCGGGATTTTGTCAGCTTTGACTTGGAATCTGGGACCTTCGTGCCGGCCGACAACGGTGCCCAGGTCACCATGAGGCACTGGAACAGTGACGGGGTCACGGTGGAGCAAGAGACGAATTACCTGAAGCACGTCTGCCCGGAATGGCTCCGGAAATATGTCGGATACGGGCAGAAGGCGCTGGAGCGCAAAGGTGGGAGCAGAATTCCTGTGGGAATGTGGGATTTGGGAATGGAAAACTTGGGAACGTGGTAATTCCTGAGGGAATTCCATGGACAGATCTCACTCTTGTCCTATTCCAGTAGGAATTCCATGTGCAGATCTCACTCCCATCCCATTCCCATGGAATTCCATGTGCAGATCTGACCCCCATCCCATTCCAGCAGGAATTCTGTGGGCAGATCTCACCTCCATCCCATTCCCGTGGAACTCCGTGGGCAGATCTCACTCCTGTCCTATTCCACTGGGAATTGCATGGGCAGATCTCACCCCCATCCCATTCCAGTGGGTGTTCCATGGGCAGATTTCAGCCCTGTCCTATTCCAGTGGAAATTTCATGGCCAGATCTCACCCCCATCCCATTCCAGCAGGAATTCCATGGGCAGATCTCACCCCCATCCCATTCCCATGGAATTCCATGGTTGCATCTCACCATTATCCCGTTCCAGACCTCCGTGATGTCCATGTGTCCAGAAAGGAGGAACACGGGACGTTGATCTTGTCCTGCCACGCGTACGGATTCTACCCTAACACCATCGCAGTCAACTGGATGAAGGGGGGTGAAATCTGGGATCAGGAGACAGAGTGGGGTGGGATCGTTCCCAACAGCGACGGCACCTTCCACACCTGGGCCAGGATCGAGGCACAGCCAGAGGAGTGGGAGCAGTACCGGTGCCGGGTGGAGCATCCCGGAATGCCAGAGCCTGGGATCTTTGCCTGGGGTGAGGCTGGGAATGTGGGAATTGGGATCTGGGAATTTGGGAATTTCCAAATGGGGATTCCTCCCCCTCCTCACTATCCCACGTTTCCCAGAGCTGAAATCCAGTGGGACTCTCACCGTGGTGGTCGCTGTGTCCGTCATCGCTGCCGTCCTCCTTCTCCTTATTGGATTGGGCATCTGGAAGCTCCAATCTGGTAACACACGGGATGGGGGTCGGGAAGGGGCTCGGATCCACCTGGCACCATTCTGGGAATGCCCCACCACAGGTGCTGATCCCACTGTTTATCCACAGGGAAGAGGGAGAGGAAGGGATCCAACGCAGCAGCCGGTGAGTTCCAGTGGTGGATCCAGCTCTGGATCCCCTCTGTGCGGATCCCAGGATGGATCCTGGGGTTAATCCCGGTGTGTGATCCATGCTGGGATCTCATGGATCTGCTCTTTCTTCAGGAACAGAGGCAGGAACGGCTTGACCACAGGTACAGAGCGGGATCAGGGATCAGGGTGGGATTCCAGAGGGGAATGGGGGCAGGATGGACAGGGTGGGATCAGGGAGGAATTCTGGATCAGGGCAGGGGTCCAGAGTGGGATCAGGTGGAATTGTAGAGTGGGATTGGGGCTGGATTCTGGAGTGGGATCAATTGGGATGGATGGAGGATTGAGGGAGGATGGATGGGGTGGGATCAGGTGGGATTCCGGAGCAGCTCCTGCTCTCCGTGGGCTCCAGCCAGGTCCATCCTGCAGGATGGGGACAGGGACAGGGTGACACCATGACCCACTCTCATCCCAGCAGGAATCACCACCTGAGCGATCCGTGGAGCCGAATCCAGCCCCTTCCCTCTTCCCGGGAAAGCCGAAAGCTGCCAGCAGAGCTCATCCTGCTGCTCCCAACCATCCCGGCCCTGCCCATCCCGCTGCTCCCACTCATCCGACAGCTCTTGCCAATGGATCAATTTCCTGTTTTCCCATGTTTTAAAGCCAAGAGCCATGATTATTCCCAATGCTTTAAGTTTGGTGTGAAATTATCCTGCTTTGGGCAATAAATCCTGCTTAGGGCAATAAATCCGGGTTCCCTCCACCAGTGTCCGGCAGTTCCTCTCTGGGAGCCAGGAATGGGAAGGGGGACACTGGGGACAGGGATGGGGACACTGGGAACGGGGATGGGGGCACCACAACTGGGATAGGGACAGAGATGGGAACAGCAGGAATGGGAATGGGGACACGAGAAACTGGGGTGGGCACACCAGGAGCAGGATGGGATCACCAGGAGCAGGATGGGGATGGCAGGAGCAGGGTGGGGACACCAGGAGCAGGGTGGGGACACCAGGAGCAGGATGGGGACAGCAGGAGCAGGGTGGGGACAGCAGGAGCAGGATGGGGACACCAAGAGGAGGATGGGCACAGCAGGAGCAGGGTGGGGATACCAGGAGGAGGATGGGGACACCAAGAGGAGGATGGGAACAGCAGGAGCAGGATGGGAACAGCAGGAGCAGGGTGGGGACAGCAGGAGCAAGATGGGGACAGCAGGAGCAGGATGGGAACACCAGGAGCAGGATGGGACAGCAGGCAGGATGGGACCCCAGGAGCAGGATGGGGACAATGAGGAGAGGGTGGACACCAGGAGGAGGATGAGGACACCAGGAGCAGGATGGGACATGAGGAGCAGGGTGGGGACACCAGGAGCAGGGTGGGGACAGCAGAGCAGGATGGGGACCAGGATCACGTGGGGACAGCAGGAGCAAGATGGGGACAGCAGGAGCAGGGTGGGGACAGCAGGAGGAGGATGGGGACACCAGGAGCAGGATGGGGACACCAAGAGCAGGATGGGGACAGCAGGAGCAGGGTGGGGACAGCAGGAGCACGATGGGGACAGCAGGAGCAGGATGGGAACAGCAGGGGCAGGATGGGGACAGCAGGAGCAGGGTGGGGACAGCAGGAGCAGGGTGGGAACAGCAGGAGCAGGATGGGGACAGCAGGAGCAGGATGGGAACACCAGGGGCAGGATGGGGACAGCAGGAGAAGGGTGGGGACAGCAGGAGCAGGGTGGGAACAGCAGGAGCAGGATGGGGACACCAGGATCAGGGTGGGGACAGCAGGGGCAGGATGGGGACTTGCCACCCTTGCCCAGATCCATCCCCCAGGATTCATTTCCTGCTCCATGTCCCATGTCCGAGGTGTCCCCAGGACAGCTTTGACCACCAAGGGTTCCTGGAGGGGCAGGGGGGTGGGGGGAGGGGTCAGGCCAGGCCTCATTGTCCCAAAATCAGGAGTTTGGGATCCCAGAGAGGAGTTCCCTGACCATAACCACGCCCATGAAATGAGCACGACAGGGAGATGGCCATGAGGTGACCAAAACACATCTGTGAGATAACCATGAGATAACTATGACACAGCCATGAGATGACCATTAGCTGACCATGATCCTGAGATGGCCACAACATGACCATGGCCAGAAGATGATCAGGACCATGAGATGATCCAGGATGACCATTACAGTGAGATGACCATGAGCATGAGATGATGAGAATCAGGAAATGACCATGAGATGGCCACGACTGTGACCATGACATGACCATGTCTGTGAGGTGACAGTGAGGATGTGATGACTCTGACCAAGAGATGACTATGAGATGACCACGTGTATTGGCTTTGCATGGCCTGGTGTTGGGAGCGGGGGAGGCTCCTGAGAGAAACTGCTGGAAGCTTCCTCCACATGCAGCAGAGCCAGTCCCTGGTGGCTCTAAAGATGGACATGTCACTGGCCAAGGCTGGGACAGCTGGAAATGGTGGCAACACCTCTGTGAATAAGAGATTTAAGAAGAAATCAAAAAAGTTGTGGCACAGCCAGAGAAGAGCCGAGTGAGAAGATGTGAGGAGAACAACAAGCAGGCACCAAGGTGAGTGAAGAAGGTGGGAGAGGAAGTGCCCCAGGCACCGGAGCCAAGATTCTTCTGCAGCCCCTGGTGAAGCCCCTGGTGGGGCAGCTGTGCCCCCGCAGCCCCTGGAGATCCCTGGGGATGCAGAGGTCCCCTCCCAACCCCTGGAGATCCCCGGGGATGCAGAGATCCCCCCACAGCCCCTGGAGATCCCCGGGGATGCAGAGATCCCCAAGGGATACAGAGATTCCCCCACAGCCCCTGGAGATCCCTGGGGATGCAGAGATCCCCCCACAGCCCCTGAAGATCCCCGGGGATGCAGAGATCCCCCCGCAGCCCCTGGAGAATCCCCGAGGATGCAGAGATCCCCCCACAGCCCCTGGAGATCCCCTGGAGATCCCTGGGGATGCAGAGATACCCCGCCACAGCCGCGGCTGGAGACGCCCGGGGATTGCAGAGATGCCCCCCAGAGCCCCTGGAGATCCCGGGGATGCAGAGATCCCCGCCACAGCCCCTGGAGGAGCCCCGGGGATGCAGAGAGTCCCCTGCAGACCCTGGAGATCCCCCGGGGATGCAGAAGATCCCGCCAGAGCCCCTGGAGATCCCCGAGGATGCAGAGATCGCCCCGCAGCCCGGATGAATCCCGAGGTATGCAGAGACCCCCACAGCCCCTGGAGATCCTGGGGATGCAGAGATCCCCCACAGCCCCTGGAGACCCGGGGATGCAGAGATCCCCCAGAGCCCCTGGAGATCCCCGGGGATGCAGAGATCCCCCCCAGAGCCCCTGGAGATCCCCGGGGATGCAGAGATCCCCCTGCAGCCCCTGGAGATCCCGGGGATGCAGAGATCCCCCAGCAGCCCCTGGAGATCCCCGGGGATGCAGAGATCCCCCAGAGCCCCTGGAGATCCCCGGGGATGCAGAGATCCCCCCGCAGCCCCCAGAGGAGCCCCCGCTGGAGCAGGGGATGCCTGAGAGGAGGCTGTGACCCGGTGGGAGCCCCGTGGCCAGAGGGGCCCCCGCTGGAGCCGCCTGTCCTTGCAGGACTGAGCCCGTGCAGAGTGACCCACGCTGCAGCAGTGTGAGGGGGCTGCTGCCCCTGGGATGGACTCAGGGTGGAGAAGTTCTGGAGAAGTCTCCTGTGGGAGGGAGCCCAGAGTGCAGCCGGGGAACGACTCCTTTCCCTGAGCAGAGGGAGAAGCCCCAGGGGATGAAGTGACCATGGCTCCCATTCCCTGTCTGTCTGCACTGCCAGGGTAGGAGGTAGAGCTGGAAGGAGGGAGGGGTGGATGAAGGTGTTTTAAAGGGTCTTCTTTTCCTCCTCATTATCCTGCTCTGAGTTTTTACAGTTTTCTGCCAGAAATCTCTCCCCTCCTCCACTCATCCACAGGCGTTTGGGGCAGTTTTCCCTTTCTGGGGGAATCCAAGTGAAACAGGGGATTTAAGAGTTAAAAAGGGAACTTAGAGCAGATGAGACAATATGATTCATTATCCTGTTCTCCAAGGACGGAGGGGAGGCTGAAGAGATAAGGGGGCCCTTCGAAAGATATCTGGTATCTCTCAAAATGTTGCTGAGCTTGATAAAAGGGGGCCACTACGGTAAAGAAAGAACAGGCATGTGCAAAACTCGTGGAGTCAAAAATTCTTGACGAGGTAGACCTCTCTTACTTCATCCTTTCAAGCCCCCAGACTCAAATTAAGACCACCACCTCAATAAAAGGGACGGATTGCGCAGCCGCAACTGATTTACGTATGAAGCGCAGAACAGGCGGGGACAGGTAATAAATATGTATAGGCGTTATAGAATATGCATGCTTTTTGTAGATAAATAGGTGATTAGAAGCTGTAAAAGGTACGCAAGATTTGGGAGGATGCTCTCCCCCTGCATCCGGTGCTGAATAAAATACGTACCTACTTTACAACTCTAACAGGTTGTGGAGTCTTTATACCGTGTTTCAATTGGCGACCCAGTGGGATGGCTCTGTCCGTCCGCAGAGACGGGCTGAGGGACAGAGGGCTCCACGGCGTGCCCCGGGATTTCCTGAAGGAGAACTCCGAGACCTCGGCTCGCTTACTGTGGGGACAGATAAGGACCACTGGCTTGCAGATAAAACGGTATATATTAACCTTAGGGGATTCAGTAACACGTACGTGTGGTTGGAGGGCTGTTGGTAAATCACAGGAGACGCCCTGTGTGCAACATAGTCCCTTGGTAGGTCAAAGCTTGCAAGCTGTTGGTGGAAGGGAACGCACACTGGCAAGGCCCGCTCCGCTCCTCCAGGAGGAGGAGGGAGGAAAACGGGAACCGGGTGTCGCAGATAGAGCAGCAGTGGGTTGAGTAGACTCCGTTCCCGTGACATTGGAACTAAGGTGGTGTGTTTGAGTCCGGACTTGGTGAATGTGGTGAATGCATGGGTGTGTTATTGTTGAAGGTTGGATCTAGTTCTTAGGAATTTTTCTCCCATGGGTTGCTAAGACACAAATGACTGGGTACTTAAGAGAAACAGCACAAGGCTAGAGCCTTTCTCCTTGGCAGGGTGGGGTAGAATTGCCCCTCATGGAAGCAGAGCCTGACAACGCGAGATTTGGAGAGACTGAAAAGCAAGGGCAGAGGGAGGTCACGCCCTCTTGCTCGGGACCCTCGGAGCTGGACGGTCGGAGCTGCTGTCTGCTGAACCCACGGCCCCCTGAGAAGCCAGCGCGGAGCTGCCGGTCTGTCTGCTGTGAGTCTCTGCCCTCTGCCCCATCGGGAGCCGACCTGCCTGCCACCAGCCCGCTCTGAGTTTTTCTCCGCTACATTGTAGCGGGGTTTTTTCCCTGCACGTGGAGACCCCTTACCGTCCCAGCTCCCTGTGTCCGGGGTTCCTGCTGCGGCACCGACACCAGCTGCCCCCTCCCGAGGGTCTGTGGAGCAAGGGCTCTCCTCCATCCCTCCGTGCTTCGGGCAGTCGCCATTCGCCGTGTGCTACCTGAGCTCACGCCGGAGCGCCCCTGCAGCCACCGGGGAATCACCACACCCAGAGCGCCCCTGCAGCCACCGGGGAATCATCACACCCAGAGCGCCCCTGCAGCCACCGGGGAATCACCACACCCAGAGCGCCCCTGCAGCCACCGGGGAATCACCGCACCCAGAGCGCCCCTGCAAGCTGTGACTGGAACTGCACCAAAGGGAAAAGGTGCCTGAAGCCGAGCAGGCTGCCATTGGGTTTCTGGTTCTGTTTGTTGGTTAACGTTATAGTTGTTGTTATTTGTTATCCTTATTTTAGATAGTAGTAAAGAACTGTTATTCCTATTCCCATATCTTTGCCTGAGAGCCTCTTGATTTCAAATTTATAATAATTCAGAGGGAGAGGGGTTACAGTTTCCCATTCCAAGGGAGGCTCCTGCCTTCCTTAACAGACGCCTGTCCTTCAAACCAGGACAGATTTTTGCTGCCCAACGGTGGGGCACGAGGGCATCGAGGGGAAGAAGGATAACAGTTCTTGAGTAACGCAGTTCTTTGTGTGCTGGGTATAGGAACCTCATTAGGTTGCACCATGTAGTCTTGCTTATTCCGGTTCGCATGGCAAGTGGTCACAGCTGTTTCTCTCCCATTTGCAGCCCCATATCTAAACATGGGCCCTATAACTAAGGCTACAGTGGCTGTTATACAGTTTGTGTCATGGGTCAATAAGGTGAGGAATTCATGGATTTTCAACTTCCTCTGGAAGGCAGGCATGTGGATTCACAGCTACCACACATTAATGACATGTTTTCAGGGTTACTTTAATAATGGTACCTACTGCGAGGAAGTGACACCAAAAGAAATGTTCTCACAACCCTTCACCCAGCTCTTTGGGCCTATCCCGCCAATCTTTGAGGGGTTCGAATCTTCTCTAAATGCTAATGATACCATACAGTGGCTGGTGTTGCTGATAGGCCTGCTCTATTTAGCATTCAGGGATAAGGGGGGTCTGACTTGGATAGCCACTCTGACATCTACCCCAGACAATAGGGATGAGGCCCCAGAACCTGACATGGCCCCAAAGACTAGGGATGCTGCCACAGAAACTGACCTGGCCCCGGAAACTAGGGATACTGACACAGAACCTGACACGGCCCCAGAGACTAGGGATGCTGCCACAGAACCTGACACGGCCCCAGAGACTAGGGATGCTGCCACAGAACCTGACATGGCCCCAGAAACTAGGGACACCATCCCAGAACCTGACATTGCCCCAGACACTAGGGATGTTGCTACAGAGTCTGACCCGGTCCCACAACCCACCTCAGAAACAACCCACCCGGATTGGGTGGGAGTCCTGGTGAAAGAGATACGCGAGATGAGCCAAGTGCTGAAGGAATACACTTGCCCAGCTGGTGGGAAACCCTTCCCCTACCCCAAAGAGGGAGAGTCTAATGGGGCAGCAGAGGAACCCAGGGATGTTATAACCGCTCAGGCTCCAGTCAGATCAGAGGGGCAGCCACAGCCAGTAGCAGTTGCCCCTGTGGAAAAGAGGAAGACTAAGGTCAAACCAGAGCAGCCAGTGAGTAATGATGGGGAAGCAGGGCCCTCTCAACCAGTAGGGAGGCCAAGGATTGAAATCACTACTGAGTCCCTGGGGTATGACAGTCTCCGTAATCTACGAAAAGACATTGTGCGACGGGGTCGTGAGCCTTTTACAACCTGGTTACTTCGGGTCTGGGACCTTATGGGTATGGGCGTGCAGCTGGATAGTATTGAGGCAAGGCAGCTGGGACCCTTGTCCCAGGACTCAGGGGTTGATCAGGTATTCGGAAGAGATGACGGGCCTCTGTCTCTCTGGGAACGGCTTTTAATAAGTGTAAGAGAGAGGTTTGTCAACAGGGAGAGAATGCAGGAGTATCATCATAGAAGACCATGGAAGACCCTTGAGGAGGGAATCCAACAGCTGAGGGAGGTGGCAATATTGGAGGTACTCTTTGGGAGGGATAGACAACATGATAATGACCCCGACAAAGTCAAGTGTACAGGGCAAATGTTGTGGAATCTGGCAAAGCTAGGGCCCTCCCAATACACCATCTTCATTGCAACAATTAATGCTGATGACAACGAGAGACAGTGGGCTCCATAGCCACCAAACTCAGGAATTATGATAGTATGATCAGTGGCCCAATGCAGGCTCAGGTCTCTGCTGTGGTCAAAGACCTCAGAGAGGAGATGATGAGGGAGGTGAGGGAGGAGATGAGGTTGATGAGTGCGGCACCAGTGCGAGTCACAAGCCCCAAAGTCAGAGCCCAGCGCCCCCCAGCCAGGGAGAGAGGGTACACCCCACGATCTGAGCTGTGGTTCTTCCTGTGTGATCACGGAGAAGACATGAGGAAGTGGGATAGGAAACCCACTGCTGCCCTGGCAGCACGGGTACAGCAACTCAAGGAGGGAAATGCTAACCGAGGCGGGGGGTCTACTAAAGTGAAAGTAGCCTCAGCCTCCTGTGACCAAGATGCCAGATATTACAGAAGAGAGGACGATCTCTTAGATCCCCTCGAGGGGACCTCTACCATGTACGCCCAAGAAAGAAATGACAACCAGAGCTAGAGGGGCCCTGCCTCTAGCCAGGAAGAGGCACGGGAAAACCGGGTCTTTTGGACAGTGTGGATCCGATGGCCTGGCACATCAGAACCACAAAAATATGAAGCGTTAGTTGATACTGGTGCGCAGTGTACCTTAATTCCATCGAGACATGTGGGGGCAGAACCTGTTTCTATTGCCGGGGTGACAGGGGGATCACAGCAATTAACTTTGTTGGAAGCCGAGGTGAGCCTGACCGGGAAGGAGTGGCAGAAACACCCCATTGTGACTGGTCCAGAGGCCCCATGTATTCTGGGCATAGACTTCCTCCGGAATGGCTATTACAAAGACCCAAAGGGACTCAGGTGGGCTTTCGGAATAGCGGCTGTGGAGGCAGAGGGCATCAGGCAACTGAACACCTTGCCTGGACTATCGGAAAATCCAAATGCAGTGGGACTTCTGAGAGTAAAAGAGCAACAAGTGCCAATTGCCACCTCGACAGTGCACCGCCGGCAGTACCGGACGAATCGAGACGCTGTGATCCCCATCCACAAGATGATCCGCAACCTGAAAAGCCAAGGAGTGGTTAGTAAAGCCCACTCACCCTTCAACAGCCCCATCTGGCCTGTGCGCAAGTCTGACGGGGAATGGAGATTGACTGTAGACTATCGTGGCTTGAATGAAGTGACTCCACCATTGAGTGCTGCCGTGCCAGACATGCTGGAGCTCCAGTACGAGCTGGAGTCCAAGGCAGCAAAATGGTATGCCACCATTGACATCGCCAATGCGTTTTTCTCCATCCCTCTGGCAGCGGAGTGCAGGCCTCAGTTCGCCTTCACCTGGAGGGGTGTGCAATATACCTGGAATCGGTTACCCCAGGGGTGGAGGCACAGCCCCACGATCTGCCATAGACTGATCCAGGCTGCACTGGAAAAGGGTGAGGCTCCAGAGCATCTCCAATACATCGATGACATCATTGTGTGGGGGAACACGGCAGCAGAAGTATTTGAGAAAGGAGAGAAGATCATCATGATCCTCCTAGAAGCCAGTTTTGCCATCAAGAAAAGCAAAGTCAAGGGACCTGCTCGAGAGATCCAGTTCTTGGGGGTAAAATGGCAAGATGGACGGCGCCAGATTCCCACGGAGGTCATCAATAAGATCACTGCGATGTCTCCGCCAACTAACAAAAAGGAAACTCAAGCTTTCCTAGGGGCCATAGGTTTTTGGAGGATGCACATTCCAGAGTACAGCCAGATTGTGAGCCCTCTCTACCTAGTCACCCGCACGAAGAACGATTTTCACTGGGGCCCTGAACAGCAACAAGCGTTTGCCCAGATCAAGCAGGAGATCGCTCATGCAGTAGCGCTTGGCCCAGTAAGGACGGGACCAGAAGTGAAGAATGTGCTTTACTCTGCAGCCGGGAACAAGGGCTTGTCCTGGAGCCTTTGGCAGAAGGTACCTGGAGAGACTCGAGGCCGACCGCTGGGATTCTGGAGCCAGAGTTACAGAGGGTCTGAAGCCAACTACACCCCCACAGAAAAGGAAATCTTAGCCGCCTATGAAGGAGTTCAAGCCGCCTCGGAAGTAATTGGCACTGAAGCACAACTCCTCCTGGCACCTCGACTACCAGTGCTGGGGTGGATGTTTAAAGGAAAGGCTCCCTCTACCCACCACGCCACCGATGCCACATGGAGTAAGTGGATCACACTTATCACACAGTGCGCCCGCATTGGAAATCCGAACCGCCCTGAGATCCTAGAAATAATTACGAACTGGCCAGAAGGTGAGAGTTTTGGTCTCACTGATGAAGAGGAGCAAGAACAAGTGACCCAGGCTGAGGAGGCTCCACCATATAATCAACTGCTAGATGAAGAAAAGTGCTACGCCCTTTTCACTGATGGTTCCTGTCGCATCATAGGGATGAACCGGAAGTGGAAAGCGGCTGCGTAGAGCCCCACACGACAGGTTGCAGAAGCCACTGAAGGAGAAAGTAGGTCGAGCCAATTTGCTGAACTCAAAGCTGTTCAGCTGGCCCTGGACATTGCTGAGAGAGAGAAGTGGCCAAAGCTCTATCTCTACACCGATTCGTGGATGGTAGCCAATGCTCTATGGGGTTGGCTGAAAAGGTGGAGAAAGGCCAACTGGCAGCGTAGAGGAACGCCAATCTGGGCAGCTGATGAATGGAAAGACATTGCCACTCGGGTAGAGAAGCTACCCGTAAAGGTCCGCCATGTAGATGCCCATGTCCCTAAGAGCCGAGCTAACGAAGAACACCAGAACAACAAGCAGGTAGATCACGCCGCAAAGATTGAGGTGGCACAGATAGATTTAGACTGGCAACACAAAGGGGAGTTGTTCCTAGCCCGATGGGCCCATGATGCCTCAGGCCACCAGGGCAGAGATGCCACCTATAAGTGGGCACGAGACCGAGGGGTGGACCTAACCATGGTCAGTATCTCCCAAGTGATCCATGATTGTGAGACGTGGGCTGCGATCAAACAGGCCAAGCGGGTGAAGCCTCTATGGTATGGTGGACGGTGGTCCAAATACAAGTATGGAGAGGCTTGGCAGATTAATTACATCACACTGCCCCAAACCCGCCAAGGCAAGCGCTACGTTCTCACAATAGTGGAAGCCACCACAGGATGGCTGGAGACCTACCCTGTGCCTCATGCCACTGCCCGGAACACCATCCTGGGCCTCAAAAAACAGGTTCTTTGGAGACATGGTACCCCTGAGAGAATTGAATCCGACAATGGGACTCACTTCAAAAATAGCCTTATAAACACCTGGGCTAGGGAACATGGCATCGAGTGGGTGTACCATATCCCTTATCATGCACCAGCAGCTAGAAAAGTTGAACGGTACAATGGCCTGCTCAAAACCACCTTGAAAGCACTGGGTGGGGAGACGTTTCAAGAACTGGGAGACTAATTTAGCAAAGGCCACATGGTTAGTGAACACCCGAGGTTCCTCCAGCCGGGCCGGGCCTGCCCACTCTGACCCCTTGCGAACAACAGATGGAGATAAAGTTCCAGTAGTACACATGAGATGTATGCTGGGAAAGACTGTTTGGGTAAACTCTGCCTCAAGTAAAGACAATCCCATCCGGGGGGTTGTCTTTGCTCAGGGACCAGGCTGCACCTGGTGGGTGATGCAAAGGGATGGAGAGACCCGATGCATACCTCAAAGAAATCTTGTTTTGCGGTGAACTACTTATGACACTGCGCTTGTATCTGTATCTGCATGTATGTATATACCTTGAAAGTTTAAATTTGATGTAAGGTGTTTGCATGGGAAAAAATTCGGAGTGGAGAATATTGAAGGTTGGATCTAGTTCTTTTCCTCAGGAATTTTTCTCCCATGGGTTGCTAAGACACAAATGACTGGGTACTTAAGAGAAACAAAGCACAAGGCTGTAGCCTTTCTCCTTGGCAGGGTGGGGTAGAATTGCCCCTCATGGAAGCAGAGCCTGACAACGCGAGATTTGGAGAGACTGAAAAGCAAGGGCAGGGGGGAGGTCACGCTCTCTTGCTCGGGACCCTCGGAGCTGGACGGTCGGAGCTGCTGTCTGCTGAACCCACGGCCCCCTGAGAAGCCAGCGCGGAGCTGCCGGTCTGTCTGCTGTGAGTCTCTGCCCTCTGCCCCATCGGGAGCCGACCTGCCTGCCACCAGCCCGCTCTGAGTTTTCTCCGCTACATTGTAGCGGGGTTTTTCCCTGCACGTGGAGACCCCTTACCGTCCCAGCTCCCTGTGTCCGGGGATCCTGCTGTGGCACCGACACCAGCTGCCCCTCCCGAGGGTCTGTGGAGCAAGGGCTCTCCTCCATCCCTCCGTGCTTCAGGCAGTCGCCATTCGCCGTGTGCTACCTGAGCTCACGCCGGAGCGCCCCCTGCAGCCGCTGAGAAATCACCACACCCAGAGCGCCCCTGCAGCCACCGGGGAATCACCACACCCAGAGCGCCCCTGCAAGCTGTGACTGGAACTGCATCGAAGGGAAAAGGTGCCTGAAGCCGAGCAGGCTGCCACTGGGTTTCTGGTTCTGTTTTGTTGGTTAACGTTATAGTTGTTGTTATTTGTTATCCTTTGTTTTAGATAGTAGTAAAGAACTGTTATTCCTATTCCCATATCTTTGCCTGAGAGCCTCTTGATTTCAAATTTATAATAATTCAGAGGGAGAGGGGTTACAGTTTCCCATTCCAAGGGAGGCTCCTGCCTTCCTTAACAGACACCTGTCCTTCAAACCAGGAGAGTTATGTTGTGTAATTGCTGTTTTATTGTCGTCTAACTGCAGTTTTATCATTGTTTCATTGTTGCTTTATTTTTACTGGGGTTTTGCCGTTGCTTACGAGTTCGGGAGAGGGAGTGGATTTTTGAAACAAAATTACCATCTGTGTTATGCTGTGTAATTGTTGTCTAACTGCAGTTTTATCATTGTTTCATTGCTGCTTTCTTGTTACTGGTGTCTTGTTGCTGCTACGGAGTTTGGGAGAGGTAGTAGGATTTTTTTTTGAAGCAAAATTGCTATCTTGTGTTAAAAGTTAAAATCGCAATTAGAGAACAGCTCTCTGAGTTTATTTGTGATACAACACTACCACCTTGTGGCAAAACTTACAATTGCAGCAAGGTATAAGGGAGGGAGGAGACAATGGGAGCTGGACAGAGCATAGAAATCCCTAAAGCTCGCCCATTAGGGGGTGTTAGAGCACATTGGAAAGAAGTTGCAGGGACCGGAGGTGCTGAAAATAAGTCCACTCTCATTAAGTATTGTAGCCAGTGGTGGCCACTGTATAGGCTAGATGAGAGGGAGAGGTGGCCACCCACTGGGACTCTAGATTACAACACTTTGCTACAATTAATGCTATTTCTAAGGAGAGAGGGCAAGTGGAGTGAAGTTTCGTATTGTGATATGTTCTTTTCTCTCCGAAATCACCCAGAGTGGTAGAGAGATTGTGGGATCAAGGCTCCTCTTGACCCTCTAGCTATGGAAAAGGAGAAGAAAGCAAAGAGTGGGAAACTAAAGAGATGCTGCTCAGCCTGTAGTATAGGGCAAAGGTGTATAAAATTGGATAAGGTTTACCAAAGTACATTTCAGGAACAAGGCTCGTCAGACTTATTGAAGGTTCCCCCTAACAGACAGGAAAGGGAAAGGGAAGAGAGAGATGGGGACGCAGAGAGCAGCTCACCCCCTAGCAGCCCGGTATCATCCCGGACTAGACAACAAGTCCTACAAGTCCCCCTACGAGAGGCAGTAGGACCAGGGGGAGACCCAGTGATGGTTCAAGTGCCCTTCTCCTCTATTGATTTAGAAGCATGGAGGAAGGTTGCTCAGGATTATCACAGCGACCCAATAACTACAGCACAGAACCTGCGATATATCATTAAACAACATAATCCAGACTGATCTGACATGCAATTATTGTTAGAATCATTAACTGAGACAGAAAAGCAGCTAGTTTTAAAAACAGCGAGAGAACTAGCAGAAGATTATTGTAGAACCCAGCAATTAGATGTAAAAGACTATTTCCCCCTTGAGAAACCAGACTGGAGACCAAATAGGGGAGACAAGATGAAGAAGTTAGAAAGTTATTGGGAATGGATAGCCAAAGGGATGGAATGGGCTATACCTAAAACCATAAATTGGTCAGAGTTATATGCTATCAAACAGGGGCCTTCTGAGACACCATCTGAATTTTTGGATCGACTGAGGCATGCGATATGTCATCATACACCTCTAGATCCCGGAGATGAAATGGGAATCCAACAATTAGTGAGCTTATTCTTGGGCCAATCCACAGGGGATATCAGGCGTAAACTTCAGAAAATAGTAGAGCCTGAGTCAAGAAACCTAGAAAAGCTACTTGATGAAGCATGGAGAGTATTCAGCAATAGAGAAGAGGGATATGGGCAAAATACGCAGAAAGTTATGATAGTGAGGGAGGAGAGAGGAGAAGAACGCAGACAAAGTCAACGAAAACAGAGAGGTCCACCCCGACTAGACAAAGATCAGTGCACATTTTGTAAAGAGTTTGGGCACTGGAAGAATGAATGCCCCAAACAGAAGAGGGACAAGGGAAAAAGAATGGATGCCTGTGCCAAAGAAGACTGAGGAGGACCGGGAGATCTTACCCCAGCTGATCCCCTGCTGTAACAATGAAGATGGGGAAGGAGGGAAAAAGGGTGGAGTTTCTAATTGACACAGGAGCAACAGACTCAGTACTGAATAAAGCCCTGGTGCCCGTGGGAAAGGATTATGTTGTGGTACAAGGAGCCACTGGCCAATCTGAAAAGGCTTATTTCTGTAAACCCTTAAAATATAAATTTGGGAAACAGTGGGGCATCCACAAATTTTTATATATGCCGAACTCTCCAAAGGCTCTCCTGGGAAGAGACCTATTAGAGCAACTACAAGCAACCATTATGTTTAAAGATGGGGAAATTATTCTGGAGGTAAATGATCAGCGATATGTGGAGGCGTTAAGTCTGATATTGACAACCACTGAGATCGGGGAGGAAATCAGTGAAGAAATAGTCAGGTGTTCCCTGGAGTGTGGGCTTCTAACGTGCCGGGAAGGGCAAAGAACGCACCTCCTATAGTAATTAACCTCAAGGAAGGAAAACACTCAGTCAGGATTAAGCAGTATCCCTTGAGAAAAGAGGACAAAGAAGGAATTAGGCCAATGATTGAAAATTTTCTACAACTAGGTTTATTGAAAGAATGCCAATCTGACTTCAACACTCCTATATTACCTGTTCGGAAACCCGATGGGTCATATCGAGTGGTACAGGACTTAAGGGCTGTTAATAAAATAACTGAAGATCTTTACCCAGTGGTAGCAAATCCGTACACTCTATTGACATGTTTAACACCAGAGCTAACTTGGTTTACCATTTTAGACTTAAAAGATGCCTTCTTTTGCCTTCCTCTCCATGAAGCCAGTCAGAAAATTTTTGCCTTTGAATGAGAAAATCCTAAAAGCGGGTGTAAAACCCAGCTCACATGGACAGTTCTTCCTCAGGGTTTCAAAAATTCCCCCACCTTGTTTGGGGAACAGCTTACAAAAGATCTAGAAGCCTGGGAGACTCCACCAGAAGAAGGGAAGCTGTTGCAGTATGTGGACAATCTCCTTATAGCCACTAAGACAAAAGAAGCATGTGTGGCATGGACGGTGAGTCTTTTAAACTTTTTGGGGCTCCAGGGGTACAGGGTATCAAAGAAGAAGGCTCAAGTGGTGAAGCAAAAGGTAATTTACCTAGGGTACGAAGCTTGTGCTGGACAATGGACTTTAGGGCAAGACCGTAAAGAAACAATATGCCAAACCCCACAACCCCGGACGGTAAAAGAGCTGCGAACCTTTTTGGGGATGACAGGATGGTGTAGATTGTGGATCTACAACTATGGGCTGCTCGTCAAACCTCTGTATGCACTCATCGCAAGTGGGAACGGAAATCTCCAGTGGACCAAGGGAGCTACTCGAGCCTTTTCTCAGTTGAAGGATGCCCTTATGTCAGCCCCAGTCCTAGGACTCCTGGATGTGAGTAAACCATTTTTTCTGTTTTCACACGAGAAACAGGGGATTGCCTTGGGAATACTAGAACAGAACCTAGGCCCATATCGAAGGGCAGTGGCCTATTTATCCAAGCAGCTGCATGCAGCCACCAAGGGATGGCCAGGATGCCTCAGGGCTGTAGCAGCAGTTGTGACGAATATCCAGGAAGCATGAAAATTCACCTTGGGCCAGCAAATGACTGTGCTGGTGTCCCAGACAGTGTCCTCAGTACTCGAAGTGAAAGGTGGGCACTGGCTTTCCCCTCTGAGATTTTTGAAATACCAAGCCATTATGATAGAACAAGATGATGTGGAAATAGTGGTGACTAATATTGTCAACCCAGCTTCCTTTCTCAGCGGAAATCAAGGAGAGCCGGTGCAACACGATTGTCTGGAAACCATCGAAGCCACCTACTCCAGCTGCCCAGACTTGAAGGACACCTCTTTCGATGACGCAGAAACCTGGTTTACAGACGGGAGTAGCTACATCATCAATGGAAAACGACATGCTGGATATGCAGTTACCACTAGCAAAGAGGTAATAGTATCTGGTCCCCTACCCACAGACACTTCTGCACAGAAAGCCGAGATAATCGCCCTGACCCGTGCCTTGGAGATGGCAAAAGGAAAGAAAATAAATATCTATAGAGACTCGAGATATGCATTTGGGGTCGTGCATGCACATGGAGCTATCTGGAAGGAAAGAGGACTATTGAATTCACATGGGAAGAACATTAAACATGCACAGGAAATAATGAAACTATTGGAAGCAGTCCAGATGCCCAAGAAAGTAGCGATTATGCACATTAGGGCACACCAGAAGGTGAGCTCGGAATTGGAAGAAGGAAATGAGCTGGCGGATAGAGAGGCAAAAGAAGCAGCAAAAGGTGAGGTAACAATTGAAGGAACCCTGATTCCAGACAGACAGATATCTCTCGGAGGTAAGCCCAAATACAGTAAGAAAGATAAGAAACTCATTGAGGACCAAGAAGGAACATATAACCAGGAAGGATGGGCCATCTCTGCAGATGGGAGGCTGGTTGTCCCTTCTCAGATATTATGGTCCTTAGTAAGGGAGGAACATCAGAAAACACACTGGGGAACAGAGGCCTTGTATAGCTATCTAATTGAAAAGATTACTGCCAGAAATTTGTGTGCTACTGTCACCCAGGTGACCAGGCAATGCGATCTTTGCCTCCAGACTAATCCTAAGAATACCCCTAAATCGAAACTTGGTCAGATTGGAAGAGGCCAGGGGCTTGGGCAGCAATGGCAGGTTGACTTTTCAGAACTTCCAAGAAAAGGGGGGGTACTGATATTTCCTAGTGTTAACAGATACCTTTTCGAGGTGGCCAGAAGCTTTCCCCACTAGAACTGCCAAAGCCCGAGAGGTGACCAAAATATTGCTGCAAGAAATAATACCACGCTTCGGAGTTCCAGCCACAATATCCTCAGATAGAGGACCACACTTTATTTCCAAAATAGTGCAGCAGGTGAGTCGCCATTTGGGTATAGACTGGGAACTCCACACTCCATACCATCCCCAGTCAAGTGGCCAAGTAGAAAAAATGAATCATTTAATTAAGCAGCAAATTGTGAAACTAGGGCAAGAAGTTAATTTACCCTGGCCCCAATCTCTCCCATTGGCATTGCTATGAATCCGAATGAAGCCAAGAACTAAAGAAAAGTTAAGTCCCTTTGAAATGCTTTATGGGAGGCCACATGGGGTGCAAAAAGGAATCCCTACCCAAACTGGGGATGAGACACCTGCCACTTATTTAGTGGCCCTAGGTGAACAACTTAGAAAAATTGGAATATATATGGCTGGAACTTGGAGCAGAGGGCTGGATGGACCTGTGCATGACATACAGCCTGGGGATTATGTGTATGTTAAGTCTTTCACAGAAAAGACTCTGGAGCCACAGTGGGAAGGACCATTCCAGGTGCTACTGACAACCCACACTGCAATTAAGATCAAAGAACAGGGCGCCTGGATTCATCATACGCGAATGAAGAAGGCCCCAAAAACTCCTTGGAAAGCATCACTGGGTGATAATGAACTGAAACTGAAACTTACTCAGGGAAGATGAATGGACTCTGGGTAGAAATGTTAGCTTGGAGAGTTGTATCTCTCCTGATTATAGCCATGACCATAACTGCAAGACCACGTGTGTATCAAATATTTGAGCACAATGTCTGTCAAGGAAAGGCTTATGACTCCCACTCTTGCAAAATGCTGTTCCAGATGCTAAGAGTCATGAATGCATCTGTTTGGGAAGGGAAAGACGTTTGGGGTTGCGAATATGTATTCGTTCAGGATGGATTCCATAAGTCCCGCCAAAAACCTATGGAGTTAATTCGAATTGATTCTGGATGCTGCGAGACATGCTTATCTACTTGTCCTGAATTTAGGCTTAAAATAGAAGGGTGCACAATTAAGGGTAATAACTTGGACTACAATATTACTCAGGACTGTGTTATACCCCAAGATGATGAAATAAGTCAGCCAACCCAAAAACCAGAAGAGGCCACAGCTGCTCACACCCAAAACACCCCAAGAAAAACAATTCAGCCTATAGTCTCCAGAATTGGACCTTATGCAATTAAGAAGGTAGGGATCCAAAGACTGCTGCTGAATCCAGAATGGTCCTTGAAGCGGATAGAGATGGAGATGCAAGTAAATGCTTCAGCTATTTGATCAGAGTGCACTCCATTCCTTAAGACTTCCTTTATGGATTGGACCATTTGGTTACAGAAACGTGCACGTAGCGTTTTTAGGCAGAAGAGAGACTTTACAGGAATACTAGGAACAGGACTGGGGATCCTGAATATGATGGACTCAGAAGTACTAATGAACAAATTGGCTGCAGCTGAGAGTGACGTGGTTAAATTACAGCAACCCTTACAATCCTCATTGCTAGCCCTTGGCACCAGTCAATGGAAGTTGTCCAAAATTTTACCAGAGTGGGAAGGGATACAAGAACAGGATCATACACTAATAGTAAATACCATGGGTGCAGCTAGTGAAAATATGTCTCTAGCCCTCGGATGTGTACAAGCACAAATATGGATGCAATCAGTAGCTGCCTCAGTTATCAGGGAAGGTAGTGAAGGCACATTCCCTGCAGAGGTCCACAAAGTTGTCTGGGACCATGCCTCTGATTTAGAAAGAGACCTTCAGTCATGGTGGGTTTTAGTTAACTTCACCTATGATCCTGTAACCAGCATGGTAACGGCCTTTGTTTTAACTATACATAATGTGTCGGTGAGTCTGATATACCCAATAGTTCCCCTAGGACTAAACCATGAAGGAACCATCCTATATCCCTCGGAACACAGGATGTGGGCACAAAAGGTGGAAGGGAAATGGAGAGCTATTAATATAGAGTCCTGTGCCACGAGGAAACAACTTGGATTCATATGTGAAGGGAATATAAATAGTGATCAAGATACTTGCCTGGATACTGAACAGAGTATTTGTCACTTTGAAGCCCATTCAGTCAATCAGACAACCCTGCTGGTATACATAGGTCAAGGTTGTGTGTGTCTCAGAACACCATGCTCTTAGGTAGTGGTGGGTGGACTAATCATAAATGAAACTCAGTCCAATTTGTGCGTTTGTAACTTTGTCAGAATTGAAGGATGTGACTTTTCTTATCAGGCACCAGTAGTATCCCATCAATATATAAAGGCAAACCTGACCACGGTACAGGATATATCACCTGTGCCCATAGGGATGAATCTAACTTTAGTTAAGCAACTATTGAAGCACGAGGATTTAAAGGAAATTCTCAGAGAAATTAGAGATATGAGAAAAAGGTCAATACACCATGATACAGAAACCATACGAGGGGTTTTCAAAAGATTGAATACAGACGCATCTCATCATTGGTGGGACACACTTTTTAGATGGTCACCAAAGGTGACTGGACTCCTCAGTGCAGGAATTAATCCAACTGTTGTTTTACTAATCCTGGTTAGTGTAAGTTTGTGTATGTCCATTGTCATGCTCTTTTGGAATTGGAGGATGCTACAACGAATGGAGGTACTAACCTCACTGTCAAAGGTACATGGTAATGCCTTAAGAGATACATATCAGGGAAATGGAGAGAAAGAATTTTTGTACTAAGTAAAAGAATTTACTTATTTTCTAGAAAAGGGGGGACTGAAACAGGGGATTTAAGAGTTAAAAGCTTAGAGTAGATGAAACAATAAGATTTATTATCCTGTTCTCCAAGGACAGAGGGGAGACTGAAGAGATAAGGGGGGCCCTTCGAAGGACATCTGGTATCTATCAAAATGTTGCTGACCTTAGAGTAATAAAAAGGGGCCACCACGGCAAAAGAAAGAACACGCATGTGCAAAACTCGTGGGGTCAAAAATTCACGTGAGGTAGAATCCTCTTACTTCATCCTTTCAAGCCCCCAGACTCAAATTAAGACCACCACCTCAATAAAAGGGACGGATGCGCAGCCGCAACTGATTTACATACGAAGCGGAGAACAGGCGGGGACAGGTAATAAATATGTATAGGCATTATAGAATATGCATGCTTTTTGTAGATAAATAGGTAATTAGAAGCTGTAAAAAGGTACGAAGGATTTGGGAAGGTGCTCTCCCCCTGCGTCCGGCGCTGAATAAAATACGTACCTACTTTACAACTCTAACAAGTTGTGGAGTCTTTATACCTCGTATCATAACCAAGGGTTCACGAGTTAAGGACCAGGAGAGATCCCTCATCAATCACCGTCACAGGTAAAACAGGCTCCAATTTGGAGATATGAATTGAATTTATTGCTAAGAAACTCAGAGCAAGATTAGGAGAAATAAAATAAATCCTTAAATACATCTTCCCCCTCCCCTCCCTCCTTCCTCACAAACCTCCGGGAGGGGGACAAAGGCTGCGGGGGGGCAAAAGGAGAATAATCTCTAGGTGATAGGAAAAAACATTTAAAACTTTACAAAATAATTAAGGATAAAGATCCATTGAAAAAACCAAAAGGCGTAAAACCAAATAAGATAAAATAACATAAAATAAAAATGAAAAAGGAAAATAATGGCAGAGACTTTTCCCCTAGGACTTCGGGTTTCTTCTCCAAACTCTTAGCTGCATCTGAGTCAGAAACCACTGGGCTGGAGAGACATTGCTGCTGAAGGGCTTCATAGTGCCAAAATTAAAGCGTCGAGTATCAAGGAATAATTTGAGGTTCCAGGACTCCCAGCGCCCTCGTTGGATTCCCTCGTTTGAAGCTGAAAGCGGAGCTCCACTTGTGCCTCTGCTTTGTAAGGATGAATGTCAAAATTGCCCGCAATGCCCGGTTCCCTCCGTCCTCTGCCCAGCGCTGCAGGGAGAGGGGATGGGAGTTACGGTCGGTTCGTGCCGCTGCTTCGGCGCCAGGGACGGGAATCCTTGCCCTGCTCCGGCGCGGGGTCCCTCGCATGGGGTCAGTCCTTGCCCTGTCCAGCGGGGGTCCCTCCCCAGCCGTGCGGTCACTCCTCGGCCCGGCCCTGAGGCGCGGGGCAGTGGCGGGGCAGCCGCGCTCCGGCCCCGGCAGCGGCACGGCCGCTTCGTGCCGGGCAGGAGCGGCAGAAGGAGCCGGGCGGCGGCGGGGGCTGAATCCCGTCCGCAGCAAGAAGAACAAGAAGGGGCCGGGGCCGCCGCGGTGTCCGATCGCCGGCAGCAGCCGCGGGGAGGCCTCGGGGAGCGGCGGCGGGCGGGGCCCTGTTGGAGCCGCCCCGAGGGGTTTGTGCCGCCCCTGAAGGGTCCCTGAAGGAGCCGCTGCACGGGACCGGCGAGGTGGGAACGACAGAAAATGCAGAGAAGAGAATAAAATGCAATCAAAGAGCCGCACTGAGGGCAAAAGGCAGTGATTTTGGGACACCCGTTTACCCCCCATCTATCATTCACACCTTTTACAGCTTCCCATAGCCAAACATCCCAATTTCCCTCCTGCGGTCTCAGAAATCGTTTCAAAAGACTGTTGGTCCTTTCTACAATCCCGTTAGCTTGAGGATAATAAGGGGTGTGAAAAGTCCATTTAATCCCTTCACCTTTACCCAATCTTGTGCCTGGAGGTGAAATGAGACCCATTACCTGATTGAATTTCTTGTGGTTTTGGGAAAGTTCTAAACCATCCCTGCAAAGCTTTAACAGTGTTTTCTCCTGCAGCTCTTCTAAAGGCATCGGCTTGGACTAGCCCAGGTATAATCTCTACTCCCACAAACACAAAGTGTTTACCTCCTGACCTCTTAAAGGGGCCAATGTAATCTACCTGCCACGCGTCCCATAAGCCTTTACCCTTTCTTAAATGCAGAGGGTCATCTTCCAAAGGGTGTCTTTCCAGCCGTCTGCGACATTGTTCGCAGGCTGATGTGCATGTTTTACACATTTCTCTGGTAACAGGCCAACCGCGAGCAAGAGCTTCTTTGTACAAATCTTTTACACCTGTGTGTTTTCTTTTTATATGCAGCCATTCTAATAAGCGCTCCCAATCCTCTGTAATTTGATCCTTTTTCACAGTACTCAGTCTTGCTAACTCATCGGCTTTATTGTTCCACTCTCCTGCTGGATTCCCATCTATCTGATGGGAGGCTACCCACCGCATAGCAAAATTCCCTTGACTTGCAATACTTAGAATTTCCTGCCACTTTTCCTTTCGCCACACGGGAATTCTGTTGACATCCCAATCATTTTGCTGCCAGTAAGAAAACCACTCAGTACATCCCTTAAACACAGCATAGGAATCAGTGTAAATACAGACGGGAGAAGTATTCTGTGCCTCACATTGCAAAAACACTCCGAACAGCTATCAGCTTGCCAACTTGGGCACCGCCCTCCCCCTCTGTGATGATTTGTACACCAGAGGAAGTGTGGAGGGCTACAGCCTTGTATCTCCACATTTTTCCCTCATGTTTAGGGGAAGCATATGTGAACCAAGAGTTGGCCAACTGCTCAGGGGAGAAAGGAGGGGCTACTTTAATAGCTGAGACAGGTTTGTCTTGGCTGCTACTCAAGCTTTCTTTTATTGCCAGGTTTTTTACAGCTCCTTCAGTTATTGAGAAAGTGTTACAATAATGTTCAATCTGAGCGTCCCACTTTCTAACTGAGGCCATCTGGGCCACCCGATCAGGTGGGGGGGTCCCGGTAGAAACTGCTTTAATAACTTTGAAAGGGCCTCTCAAAACAATTGGTTGTTGTCGTGTAATTTTCTCCACTTCTATGAGGGCTAAGCTAACCACAAACAGCCCCTTTTCCCATATAATATATCTTTTTTCAGCATCTCTGAATCCACAGGAATAAAAGCCAACAGGCCTTGTTGGGCCCTCAGGGCCCTGTTGCCAGATGTGTACTGACAGTCCTGAGGAAGCAAATCCCCATTCTACTTGGAAAGGATCTGTAGGGTGAATAGGGCCTAGGGCTTGGTGAGCTATTGCTTCAAAAATCAACAATTGCAATGCTTCATCTTGAGAAGCATCCCATTCCCATTTTACCCCTTTTCTCAGCAAGTTATAAAAAAGTCTGGCAATTATGGAAAAATCAGGGATGTGTTTCCTCCAGAACACCAATAATTGGAGATCTTTCCTAGATTCAGGCATTTTAATCTGATCTAAAAAGGTTAGGGTATCAGGTGGGTTACATGTCATACCTCCCTTCCACCAAATTCTCAAAAACCAGTTTACCTGGTTTTGAGGACAAAGCTGTTTTGGGTCGTTGCCTGGACTTTGAAGGAAAGGCTGCTTTGGCTCACTCCCCAGGCTCTGAGGGAGGGGTTGCTTGGGCTCACTGCCCAGACTTTGAGAAAGCAAGGGGGGTCCACTGGGTTTTCTATTGTCTGGGTGTTTGCTATGAGGAACCCCAATGTACCTGCTAGCCAGTGTTTTCTGGTTTCTCTTCTGGGGTTTTTACAGGTCCACATTTTCTATTGTAATTAATCAGATTTTCTGCGACCTTACTCCATGTTCAAACTTCGCAATCACCAGCAGGTGAATTCGAGTGTGAACCCGACAGCTGAGAGGGTGTAGAATTTGGGGCATTCCCAGGTTCAGTAGATCCAGTTTGGTCTGTCAAGTTTTCAAGGAATCTTTCCAGCCTCTCTACGGGGCCCACAGTGGCTATAGTTTTCTATAAGACAATTGCTGTGGGTTTGAGTGATTCTGGGGGACCCTGAATTAAAGGGGTTATCATTTCAGGTTTCACAGGCAGTTGCATAGGGGATTCATATCCAGGAATCAACTTCCTTTCATGTATCCTTTGCAGACAAGCGGCTTTGTGGATGCTTTCTAGAAGTTGGTCGGGGGTACTAACAATAGCTAAAGGGTCTCCCCTTTCTAGAGGGTTGAGTCCCCCAGCCCAGTAGGCTGCACATTGAGTCAGGGACCATGTGTAACGTCTGTCTCCAGTTGTTAAGCAAACTCCATGTCCCCAGTATCCACTGACTTCCTGTTCAGTTAAATGAATTTGGTCTCCTCCGGTGAGTGACACTCAGAAGGCATATTCTGTTTCAGATTTGTGGGGAAGCCACCCATATTCTTTTTTCAATTTAGCTAGTTCTGCAGCAGTAAATGGAATTTGTTTAGTGGTGATATGTGGATCATAATCTTCATCATTGAGATAGTTGTATTCTGTCTTAATCGAAGGTCTTATATGAGGACAGCAGTGTTCCCCACAATTTTTTACTTGCTTTAATTCTTTGTGGGGGTAAAGTGATTCCTTTTCCTTTGTGTCTTGTGGTGAGACAGTGTTCTTTAGATTCTTCAGGTGTTTCTCTCTCAAAGCATCTTGTAACAAAAGAATATAATTCTATTTTTTCTCTTATTGTTTCTGCAAAACTTCCACTAGGTTTTGGAGAGAGTCTATTATTGCTTCTTGTTCACTGCACTGCTTAAAGTGGTGATCTATAGCTGATGTAAGACATGCTCCGAGTACAGAGCAGATTACAGCTTTATCTCGGCCAAGTTTGAATTTTGACCCATGTTGTAAAGAGTAAATTCTATCAATCACATTTTCTAAATTGAACCAGTTGTTTTGTGCCCACTCTTCCGCTCCTGGAGAGGGTCTGGCATTGTGTTTTGCTAACAAGGCATAAAATGCAGCTGTGTCTTTTGTTCTAGTGTTTGAGGTCATGTTTTTGAAGGGATAGTGAAAACCACTTTAGGGAGGTAAAAACTTAGTTGCATCCACAGTCCCAGAGAACTGGGCTGTGTTCCCCTTCTCTTCCCTAAAGTGGCGAAGAGACTGAGTCTACTGGAGGCTCTGTTTAGTTACAATCCGTTGCCTCTCCTAACACCCAGTAGACTAACTCCTTACACACCCACCTTTTTAAAAGAAACACAACACTCCCCCTTTTGCACCAAGAGATTCTTTTGTGAAATTCTGAAGACAGAACCCTCAACAGAGTATAGGGGTGCTTTTCACCCAGGCATGTGCAGTTTGCGGGAAATTCGAGATGCCCCCCTTGCTTTCTAGACACCGCTCACCCTTTCGGAGTGTCGGCCTAGGTGCGACTGGAGCAAAACGGCCTTCCCCTGTTACAGACTACACAAAAACCTTGCAACCCCTTCTGCCTCAGAATCCTGTCCGTGACGCCAATTGATGTCACTATCCACTAGGAGAAGCGAGGTTGTGATGGTTCATTACTTTGAATCTCCGAGCGCAAAAGAAACAGGGACAAGTATTTTTTTTGTTTAAATCAAAATCAAAAGCACCTTTATTGAGTGCCAACAACACGATTATGCGATAGAGGAGAGAGAGAGAGATAGAGAGTTGAGAGAGAGAAGGGAGTTGTAGCTACCACAGCACGACAAAGTCCTCGTGGTCCAGAGCCAATGGATTCCGTGTTGTCCATGGGGAGATTTTGTAGGGGTCTTTTCAGAGAGTCTCTTTATAGTCTTTTTGAAAGCGAGGGGCAGGTAACCAGGAGGTGAGGTAATCTTTCCAAAGGCGAGGGGCAAATGGCCAGGAGTTGGGGGAGTAAGGCCCATTGTTTTGGGGTGCAGGTGCAGGTGCACAAAGCAGATTGTTCCTGCGCAGTCCTTTTCGCCCTGGTAGCAAGAGTGACACGGTCTCACAGGCATGTGCACACCTCTGCACCTGGCAGGCATCCCACCAGGATCTGGCCGGACTTCATTGTGCAGAAGTCCTCTTTCCCCTTTGGGGTCTTTGGGTTTTCAGTCTCTGTTTCTGTAGATGGTCGCGAGGCAGATGAGGGAGTTCTGCAGTCTCTGACAAACGATGAATGTAAAAATTGCCCGCAATGCCCGGTTCCCTCCCTCCTCTGCCCAGCGCTGCAGGGAGAGGGGATGGGAGTTACGGTCGGTTCGTGCCGCTGCTTCGGCGCCAGGGACGGGAATCCTTGCCCTGCTCCGGCGCGGGGTCCCTCGCATGGGGTCAGTCCTTGCCCTGTCCAGCGGGGGTCCCTCCCCAGCCATGCGGTCACTCCTCGGCCCGGCCCTGAGGCGCGGGGCAGTGGCGGGGCAGCCGCGCTCCGGCCCCGGCAGCGGCACGGCCGCTTCGTGCCGGGCAGGAGCGGCAGAAGGAGCCGGGCGGCGGCGGGGGCTGAATCCCGTCCGCAGCAAGAAGAACAAGAAGGGGCCGGGGCCGCCTGCGGTGTCCGATCGCCGGCAGCAGCCGCGGGGAGGCCTCGGGGAGCGGCGGCGGGCGGGGCCCTGTTGGAGCCGCCCCGAGGGGTTTGTGCCGCCCCTGAAGGGTCCCTGAAGGAGCTGCTGCGCGGGACCGGCGAGGTGGGACCGACAGAAAATACAGAGAAGAGAATAAAATGCAATCAAAGAGCCGCACTGAGGGCGTCTCCCCTGCCCGAGGGACCGGCGGGAGGTGAATAAAGTAAAATACAGAGAATAGGGTAAAAGAGAACAAAAAACCGCACCGGGAGGTTCCTGGAGCCCAGTGTTACTGAAGAGCCGCACTGCGGGACTGGCGGTGTCGGGTGGGGCCAGTGGGGCAGCGCCATGGAGTGTGGAAGGCGTGATTAGAAAAAAAATTGAGAGAATAGAATAAAATACAAGAAAAGAGCCTCACCAGGGGTCTCCGCAGTCCCCCGTCACTGAAGAGCTGCACGGAGAGCGGCGAGAGGCGGCAGTGGTGAAAGAGCAGCACCGGAGGGGCGTGGGATGGGAGGTGGGAACAGAATAAACTCTAGAGAATTGAATAAAAATAACAAAAAACCCGCACCGGGAGTGGCCGCTGCCCCACACTAAAAGAGCCGCACCGAGGCACCGTCGGGGCAGCACCGGGGAGTCTCGGCCGCCCCGTGTCACTGAAGGAGCCGCAGCGAGGGACGGGCGGGGTGCGGCCCGGATCGAGCCCCTCCGGCTGCGCCACGAGCGGCGACCCCGCGGGACCGCGCCGGGGCCGAGCGGCGGCGGCAGCCGGAGCCAGGGAAGCGGCTTCGAGCGGCGGAGACGAGCGGGGTGTTCGCAGCCAGCTCCGCTCAGCCCTCACGCACCGCGCTGGGGCCGCCGCGCACTTTTAAACCTCGGCCGCCGCCTCGGCTCCGCGGAGCCCAAAAACCCCGGAAAATAGATCCCAGGCACTAAAAATCCTTTCGTTCGCAGCGAGGGCTGCGGGGTGTTCCTTATGATCTCCTCTGCCCCAGTCCCTCCCGAGCACCACCGGGCAGTAGCGCAGCTCCCGGGGCTGTGTCCCGGCACCGGCTGCTGCCACAGGGCACGGGGTTGCCGCACTTGGGTATTAAACCCGACACATTTGGGGAGGGGGGTCAGCCCCAGAAACCAGGACTTTGCCCTCGGGAGCTTGGAGCTGCACGAGGGCGATAAAGGATCCCCTGCAGCCACCAATGCACCCAGCAGCGGCTCTGCCCCCCTAAGAACGGGGCTGTGTTTGGGACAGGTCGGATGGCTGGGATGGGTCTGCAATGAGACAGCCACGAGTTGGGATGAGAGCTTGGGGGAATCCCGTTACTGAGGAGGTTTTGGGGCACCCTCCAATCCTGAGGGATGAGTTATTGGGAGAGGGGGGACACACCTGGCACTGATACTGGGTTGGGCCCTCACAGGAAAGGAGGTGGAGAGTCCGCATTAGGGAAGATCCTGAAGCTTTCCCCAAATTTGGGGGTTATAAACGGCTTTGGGGGATTTCCCGGTCGAAAAGGCTCGTGGTGGACCCACTTTGGTGGGTTCTGATGCCGGCCGCCCACGCTTTGAACTGGTCCGGACTGGTGCTCCCAGTGCCGCGCGGGGCGGGGCCGCGGGGACGCCCCCAGGGCACAGCGCGGCTGCTTTGGGGCTGGCGGTACCTGCCCGGCGCTGGGGATGGGGCGTGTGGGGGGAGCTGGGCCTGGACTGGTGCTACTGGTGGTGCTGGGAGCTCACCTGTCTGGGGGCCAGCGGGACTCGGGTGAACCTGGGCGTCTGAGGGGTATGGTGGGGGACGATGGGAAAATAATGAGAGAGGGGATGAAAGGGAGGAAGAGAGCAGGAAATCGGAGCTGGAATTCCCAGAGTAGGAATCCAGCCCAGGAGTCTCCAACCGGACTCCCTCTCAGCAAGTGGCTCCCACAAGCCCTCAGCCTGCCCTCAAAATCCTTTGGGATCCGTCATCCACCTCTGCATTCCCTCTTCCAAGATCTGCAGGCTCCTGAGGTGAGACCAAAGGGCTCCAAGTCCCCAGCTACAGTGACCACAACCCCCACGGTTTTTTCTCCACACAATAATTTTCCCTCTTTTTCCCTTCTCGGATTCCCCCACCGCGGATGGGAGCAGCCAAGAGCCCAGCGCTGCCCCGGCCCGAGCGGCCCCAGCTCCATCGCTGCTCCTCCCGCGGGATGCGATGCATTTGGGGGGGAGGAGGACCCTGGGCCTGGAGGGAGGAGGAGCAGGGATGGAGGAGGAGGGATGGAGGAGGAGGGCGAGAACGGGCGGAAGCAGGAGAAGGAGGAAGTTGAAGGGAAGCGGGAGGAAGAGGAGGGATAGAGGAGGGTCGGGAGGAGGAACAGGAGGAGGAAGAGGAGGCCCCACGTGCATCCGTCGCTCCCTGTGTCTCCAGTTCCCCCGCCCCAGGAGCATCGCCCCAAGCCCGCATTCCGCAGGTGACCGGGGAGCGGGAGCGCGCCCCAAATATCTTGGGCGGTCCCTGGGAGGGTTTTTGGGGGGTTCCCGCTGGCGGCTCCCGGCAGAGCCCCGGCCGTGGGCGGGGGATGCGGGGTCTCCCCCCGCATGAGGGTTGGTCTCCCTGAGTCAGGCTCGGGATCCACGTGGCGATCGCCCGGTGCCGGCGGGGTCTGAGGGGGATACCGGTTTTAGGGACCCCCCGGGAGAGCCGGGATTGGGGGAAGCCCGAGGGCCACGGGTTGGGAAGAGAGGGAAGGGGCGATCCCGGAGCTGGGGGAGCCCCGGCAGGCTGAAGAGAGAGGGAGGATGGAGAGCGGGGGAACCCGGGAGCCCTTGGACAGTGAAGTGGGGAACCCGTAAAGGGGGGACCCCTGGGATTCCCGGGACTTCCCCGTTGGCCCAGAGGAGGCAGGAACACCGGGTAGGGGGGACCCCAAAACACACAGGACCCCCAGAAGAGAGGAGGAAGGACCAGAAGCTCAAAGTGGAGAAAACAGAGAGGGGGAACTCCTGGTAGGATTTTTTTCTTTTACTGTATCTTGGAGCTTTTGGTTTGAATGTGGATCTATTGGGCTGAATCTTTATTTTTGGGGGGCTGCAGCAGGGGGAGAGATGAATCTTGTTTTTCTGAGGTTTATTGAGCTAGATGTTGGTGATTTGGTTTTTGTTGGAGGCCAAATCCTAATATTTTGGAGGGGTCTTTGCCTGAATATCAAAGTTTTGGGTCTCTTGGGGCTGTGTCTTGGTATTTGAGGTTTTTTTTCTGCTGGATCTTAATATGTTGGAGGTTTTTTTGGACACAAGATACCTGGTGACTTCTGGAGATGGAGTTGGGCAGGAGGAGCCCCCAACCCAACATGCTCACCCTTTGTTTTCCCCCCAAACCAGGATTTATCAGTCACAAGCCTTGGCTGGATGGAGGAGGAGGCTTTGAGGAAGAGAAAGAATCTTGCAGAAGAGGCCGTTTTGAGCGGCTCCAGGGCACAGGAACACAATGGGGAGGAGGAAAAGCCGCAGAGATCCTGCACAAGGAGGGGCTGCAAACCCAGCCCAGGGAGCTGCGAGGAGGAAAGACCCTCCCTGTGCCAGGAAGGCGGCCGGAGATGCAGGCAGAGCTCAGAGCTGGGGGAGAAGGGAGGTGGGGAGAAGCCCCACAGGTGCCTGGAATGTGGGAAGGCCTTCAACTACAGGTCTGAGCTGATCCGGCACCAGATGATCCACACTGGGGAACGGCCCCATGAGTGTGGGGAATGTGGGCAGAGCTTCAGACACAGTTCTGACCTGATCAAGCACCTGAGAATCCACACTGGAGAAAAGCCCTACGAGTGCTTGGAATGTGGGAAGAGCTTCACCTGGAGCTCCAGCCTGATCCAGCATCAGGTGATCCACACTGGGGAACGGCCCTATGAGTGTCAGGAATGTGGGAAGAGATTCCAGTGGAGCTCCACCCTGAGGGCACATCAGTGCATCCACACCGGAGAGAGGCCCTACGAGTGTCCTGAGTGTGGGAAGAGGTTTCAGACCAGCTCTGATCTCCTCGTGCATCAGCGGATTCACAGAGAGGAGAGGCCCTTCTGCTGCCCCGACTGTGGGAAGGGCTTCAAACGCAACTCCACCCTCGTCCTGCACCAGCGCATCCACAGCGGGGAGAGGCCCTACGAGTGTCCCCAGTGTGGGAAGAGATTCTACTGCAGCTCTCACTTGACGCGACACCAACAGAGGCACCACTAAGGGAAGCCCTGTGAGTGCCCAGATTGCGTGAAGAGCTTCGTATGCTGCTCCAGCTCCATCCTGCATGAGAGGATCTGCATTGGATGATCCCCAGTGACCCATCTTGGGCAGAGTCCTGGTGATCCCCGTTCCAGGTGATCTGTGTTTGGATCCAGTGTACTGAGGTCGCATGGCCAGGTTTTTTTATCAGAGGCTCCAGGGGTGGCTTTTGTGAGCAGCTTCCAGAAGCTTCCCCTGTGTTTGGCTCCTGTTCTGTCCCACCCCTGAAGGCAAGGGCAGCGCAGGTTGTTGTTAATGGATGCCCTGGGACAGATTAGAGTGAATCGACAGTGATTGATCTGTGCTTATAAATATATCTCTGTAGGCGTTATTTTACAACCATTTGCGGTTTGGACCCCTTTTGGTTCCCATCTTCAGTTATATTGAAAACATAAAAGTAACACTTAGGAAAATGTAGAAGTGAAAAGAAAGAAAGTAGAAGAGTGGAAAGATACACAATCACCAGCCCTCGATCCTGCAACAAAACTTTTTGTTTTGATTTTTACAATGTCCCTGTCCTTGGTCTAAGTGATGGTCCCAGACTGGATCCCTGGGGGTTGGGGAAGCCCTGGAAGCTCCAAGTTCTGTGGTTTAATACAGGTTGAGGTTTGGGTCAACACCCAGGTACCTTCCCCGGGGAAGTTTTACACTGTCTGATGTCCCACTGTGGATGCTGGGGCACTCTGGGGGGCTCTGATGGTTCATGGCCCCTTGTAAGACGTGGCCCTGCCTGTGCCGGCAGTGCAGCTGAGCCAGGTATGGCCCATGGGAAGGGATGGAAAGCTGCAGGGCTGGGTGTGAATGTCCCGGGCCTTTGGCGGGGGAGTTTCCAGAGGTGAGGCAGTTGTGTAAGGGAGGGCATTGCCCTGGTGCAAAGGCCTGTCCCAGCTGGCAGCATCTGCTTGTGCTGGGCCTCTGCCCTTCCCTGGCTCCCAGCGCGGCTCATCCCCTGCGGGGCTGGGTGTTCACCCCCTGTGGCCCTGGGCGCTTCCTGTGCCCATGGCCAGCAAAGCCCCCGCTGCTTTTGCCAATGGCCACTGTTTTGAGCCATTGACCCCCAACATTTCAGTCCCTCACAGGTTTGTACCCCAAAAGCCGAGAGGGCTTGATGGCACCTGAAAACAACTCCATTGCCCTGGACATGGCTCAATTGCAGCACAAAACAACTCAATGCCATCTCAAATATTTGGGGTATCCCCTGTTCCCAAGTTGCTCCCAGTTGTAGATGTTCCTGTTCAGGAATTTGACCCAGCTGTTGTCATCAAGGAAGTGACACTGCGATCCTGGAGGTTTTAGCTTTACTTTTTCTTATTTGGAGATTTTTTTCTTTTCTTGACTGTGTGCCATGTTGGGGTTCATTTGCCCCCAAGCACCCCCAGAGTAGGGTTACAGGTCAGGGGGACACTGGAGTCCCCATTCCCAGTACATCCTGGGGCTGGTTTGGGCCCCCACACCCATAGAACCCCACAAGTTCCTCCCCACTGCCCCCCAATAAACAGGACTGGTTTGAAATGGGAAGCCTTACTGGGAACACTGGGAGCAGCTGGGTGGGGGCAGTGGGGCTGAGGGGACACACGACCCTGCCAAAATCAGCTCAGGAACGGAGAGGGTGGTCCCGGTGGGCCCGAGACAATGAGGAGGGGCTGCGGCTGCCGAGGTTTAGGAGCTCTGTGGGCAGAGAAAAGGGGGTGACACTGTGCTGGGGACCCCTGGGGGAGCGCACACGCTCCGGGGGAGGGGGGACACGACCCCCGGGACTCCCCTCACCTTCTTGTGCAGGTAGAAGCTGAGCCCCAACACCAGGAAGACAAAGCCCAACACGAACTCCCAATCCCTGTCAGCATCTTGCTGCAGGCTGCGTCTGGCGGCATCTCTGGGGGGTCCGCAGGGGTCAGGACTCCCAAAAACCTCTCACAGACACCCCAAGCCTCTCTAAGCATTCTCCCAGTCACCCCCCGCCTAACCAGGATCCCCTGTAACCTCCTCCCAGTCCCTTCCCAGCCTTCTCAGGACCCACCAAAGCCCCTCCTGTCCCTGTCAGGATCCCACAGCCCCCTCCCAGTTACTCCCCACCACCCCAGGATGCCTAAACATTCTCCGAGACCCTTCCCAGCCCCACCAGGACTCACCAAGACCCCTCCCAGTCTATTCCCAGCAGAAACAACCTCATTCCATGTTCCGCTTTCCCATCCTCGATCTCCACCCAACCCCCCCCAGGCTCACTCAAACTCCGTCCCAGTTCCACCCAACACCCCCAAACTCCCTCCCAGCGCCCACCAGGACCCCCAGAACCCCATCCCACCCACCCCAAGATCCTTCAAACTCATTCTCACCCCTTCCAGTCCCCCGAGCCTCTCTCCCAGTTTAAACCACACTCTCTCAAACTCCCTCCCAGTTACTCCCAGCACAGCCCAATCCCCTTCCCAGCTCCCCAGTCCCTCCCTCAGTCCCCCGTGGCTGTGGGGGCTGGGCCGTAGCCCAGTGCCGGCTCAGGGAGTGCTCCAGGCTGACGTGCTCCACCTGGCAGCGGGAGGTGACTTCGCGCTGGGGGGGATTTCCAGCAGCCCCAGGAGCTGGTAGGTCCAGTCCCCGTTGGGGACAATGTCGGTGGCCACCACGTGGCCCGAGAGCTCCTGCTGGCCCTGGAACCAACTCAGCTGGATGTCGGCAGGGTAGAAATCCATCAGGGAGCAGAGCAGGTGGCCGGGGCCGGGCTGGGAGCTCGAGGGCACCAGCGAGATGGACACGCTGGGGCGCACTGGGAGGGAGCAGGTACACACTGGGATCGCTAGGAGGCCACTCGGAGAGACGGGGATGGCCTGGTGTAGCATTGAGAGGGACTGGGAATGTACTGGGAGGAACTGGAGTGGCACTGGGAGAGATCGGAGGTCTGGGACGGACTTAGAAGGACTTGAAAAGGAATTGGAGTGGACGGGGAATGGTCTAAGAGGGAGTGGTAGGGACTGGGGGGTGGCACTGGGAGCGACTTTTATGGCACTGGGAAGGATTGTAGTGACACTGGGAGGGCCTGGTGTGGCACTGGGAGGGACTGGGAATGAAGTGCGCGGCACTGGGAGGCCGAGTCTGGCGCGGGGCACGGGGCGCTGCGGGTCTGCCTGGCAACAGAGGAGTCATCAAAGACACGCGCTGTGATTGGCTAAGAGACGTCAGCTCCACGCCTGGTTGAGCTGGACATGCGGAGAGCCACTGGGATGGACTGGGAGCAACTGAGGGGGGCAGGAGTCCCCGGGGATGGGCACAAGGAGGGCACAGGGCTCGGGAACGGTTCCCAGGGAGGATTTGAGAGGCTCCAGGGTCACTGCCAGGGCAGGGCCCGAGGGGACACGCTCTGATCTACGCTCACCTCACCGCAGCACTCCACGCTGAACGGGGCATCAAGCACATAGTTGGGCCGGCAGTAATCGTCCACCAAAGTCCGCACGTACTCCAGTGTTCCCGGTTTGTTGTTCCAGCACCGCGCCTGTTTCACCCCATAGGGGGTGTCCCCCACAAAAACCCCCACATCGCTGTCAAAGTGCACGAGCTGCTCCCGGTTGTGGATGTGCCTCTGCACGTACCTCACCTTCTCCGTGCCGTTAATGAAGTGACCCTCGTGCTTTACCAGAAACTGGAAGACCCCTGAGTGTTCATGACACAGATCAGGGGTTCCCCCCACAGCAGCCCACAGCACCCCCCAGCAAGGCCAGAGCTCCGGGGGCCACCCCGGATCCCCACTCTGCACCCCCTGTGCCCCACGGCCGCCACGGGACTCTCCTGCCCGCGTTCCACTTCCTCTTTTCCACCCTTCTCCCCATTTCCCCTTCCACATCCTCTCCCCTCACACCTCTAACCACTTCCTAACCCTAACCAGTTCACATCTGAGGTCTTATTTCCCGCTTTTCCCCTTTACCACCCTTTTCTTCCCAGTCCCCTAAGCCCAAGCCCCCTCCCTCTCAGTGTTGGGGTTCCACCTTCCCCTTTTCCCCACTTTCCCACCCCCTCCTCACCTTCCCCCGGTATTCAGCTCCTCGCCCTCTTTCTTTGGGTGTCCCCTGTTCCTCTCACTCAATTTAGGTGTCCCACCGTCCCCTTTTCCCCCTCCTTCCCCCCTGTCTCACCGCGTCCTGCACACCCCCCGCTCACCCGAGAGCTCCGCGCCTGCAGCCGGGGGGCTCCCAGCACCACCAGTTCCACCAGTACGGCCCCAGCTGCCGCCACACGCCCCATGGCCAGCGCCGGGCAGGAGCCGCCAGCCCCAAAGCGGCCGCGCTGCACTGGGAGCACCAGTCCGGACCAGAGCGGGGTCAGCAGCGCCGCGCGCTCGGATTGGCTGAGGGCACTTTTGGGGACTCCCTTTTCCAGAGGCACTACCCAGCAACTCATGAGTCAGAAACACTCAGCGCTCTGATTGGCTTAATCGCCACACAGCTACTTTTTCATTGGCTGAGGGGTTTCTAGGACGCTGCAGCCCCGGCGTTGTGTGAGGGTTTTTGGGGAGGGGAAACCTTGGGGTGCTGGGCAGGTGGGAGCTCGGCTGTGCCCAGAAATGTGTCCCCAGGCACGCGGGATCTCAGGGCTGCCCACGGCGTGCGGTGACGCTGGCCCGATGCCAGGCACCCACCAAAGCCACTCTGTCCCTGCCCCCGGCAGCCACACAGGGGACACAAAATGGAACAGAGGGCTCCTGGCTGGGGACAAGGACCGGGAGAGATCCCTCAGCAAACACCGGCACGGCCACAACAGACCCAGCCTGGGCACAGGCAGGGAATTTATTCCCAAGCAAATCACAGCAGCACAAGGACAAGGGAAAGAAATCTCTCCAACACCTTCCCCACACACAGCAGGGATCACCCAGAATGGGGGTCACCAGGGCTCTGCCCAAGATGGGTCACTGGGGATCATCCAATGCAGATCCTCCCATGGGGCATGGAGCTGGAGCAGCGCATGAAGCTCTTCCCCCACTTGGAGCATTCACAGGGCTTCCCTTAGCAGTGCCTTGGTTGGTGTTGGGTCAAGTGAGAGCCCCTGGAGAATCTCTTCCCACACTGGGGGCACTCACAGAGCCTCTCCCTGCTGTGGATGTGCTGGTGTGCCCACAGGTTGGAGCTCCACCTGAAGATCTTTCAGCATTCCCCACATTCATAAGGCCATTCCCCACTGAGGATCCTCTGATGGCTGGAACTCCCCCCGAAGCTCTTCCCACATTCCAAGCTCCCAGTGTTCCTCAGGCTTCTCTCCACCCTGGAGGTCTCCCTGGATCTCCGGCCGCCTTCCCAGCACAGGGAGGGTCTTTCCTCCTCGCAGCTCCCTGGCCTAGGTTTGCAGCCCCTCCTTGTGCAGGATCTCTGGGCCTTTTCCTCCTCCTCCATCTGGCCAAGGCTTGGGAATGGCAAATCCTGGTTTTAGGGGAGAGCAAGGTGGGAGTGCCTTGGGCTGGGGGTTTCTCCTGCCCAAGTCCATCTCTAGAACTCAGCAAGTCTCTTGTGTCCATGAAAATCTCCAAAATATCAAGATACAGCCAAAAAAACCATCCCAGGTTTTTTCCATCTTTGGTCTCTTCCGTTTTGGGTTCCAGAAGTTTCCCTTCCCTGGTATGGTGGGGGTCCCATGGCTCCAGGGGTTCCCCATTCTCCAGGGTCCAAGTGAGGGATGATCCAGAGGCTTTTGTGGGTTCCAGGGGTCCCTTCTCTCCTGATATCTCTATTTTGGGATCCCAGGGGTTCATCATCTCCAGGCTCCCCACCTCTCCAGGCTGCTGGGGGGCCCCAGCTCTGGGATCGTTCCTCTCCCCTCACCTCACCTCACTCCAGGGTTCAGGCATTTCCCTCCACGGTCTCCTGGAAGGTTCCTAAGACCAAGGTCCTCCCCCAGCAGGCACCAGGCAATGGCCATGTGGAGCCTCCAAAATATCCCCCAATGGGTCACTTGCAGCTCAGCTTTGGGGTCCTGCAAGATAAAAACATCCCCCCCATTCAAAATGAAACCTTCCCAGGGACCCTTAACAATATTTGGGTTTCAATTCCAAAATCTGTGAGCTCCAAACACCTTTCAAGAAAAGACACTACTCAGGGACCCCCCAAAAGGTTTGGGATGATCTCTCCCTCCCCACTCATCTGCTGGATGTGATGGGGGCAAAGCTCCCAGGGCCGGGGGTGCTACAGACACAGGGGGCACTGGAACCTCCTGCTTCTCCCTTTCTTCCTCTTCCTGATCCTCCTCTTCTTCTCTCCCTCCTCCTCCTCCTGTTCCTCCTCCTTCCTAATGTCACCTCCCCCCCAGTTCCTGTGTTCTGTGTATTTAGAGTGGAGAACCTTGCTTGTTTTCAGAGCTAGAACAAAGATCCCAGATGGAACAAGCCTTGTTGGTTTAGTCAGAGCCAGTGACTAAAGGTTGAGTTTCTTTTGGTTTGGCCCCGTCCTTGTTCCTCCTCAGTGTCAGGCTGGGCTCTGGGGTGTCCTCGTTTGCTGCATTTTCAGAGTTCCTCTGGATCCTTTGAGCCATGGGCTGTATCCCGGGAGGATTCTTTGTGCTCCTTTGTGACACAGGAGAACCTTGCAGGCGGTTTTTGCGGGAGCTGCTGCTGTGATGTCACAGGAACGTTGCCGCGTCCCCGTGGTGTTCCCGTTGCTGTGGGGCACGGAGGCCTCAGTGTCCAGAGTGGCTCTGGGTGCCTGCTCGTTGCCGGAGGATCCTCCTGCCCGAGGCATTGCCAGCAGCCAGCCCAGCCCCTGCCGGGTGTCCTTCTGTGCTTGCAGGGCTGCAGGCTGCAGACGTGTGCAGCATGGCCACAATGATGCAGCAAGTGGCTGCTGCCCTTTGCACTCTGTACTCCATGGCTTATTCAGGCTATTTTTTAACCCACCTGGCACGTTAGTCGAGGTTTTCCCTGGCTGCAGCATCTGTGCCTTTGGGCTCGCTGGGTGCTTTCTGTCCTTCCACTGGCACTGAGCTGACTTTGTCACCAAATTGCCGTGAAGACACCGTGGCTTTGGGAGAGCTCCTGCAAACAGCTGCAGCTGGAAAAGGGGGTGTCTGCAGCCAGCGGGGCGGGCACAACATTTGCAATGAGGCCGGGGGGGTTCTGTTCCCTCAAGGGGAGAGTCTGTGGCAGCGGAGCCTGGAACTCCCTCTGTTTGCTGCTCCAGCCAAGAACGGACACAGCCCAGTATTTTGTGCTGTTCTCTTGCTTGCTGTGGGAAGGGACTGTGGCTCCTGGGGGGATGCTGTGAAAGCAAAATGCTCTCTCTCGGGGTTGCCTTGCTCTGTGCGAGTTCCCACCACAGGCAGGTTTTTCCTAGCAGCATCTGGTTCATGTTCCCTCTCCCCTTGCAGGGCACCTCACGTGTGGATCCCAAGCAGCTCCTCCTTTGGTGAGTGGGAAAGGGACCTTTGGTGTTGGGAATGGTGCAGCAAGTTGTGAGCTTGGCGTGTGGCACTCGAGTGCCAGCCTGGGAGGCTGAAGGAAAGTTCCTGTCAGTGCCTCTGCAGCAGCAGCAAAGAGATCCCCGGCAGTTTTCTCCTTTTCTGCTGAGGAGCTTTTGGAGAGCTGCAGCTCTGGTTTAGCAGGCAGGAGATTGCTTGCTGCCTTTAGCCATGGTGGAATATCCAATTCCCAACAATAAGTGGCAATGTCCACTTTAGCCCATTCCTGGTTTGTACAGCTCCGAATCCCATTTCTGCTCAGTGCAGCTGGATGTGCAGCTGAGGATAAATAAGGTGAGACCTGAGACAGAACTTCCTGTCCCTCATGCCACCGTCTGTCCCCAGGGCACAGAAGCAGCAGCAACACCTCCTCTGGCTCCCTGTGCTTCCAAAGAGGAGGCCAAAGAGGAGGAAGAGAGCAGTGACCTTCCCGCTGTTCTGGGGGACGATGGTGAACTTCCCTCTGTGCCGGGAGATGACAGTGAACTTCCTGCTATCCTGGGGGACGAGGGTGAACATCCCACGCTTTGGGAATGCAACGGCCAAGCTCCCACGGCGTGGGACGAGAACAGGGAACATCTCCCGGTGTGGGAGGAGGACGGTGGACATTGCTCAGTGTGGGATGAGACTGGCCAAGCTCTCACAGCATGGGACAAGGATGACAGACATCTTGCGGTGTGGGACAAGGACAGAGGACATCCTGTGGCTTGAGAGGAGGAGGGTGAACATCTCCCAGCATGGGAAGTGGAGAGTGAAAATCCTGTGGCTTGGAAAGATGATGGAGAACATGCAGCGTTTTGGGAAGAGGACACTGAAGCTCCTTGTGCTTGGGAAGAGGACACTGAAGCTGCCTCCGCTGCGGGATCCTGGGCTGAAGGTACTGACAGCAGCACAGCCCTGCAGCCAGAGGGGAGAGGGCAGCGGTGCCTGGTGCAGCTGAATACGTCTGCTCTGTTCCTGGCTGCCAGAGCAGGTGCTGTGTGTGTGTCTCAGCATCAGCTGCAGCCAGGGTTGCTCTGCAGCTCAATGTCCCAGAGTCATTTATTGTCCCTCCCCAGCTGAGACCAAGGGGCTCACGGCCCCAGGGACTGGGGCTGCCTTTGGGCTCTGCTGCAAGGTGTGGTCTCCATCTGGGAGGGAGCGTCTTCCACGTGGTTTCTTTCAGGGAGCGCCGTGAGTGTGGGGGAGCCTGCCCAGAAATACCTGGAACTGGAGCAGATTGGCCAAGGGTGAGTGCACGGCTGTTACTTCTGCACAAGCAGGGCCCGGGGATTTTGCTGGTGCAGGATCAAGTGAGAAGTCAGGAGAGCCCCAAACACCTTCAGACACTGGGGTACGATCCTGCTGTCTCCCAGTCCTGATCACAATTGATCCCAGAAGGCACCGTCAAAGGCCCCTGAGGCTGGCAGGGTCCTGCCTGAAGCAAGGAACAGCACCTCGAAGATCGTCTGTCCCTGCAAATGTATTGCCCAAAAGAGCAACTCACCCTCTGGTGACTGTCAGAAAACAGTTCTCAAGAAGA
>JAVTVJ010000855.1:0-33052 GCA_034509425.1 Eopsaltria australis | reverse complement strand
ATGAATCCCAGAGGGGCTGCAGAGCCCCGTGCCCAGTTCGGGTTTGCCAGGAAAGGGAGGCCTGGGGCTGAGGTGCCCTGGGATGGATGGGAATGGGGGTCTGTGGGTCCCGGGGGTCATGGAAACAGGGGATCCAGGGGCTCGGAGAGGAGGATACCCAGGAAAGGGAGTGCAGAGGGGTATTGGTGAAGGATAAGGGGGAACAGGGGGATCCCAGTGCCCAGAAATAGGAATTCAACTGAGTTCCAGCAGGGCTCTCCAAAGCCCCCTCCCAGGCAAGAGCAGGAGCTGGGGCAGGAGCTCTGCAAGAGAGAAAAGGGGGTGACCCCAGGATGGGGGTCCCCATGGGGAGCACACACACTCTGGGGGGGACACGACCCCTGGGGACCCCCCCTTCAACTTCTCCTGCAGGGGGAGGCTGAGCCCCAGCCCAGGCAGACAAAGTCCAACACAAAGCCCCTGACCCCTGTCAGCATCTGGGGGGGCGTCCGGCGACAGCTCCGGAGGGTGGGGTGAGCAGGATCCAGGAAAGAGCAGCAGCTGCTGGGAAGAGACTGGGACAGAGTGGGACAGGCTGGGATGGACTGGGCTGGACTGGGACACTGGGATACACCTGGACTGGGACCAGAACCCACTGGGACCTGAACTGAGGACACTGAGATCATACTGGCAGTCATGGAGACCACACTGAGGGCCACTGGGAGGCACTGGATGCATGCTGAAGGCAACTGGGATGTACTGGGAGAGACTGGCATTGATTGGCATCTTATTGGAAGGCAGCGAAACTGGAGTTGGAGTGAATGGGATCAACTGGGACAATGTGGGGGCACCTGGGATCATACTGGGACTGACGGGTCATACCTGGAGTGACTGGAATAATACTGGGAGTTATCTAGCAGTGACTGGGATCATACTGGCAGTGACAGAGACCAAACTGGATTCATACTGGGAGTGTCTGGCAGTTACTGGGATTATATTGAGGGTGATTGGACTCATACTGGGATCCTATTGGGAGCAACTGGGACCTCAGTGTGGGCAAATGTCATCATGGAGGGACTGACTGGGAGGGACTGGGTTCATACTGGAATTGATTGGGACCATACTGGACTCCTACTGAGAGTGACTCAGAGTGAAAGGAATCATACTGGCCATGACTGGGAGCAACTGGGACCACGTTGGGGGTAACCGACATCCTACTGCAAGTGACTGGGAGTGACTGGGAACACAGTGGAAGTGACTGGGACCATACTGGAATCATACTGGCAGTGACTGTAAGTGACCAGGATCACACTGGGAGTGACTGGAACCATACAGGGAGTGACTGGGAGCCACTGGGACCATGCTGGGAGCCAACTGGGGACACACTGGGAGCAACTGGAAGATACTGGGACCATGCAGGTGCGACTGGGAGCACAATTACAGAAACTGGTGTTATGATCTAATTATTAAAGTTCTTTAGAGATACCTCTGCCCGAATTAAGGTACAAGCGAGACCATATGCCAATCAATAGTATGGGGTTTATTTGATAGTAAATATGAGAGAGAGAGAGAGAAGAAGGGAGAAAAGGGAGAGTAGAGAGGAAAATGGGGGGGACAGAGAGGGACAGGGACAAAGAAGTATCACCACTCCGTGGGTCCCGCTGGTGTCCTGATGTCCTCTTCGGGTAGTCTCGGTGGTGGAAGTCCCCCCGAAAAGCACGGAGTGCCATGGGTTAATATACACTCAGGCCAGGTGGAAATGTCCAGGCTTGTCCCCCTGGGGGAGGGGGCAGCCTCTAGCAGCAGACTCTGCTTGCATCACGTGCAGTCCTGTGGTGCAAGGCGTCTGGGGAGCACTTTGGGGGGTCTGTGATGGATTGTGACTCCCCCTCAGCTGCTTTTCACGTGAGAGTCCCGTGGATGTGGCTTGTGGGGTTGGGGGGGCTTTACAGCTGGGCCAATTTGTGTCCTGGAGGATGCGTGTGTATTGTCTCTGATCAGAGGTTATGCCATCCTCCTCTCCCCTTCAGCTGGGGGAGGGCTGTGTAAACGTGGCTTCTGTGAGCTGTGCTTTGCCCCCCTGTTGCCTTCTGCTATGAAGGCAGGCGACCTGGTTCAAGAACGACAGCACGGCAGCCCGGCCTCACCCGAGCTACTCGGTCCACGACACACAGACACCAACGTGGTGGATGGTCAAATGGCGTTTATTACCTTATCTCATGAGGTTAAATAGTCTTGGGGGCTTCACTATGTCAGGAAGGGGACGGTGGGATAGCTAGGGTTAGTAAGGAGTGGAAAACTACTGGGATTAGGAGGGGTTGCATACTTCGGGTGATCTCTTATCATGCAGGAATGAAGGGAGGGAGATTCCATGCTGCCCTTTGCTTTCCGTCACATCGTGAGATCTTCCGTCTGCCTGTCCCTATCTACCACACTTCCCCCCCCTTTTTTCACAAATGAATGAGGTAGTCATAGATACATGTATTGAAGTGAGGTACGAGGTAGTAACTTGACAAGGGAAAAGGGGTTTGGTATACCTGAGTAGACTTCGCAAGGCAAGTTAGAAAAGTCTTGCGATTGGCAGTGTTTACCGTTTGGATTACAGCATTTGTTGATGTTCTAAAAACAGAATGTTGGCCCGTTCCAGACGGGTCTGGATAAAAGAGACTAGTTTGTTCAGCAGGCATGGTCCAAAGGTAAAAACTAAAAGCAGCATTGCCAATGGACCTATCAAGGTGGAAATTAGTGTGGTGAGCCATGGTGACTGATTGAACCAGGACTCAAACCAGCTCTGCTGGGCTTCTCTGTCTTTCTGTCTCCGAGCTAGCCTATCTCGGAGCTCTGCCATGGAGTCTCTGACGACTCCTGTGTGGTCTGCATAAAAGCAGCATTCCTCTTTCTAGGCGGCACACAAGCCTCCTTGTTGCATGAACAAGAGGTCCAATCCTCGCCTGTTCTGCAAGACTACTTCTGAGAGTGAGGAAACTGATTTCTCTAGAAAGGAAATGGATTTCTTGATCCTCTGCAAGTCTTCATCGATGGTCATTTGTAGCTGAGACAGTCCTTGGTGTCGGGTCGCAAGAGCTGAGACACCCGTGGCCGTTCCGGCTGCTCCCAGGCCGAGCAGCATTGCGATAGTTACACCTGTTATCAGTGCTCTTTTGTGGAGCCGGTCGGGTTTCTCAAGAAGGTGGTACATCTCTTCGTCTGTATGGTACAGGACCCTAGGAACAATTAGAACTTGGACACAAAAGTCAGTGGAATCATTGAATTTGGCAAGAGACACACAAGGACTCACTCCAGATCGCTGACAAACCCACATCCCAGATGCGGATGGAACCACCCACTTATTCTTTCTGTTGGGCTTGACAACTTTGGTGCAGATGTTGCCTTTCTTTGCTAAGGTTGCATTGCCAAAACATCTGCCCTGACCCGTGACTTGACTCAGGGTGATTCCTCTGCGGGGAGTATCCCACCTGCACTGGTGAGGGGAGTCGGCTGTGGAGTAACTGAAGGGGATATTTAAAGCAACTCCTTCGTAGAAGGGGGGTTTGACATCATAGCAAAGCCAGCAGGAATCAGTTAGGTTCGGGTTGGATTCGTTCAGGGAAAGAAAGGTAGCTTCTAACATACGAAATGAAGTGTTATAGTTACCAACTGGGTGCTTTTCCACGCCTGGGATGGCCCTCCCACACCATTCACTGGGGGGACTTCTGTAAATTGCCAATGTTGTGGCCAATGTGCTTGGGGAATAATTGTACAGTCTGAACCCGTGTCTGCCCAAAACTGAAGCCCTATGACGTGGGGATCCTGACTGCCATAGAGGCGGCATGTCCCCCACACTATCAGGGGCTCTTTCCCTACTTTCATGGCCAGGGCCACCCAGGGGTTCCGCTCTGGGGCGCCCCCTGCTGACCCTGTGGCACAAGTGCGGCTTGTGGCTGTAGTGGGTGCAATGGTGCTGCTGGCGCTGCTGTGAAACTCTGCATTTGCACCGTTTGTGTGGGTGCAAGACTGGCTGTCTCCTGTGGGGGCATAGGGAATGAGGGCCCCCCACCCCACTGGGGGTTGGCATAGATGGGCCACCTTGCATTCGCAACGGGAGGAGGCTGGGTGCGGCCCACATGCCCCCTCCCCCTCCCGTTTCCCCGGGGTCGGGATCTGCATTCCTTAGCGAGGTGTCCCTTCTTCCCGCAGCCCCAGCAGAGCCCTCTCACGCGCGCTTGAGATGGAGGCCCCGCCGAGGGAGGCTGGGATTTGTGGGGACAGCCCGTTGCGATGTGGCCTGCCTGTCCACATTTGAAGCAGGCCATTGCACTAGTTAGATCACGTACGACAGTCTGAAAAGGGGTTAGCTGTTCTTCCCTAACTACATGTTTGATCATATCAGCCAGACTGGCTCCAATTGGAACAGAGCGCAAGATTTCTTTGGTAATAGTGTTACTTTGTTGCCGCAAGCAGTCTGCTACAACGGGTCCTTTTGCCGCTGCAGGCAGGGTAGAGGCGTCTACTGCTGCCTGTAGGCGGTCTACAAACTTTGTGAAGCTTTCACTCTCTGTTTGCTTTATGGTGGACCGCGGTGAAGGCTTAGCTACTACACACGAGATGCAGCACGAATGGCTTCTCTGGCAGCTCGGGTTGTGGCCCTGACTTCCTCAGCTCGCAATTGTGCAGCTTGCTGCTGAGGTGTAATCATCTCATCATGTTTCCCTGTCAGCCTGGACAAGCTCGAGCCATGCAGTGGTTGCCCCGCCCCAGAGGACTGGGCTAATAGGTTCATACAATTGTCTGTCCATTCCTGTTTAAAAACAATCATTCCTGCCCCATCAAAAATCATGCAACCTATTTGTATAATGTCAAAGGGGAGCAGGTTATCATTGCAAAAAAGGTCGTCTATGAGAGTAGAAACAATGATAGAATCCATCCCTTTTTCTGAGATTGTTTTGACAATCGTTTGTATATCTTTGGGGTTTATCGGGTTATAAATTTGTTGCTGGTTTCCGTCTTGCCCAGTGACTCTCACTGGGAAAGCATGAACTGTAGCTGAGGGCACCCATTCTGCACAAGCCATTTTTATCTTTCCCCAGTCGGTGAATTTGTATTGTGATTGCTTTCCGGCATAATTTAAAACTTTATTCGTTTTCGTTTCAAATTGTGATAGCTCTGCTTCTTCCGACTCTGTGTCCCTGTCAGTTTCCGATAACTCAGCAGAGCTAGCGGAGCTGTTGTCGGACTCAGAGCCGGAAGTCGACTGCCAGAGCACTTCCGGGATTCCGTGCCTTTTCTTGCGGCTCCGGCCCCGCTCCTCCCCCCGGGGGTGGTGCCGGTCCCGCCCCCTGGGCTTGCCCTGCCTCCCGCAAGGGGAGGGCTCTCTTTTAAATGATAATGGCATTTAGCACGGCCCTTGACTGGGCATGCACTCTTTGCCGCTCTCCCGTGCCCGCGCGTTTGCAGCTCCCTCTTCCCGGGCATGCGCAGCAGCGAACACCCGCAATCGTTGTTCGTTCCCGCCGCTGAAACCCTGGCCCCGCCCATCTCCTTGGTCGCCCACGCCATTTTGAACTGCATAGGGCGGGGGAGAGGGGTTCACCCGCGCTCCCTCTCTAGCTGCCCTCTCGGTTTCCCTGGCTTCGGTTGCCAGTCCCTCCCAAAAAGATCGCGCGTATTGCTGCGCTTCCAGCGTTGGATCGCTAACCGTCGGCGGAGGGACGGATGGGGAAACCGCGGACGTTTGGGAAGTTTCTGCGGCAGGGGGGGGATCCAGTGGGCTCGGCGGAAAGGTCGGGAGGTTTTCTGGGGGCCCTGGGGCGTTTGGATTCGGGCCCGGGGAGGAGGGAAGCGCGCCCGGTCCCCGCGAACCTCCGCTCTCAGATAGACCGCTCTCGGGGTCTGTCTGCGTCATTGCTCCCACCCCCAGCTTAGGAGTAGCTAATAAACATGCACGTGCAGCTTTCCAAGTCTCTTGTTGTTCCAGCGCTTGGCGTTTCTACTTTCCCCCCGCTGCCCGAGACTTTAGTTTCCTCTGCTAAAACATTGGTACATTTCTCCCACACCTCTGGGTGTAATATTTCTGCTGGACGCTCAATCGCCCCAAGCTCCAGGAGTTTTGCAATAGCAATATAAAAATCCTTGAGTTTACACTTAATACCCCACTGCTTATAAAGTAGACTCACGACCTTTGCGACGGTCTCCATAGTGACCGTGGGTCCTTTGGGGACGTCTCCCCCGCCTGAAGTCAGCTTGGCTGCTCTGGCCGCTGCCTCTTGTCCAGGTGAATCCCGTTGCCCGAGCTCTTTCTTCTTCCCGGGTTTCGGCACCACTATGTTGCCTTCTGCTATGAAGGCAGGCGACCTGGTTCAAGAACGACAGCACGGCAGCCCAGCCTCACCCGAGCTACTCGGTCCACGACACACAGACACCAATGTGGTGGATGGTCAAATGGCATTTATTATCTTATCTCATGAGGTTAAATAGTCTAGGGGGCTTCACTACGTCAGAAAGGGGACGGTGGGATAGCTAGGGTTAGTAAGGAGTGGAAAACTACTGGAATTAGGAGGGGTTGCATACTTCGGGTGATCTCTTATCATGCAGGAATGAAGGGAGGGAGATTCCATGCTGCCCTTGCTTTCCGTCACATCGCGAGATCTTCTGTCCGCCTGTCCCTATCTACCACAACTGGGGAACGGCCCCATGAATGCTTGAGCTGTGGGAAGAGCTTCCAGCAGAGCTCTGGCCTGCTGGCACATCAACTCATCCACACTGGGGAGAGGTCCTATGAGTGCCCTGAGTGTGGGAAGAAGTTTCATACCAGCTCCCATCTCCTCGTGCATCAGCGGATTCACAGAGAGGAAAGGCCCTTCCGCTGCCCCCAACTGTGGGAAGGGCTTCAAACGCAACTCCAACCTCGTTGTGCACCAGCGCATCCACAGCAGGGAGAGGCCCTATGAGTGTCCCCAGTGTGGGAAGAGATTCTCCCAGAGCTCTATCTTGACCCGACACCAATGGAGGCACGAGTAAGGGAAGGCCTGGGAGTGCCCTGAGTGCAGGAAGAGCTTTGTGCGCTGCTCCAGCTCCATCCCCCATGGGAGGATGCGTGTTGGATGAGCCACAGTGACTCCTTTTGGGTGGAGTCCTGGTGACCCCTGTTCTGGGTGATCCATGTTTGGATCCAGTGTATTGGGTTTGCGTGGCCAGGTTTTCATATCAGGGGCTCCAGGGGTGGGTTTTGTGAGCAATTTCCAGAAGTTTCCCTCGTGTCCGGCTCCTGTTCTGCCCCACCCCGGAAGGCAAAAGCAGCTCAGGTTGTGGTTGATGGATCTCCTGGGACAGATTAGAGTGAATTGACAGTGATTGATCTGTGTTTATAAATCTATCTCTGTAGGCTTTATTTTAGAACCGCTTGGTTGCTGTATAAAGGGAGTTTGGAGCCCTTTTGGTTCCCATCTTCAGTAATATTGGAAGCATAAAAGGAAGACTTAGGAAAATGTATTAAGGAAAAGTAAGAAAGTATAATAGAAAGATACACAGTCACCAGCCCTGGATCCAGCAACAAAACTTTTGGTGTTGATTGTTACAGTGTCCCTGTCCTTGGTCTAAGTGATGGTCCCAGGCTGGATCCCTGGGGGTTGGGGAAGCCCTGGAAGCTCCCAGTTCTGTGGGTTAATACAGGTTGAGGTTTGGGTGAACACCCAGGTACCTCCCCCGGGGGAGTTTTACACTGTCTGATGTCCCAATGTGGATGCCGGGGCACTCTGGGGGGCTCTGATGGTTCATGGCCCCTTGTAAAACATGGCCCTGCCTGTGCCGGCAGCGCAGCTGAGCCAGGTATGGCCCATGGGAAGGGATGGAAAGCTGCAGGCGTGGGTGTGAATGTCCTGGGCCTTCCATGGGGGAGTTTCCAGAGGTGAGGCAGTTGTGTAAGGGAGGGCATTGCCCTGGTGCAAAGGCCTATCCCAGCTGGCAGCATCTGCTTGTGCTGGGCCTCTGCCCTTCCCTGGCTCCCAGCGCGGCTCGTCCCCTGCAATGCTGGGTGTTCACCCCCTTTGGCCCTGGGCGCTTCCTGTGCCCATGGCTAGCAAAGCCCCCGCTGCTTTTGCCAATGGCCACTGTTTTGAGCCATTGACCCCCAACATTTCAGTCCCTCACAGCTCTGCACCCCAAAAGCTGAGAGTGATCGATGGTGCCTCAAAACAACTCCATTGCTCTGAAATGGGCTCAACTGTACCACAAAACAACTCAATTCCACCTCAAAATTTTGGGGTATCCATTTTGCCCAAGTTGCTCCCAACTGTAGATGTTCCTGTTCAGGAATTTTATCCTACTGTTGTCAAGGAAGTCACACTGGGCTTTTCCACGAAAATGGAACACCTTGGTGGGAAAGGCACATCAGGGGTGCTCCTTCCTGCTCCAGCAGCCCCCAACACCTTTCAGCAGTTTGGGGGCTCAGGACACCATCCTGAATCCCCATTCCCACCCCCCTCTGCCCCATGGCCACCACAGCACTGGCTGCTGGGTTGGGAAGAACCCCACTGTGAGACCCTCAGAGATGGACAGGGGTGTTGGGGACCCCCCCAGTGAGGTTTTCTTCCCCCCCCTAGAGCCCCAGGGAACAGCTCAAGAGGTCAAGTGATGGGAGCACAAAGGGGCTCCCTTGGGAACCCCTTTGCATCTGTCCTCCCTCCCCTTACCCCCCTCTCAAACACCTTTCCCATCATCCCCACGCTGCTCCCCTGCTCACCCAAGAGCTCCTCAGCCACAGCTAGGAGGGCTCCCAGAACTAAGAGTGGGGTGACATGGGGGGAACACACGGGGGTCCCCATTCCTGATCCATCCCGAGGCCAGTTCTTCTGCCCCGCAATCACAGCCCCCTGGCAGGATCCCCCCACGTTCTTCTCCACTGCTCCCCAATAAATGGGACCGGGGTTTACTGGGAAGCTTTACTGCGAATACTGGGAGCAGCCAGGTGGGGGCAGAGTGACAGCGGGGCTGGGAGGAACACACAACCCCCCCAAACTCAGCTCAGGGACAGAGAGGGTGGTCCCGGCTGAGCCCGAGGCCATAGGGAGGGGCTGCGGCCGCCAGCGTCTCAGGAGCTCTGTGGGCAGAGAAAAGGGGGTGACACCGGGCTGGGAGCCCCGGAGGGAGCACACACGCTCTGGGGGAGGGGGGACACGACCCCGGGGACCCCCCCTCACCTTCTTGTGCAGGTAGAAGCTGAGCCCCAGCGCCAGGAAGATGAAGCCCAACACAAAGCCCCCGATCCCCGTCAGCATCTTGCTGCGGGCGGTGTCCGGCGGCATCTCTGGGGGGTCCGCAAGGGTCAGGGCGCCCAGAAACCTCTCACAGACAGCCCAAGCCCCTGCAGGCACTCTCCCAGTCCCCTCTGGCCTGCCCAGGACCCCCTGAAACCTTCCAGTCCCTTCCCAGCCTCCCCAGGACCCACCAAAGCTCTTCCCATCCCTCTCAGGATCCCACAGCCCCCTCCCAGTTGCACGCAACACCCCCAAAATCCCCAAACCCTCTCCCAGTCCCTTCCCAGCACCACTAGGACTCACCAAGACCCCTTCCAGTCTCTTGCCAGCACAGCCAACCTCATTACAAGCCTCACTTTCCAATCTCCAATCTCCTTCCAGCCTCTCCAGGCTCACTCCCGTCCCTCCCAGTTACACCCAGCAGCCCCAAATTCCCTCCGAGTGCCCACGAGGAGCCCGGAACCGCATTCCATCCTCTCCAACATCCTTCAAACCCCTTCCCAGCCCTTCCAGACTCACAAATCCCTCTCCCAGTTTAAACCAGCCTCTGTCAAACTCCCTCCCAGTTACTCCCAGCACACCCCAATCCCATTACAACCCTCCCCCAAGTGCCTCCCCCGTGGCTTTGGGGGCCAGGCCATACCCCAGTGCTGGCTCAGGGGGTGCTCCAGGCTGACGTGCTCCACCTGGCAGGTGAACCTGACTCCACTCTGGGGGGGGATTTCCAGCAGCACCAGGAGCTGGTAGGTCCAGTCCCCGTTGGGGACAATGTCGGTGGCCACCACGTGGCCCGAGAGCTCCTGCTGGCCCTGGAACCACCTCACCTGGATCTTAGCAGGGTAGAAATCCATCAGGGAGCAGAGCAGGCGGCCGGGGCCGGGCTGGGAGCTCGAGGGCACCAGCGAGATGGACACGCTGGGGGGCACTGGGAGAGAGCGGGGACACACTGGGTTCAGCTGGGGGGGCACTGGGAGAGACGGGGGAGAGGTGGTGTAGCATTGAGAGGGACTGGGAATGGACTGGAAGTGGCACTGGGAGAGATGGGAGAGGATGGGGGGGCACTGCGAGAGAGGGTGGAGGTCTGGGAGTGAAGTGAGAATGAACTGGGAATGGACTGGGAATCGGCTGAGAGGGAGTGGGAGGGACTGTGGCGGCACTGGAAGGGACTGGGAGTTAACTGGGAGGGACTGGGAATGAAATGCGCCGCACTGGGAGGCCGAGTCCTGCTCGGGGCGCTCGGCGCTGCGGGTCTGCCTGGCAACTGATGAATCTTCAAAGATACGCGCTGTGATTGGCTGAGAGACGTCAGCTCCACGCTTGGCTGGGATGGACAGGCGCGGGGCGGGGGGCATTGGGAGAGCCCGCTATGGACTGGGACTGACTGGGACGAACTGGGACGGACTGGGACGGACAAGCGGATTCGGGGGTTGGTACAAGGAGGGCTGAGGGCTCTGGGGCGATTCCCAGGGAGGTTTTGAGAGGCTCCAGGGTCACTGCCAGGGCAGGGCCCGAGGGGACACGCTCGGCCCCACGCTCACCTCTGCGGCCCACGAGGAACGGGGAGGCCAACTCGTAATTGTGCCGGCAGAACCAGTCCACAGCAGTCCTTTTCTGCTCCATGAAATCTGGGAGGCTGTTCCAGTACTTGGCAGCCTTCTCCCCAAAGGGGGTGTCCCCCACGTAGAGCCCCAAATGCCTGTCTAAATGCAGTTGCTGCTCCCGGTTGTAGATGAACCTGTCCTCGTACCTCACCTTCTCCGTGCCGTTAATGAAATAACACTCGGCCTTCATCATCAACTGGAAGACCCCTGAGTGTGCCGGACACAGGTCAGGGAGTGCTCCCCCCACAAGAGCCCCCAGCACCCCCCAGCAAGCCCAGAGCTCCGGGGGCCACCCCGGATCCCCACTCCGGACCCCTGTGCCCCATGGCTGCCACGGGACCCTCCTGCCCGCGCTCCCACTTCCTCTTTCGCACCCTTCTCCCCATTTCCCCTTCCACATCCTCTCCCCCCGCCATTTTCAGCCACTCCCAAAATCACTTTTGGGGCCCCAATCCCCTGTTTTCCTCACCCCACCCTTTTCTCCAAAATCCCCTAATCTCAGCCCCCTCCCTCTCAGTGTTGGGGTCCCACCTTCCCCTTTTCCCCACTTTCCCACCCTCTCCCACCCTCTCCTCACCTTCCCCCAATCCTCACCCCCTCCCCCTCTTCCTTTGGGGGGATCCCCTCCTCCTTCCACTCAATTTAGGGAACCTACATCCACTTTTTTCCCTCCATCCCCTGTCCCACCGCGTCCCGCCCCCCCCCACTCACCCGAGAGCTCCGCGCCCGCAGCCGGGGGGGCTCCCAGCACCACCAGTGCCACCAGTACGGCCCCAGCTGCCGCCACACGCCCCATGGCCAGCGCCGGGCAGGAGACGCCAGCCCCAAAGCGGCCGCGCTGCACTGGGAGCACCAGTCCGGACCAGTGCGGGGTCAGCAGCGCCGCGCGCTCGGATTGGCTGAGGGCACTTTTGGGGACCAATTTTCCAGAGGCTCTGCCTGGTACCTGATGTGTCATAAACTCTTCGCGTTCTGATTGGCTACAGCGCGTTCCGGCTGCTTTTTCATTGGCTGAGGGGTTTCCGGGACGCTGAAGACCCTGGGTCGACTTTTTGGGGAGGGGGAACCTTGGGGTGCTGGGCAGGTGAGAGCTCGGCTGCGCCCAGAAATGTGTCCCCAGGCACGCCGGATCTCAGGGGTGCCCACGGCGTGCGGTGGCGCTGGCCCGATGCCAGGCACCCACCAAAGCCACTCTGTCCCTGCCCCCGGCAGCAACACAGGGGACGCAAAATGGAACCGAGGGTTCCTGGTGGGAGACAAGGACCGGGAGACATCCCGCAGCAAACACCGGCACGGCCACAACAGACCCAGCCTGGGCACAGGCAGGGAATTTATTCACAACCAAATCACAGCAGCACAAGGACAAGGGAAAGAAATCTCTCCAACACCTTCCCCATACACAACAGGGATCACCCAGAACAGGGGTCACCAGGGCTCTGCCCAACTGGGATCACTGGGGATCATCCAACGCGGATCCTCCCATGGGGGATGGAGCTGGAGCAGCGCACAAAGCTCTTCCCACACTCGGGGCACTCAAAGGGCTTCCCTTAGCAGTGCCTTTGTTGGTGTTGGGTCAAGGTTGAGTTCTAGGAGAATCTCTTCCCACACTGGGGGCACTCACAGAGCCTCTCCCTGCTGTGGATGTGCTGGTGTGCCCACAGGTTGGAGCTCCACCTGAAGATCTTTTAGCATTCCCCACACTCATGGGGCCATTCCCCATTGTGGATCCTGTGGCTTTCCATCAGGCCGGAACTCCCCGCACAGCTCTTTCCACATTCCAAGCTCCCAGTCTTCCTCAGGCTTCTCCCTGCCCTGAGGCTTCTCCCCCTTCTCTGAGCTCTGCCTGCATCTCCGGCTGCCTTCCCAGCATGGGGAGGGTCTTTCCTCCTCGCAGCTCCCTGGGCTGGGTTTGCAGCCCCTCCTTGTGCAGGATCTCTGGGGCTTTTCCTCGTCCTCCATTTGGCCAAGGCTTGGGAATGACAAATCCTGGTTTTAGGGAAAAGCAAGGTGGAACCACCTTGGCCTGGGGGTTTCTGCTGCCCAAATCAATCTCTAGAACTCAGCATGTGTCTTGTGTCCATGAAATTCTCCAAAATATCAAGATTCATCCCCAAAAAAAACATCCCAGGTGTTCCCCATTTCTGGTCTCTTCCCTTTGGGGTTCCAGAAGTTTCCCTTCCCTGCGATGATGGGGGTCCCATGGCTCCAGGGGTTCCCCATTCTCCAGGGTCCAAGTGAGGGACAATCCAGAGACTTTTGTTTCTCCCAGGGGTCCCTTCTCTCCTGATTCTCTATTTTGGGATCCCAGGGGTTCATCGTCTCCAGACTCCCCCCTTCTCCAGGCTGCTGGGGGGCCCCAGCTCTGGGATCGCCCCTCTCCCCTCACCCCACTCCAGGGGATCCATGGATCCCCCTCCACCACTCTCCTGGGAGGTTCCCAAGATCAAGGTCCTCCCCCAGCAGATACCAGGTGATGGCCATGTGGAGCCTCCAAAACATCCCCCAAAGGGGCATTTGTGGCTCAGCTTTGGGGTCTCGCAGAATCCAAACATCCCCCCATCCAAAATGAAACCCTCCCAGGGACCCTTAATGATATTTGGAACTCAGTTCTGGAATGTGTGTGCTCCCAAGCCCCTTCAAGAAAAAATGCTGCTCAGGGACCGCCCAAGAGATTTGGGATGAGCTCCCCCTCCCCACTCACCTGCTGGATGTGGTGGAGGCAAAGGTCCCGGGGCCAGGGGAGCTTCGGACACAGGGAGCACTGGAACCCCCCACTTCTCCTCTATTCCTGTTCCTGCTCCTCCTCCTGCTCCTCCTCTTCCTCTCTCCCTCCTCCTCCTCCTCCTCCTCCCTAATCCCACCTCCCCCCCAGTTCCTGCGTTCTGTGTATTTAGAGTGGAGAACCTTGCTTTTTCTCAGAGCCAGAACAAAGATCCCAGATGGAACAAGCCTTGCTGGTTTTAGTCAGAGCCATCAGTGACTAAACGTCAAGTGTCCTTTGCTTAGGTCCTGTCCTTGTTCCTCCTCAGTGTTCAGGCTGGGCTCTGGGGTGCCCTCGTTTGCTGCATTTTCGGAGTTCCTCTGGATCCTTTGTGCTCCTTTGTGACACAGGAGAACCTTGCAGGCGGTTTTTGCGGGAGCTGCTACTGTGATGTCACAGGAACGTTGCCGCGTCCCCGTGGTGTTCCCGTTGCTGTGGGGCACGGAGGCCTCGGTGTCCAGAGTGGCTCTGGGTGCCTGCTCCTTGCCGGAGGATCCTCCTGCCCGAGGCATTCCCAGCAGCCAGCCCAGCCCCTGACGGGTGTCCTTCTGTGCTTGCAGGGCTGCAGGCTGCAGACGTGTGCAGCATGGCCACAATGATGCAGCAAGTGGCTGCTGCCCTTTGCACTCTGTACTCTGTGGCTTATTCAGGGTATTTTTTAACCCACCTGGCACGTAAGTCGAGGTTTTCCCTGGCTGCAGCATCTGTGGCTTTGGGCTCGCTGTGTGCTTTCTGTCCTTCCACTGGCACTGAGCTGACTTTGTCACCAAATTGCCATGAAGACACCGTGGCATTGGGAGAGCTCCTGCCAACAGCTGCAGCTGGAAAAGGGGGTGTCTGCAGACAGCGGGGTGGGCACAACATTTGCAATGAGGCCGGGGGGTTCTGTTCCCTCAAGGGGAGAGTCTGTGGCAGCGGAGCCTGGAACTCCCTCCGTTTGCTGCTCCAGCCAAGAACGGACACAGCCCAGTATTTTGTGCTGTTCTCTTGCTTGCTGTGGGAAGGGACTGTGGCTCCTGGAGGGATGCTGTGAAAGCAAAATGCTCTCTCTCGGGGTTGCTTTGCTCCATGGGAGTTCCCACCATGGGCAGGTTTTTCCTAGCAGCATCTGGTTCATGTTCCCTCTCCCCTTGCAGGGCACCTCATGCATGGATCCCAAGCAGCTCCTCCTTTGCTGAGTGGGAAAGGGACCTTTGGTGTTGGGAATGGTGCAGCAAGTTGTGAGCTTGGCGTGTGGCACTCGAGTGCCAGCCTGGGAGGCTGAAGGAAAGTTCCTGTCAGTGCCTTTGCAGCAGCAGCAGCAGCAAAGGGATCCCCGGCAGTTTTCTCCTTTTCTGCTGAGGAGCTTTTGGAGAGCTGCAGCTCTGGTTTAGCAGGCAGGAGATTGCTTGCTGCCTTTAGCCATGGTGGAATATCCAATTCCCAGCAATAAGTGGCAATGTCCACTTTAGCCCATTCCTGGTTTGAACAGCTCTGAATCCCATTTCTGCTCAGTGCAGCTGGATGTGCAGCTGAGGATAAATAAGGTGAGACCTGAGACAGAATTTCCCATCCCTCACGCCACCGTCTGTCCCCAGGGCATAAAAGCAGCAGCAACACCTCCTCTGGCTCCCTGTGCTTCCAAAGAGGAGGCCAAAGAGGAGGAAGAGAGCAGTGACCTTCCTGCTGTTCTGGGGGCGATGGTGAACTTCCCTCTGTGCTGGGAGATGACAGTGAACTTCCCGCTGTCCTGGGGGACGAGCGTGAACATCCCACACTTAGGGAATACAACGGGCAAGCTCCCACGGCATGGGACGAGGACAGGGGACATCTCTAGGCGTGGGAGGAGGACAGTGGACGTCACTCAGTGTGGGATGAGAATGGCCAAGCTCCCACAGCGTGGGACGAGGATGGCGGACATCTCGTGGTGTGGGACGAGGACAGAGGACATCCTGTGGCTTGGGAAGAGGAGGGTGAACATCTCCCGGCATGGGAAGTGGAGGATGAACATCCCACAGCTTGGAAAGATAACGGAGAACCTGCAGCATATTGGGAAGAGGACACAGAACCTTCCTGTGCTTGGGAAGAGGATGGAGAACCTGCAGCACTTTGAGAAGAGCACCCTGAAGCTCCCTGTGCTTGGGGAGAAGACACTGAAGCTCCCTGTGCTTGGGAAGAGGACACTGAAGCTCCCTCCGCTGCGGGATCCTGGGCTGAAGGTTCTGACAGCAGCACAGCCCTGCAGCCAGAGGGGAGAGGGCAGTGGTGCCTGGTGCAGCTGAATACGTCTGCTCTGTTCCTGGCTGCCAGAGCAGGTGCTGTGTGTGTCTCAGCATCAGCTGCAGCCAGGGTTGCTCTGCAGCTCAATGTCCCAGAGTCATTTATTGTCCCTCCCCAGCTGAGACCAAGGGGCTCACGGCCCCAGGGACTGGGGCTGCCTTTGGGCTCTGCTGCAAGGCGGGGTCTCCATCTGGGAGGGAGCGTCTTCCACGTGGTTTCTTTCAGGCAGCGCCGTGAGCGTGGGGGAGCCTGCCCAGAAATACCTGGAGCTGGAGCAGATTGGCCAAGGGTGAGTGCACGGCTGTTACTTCTGCACAAGCAGGGCCTGGGGATTTTGCTGGTGCAGGATCAAGTGAGAAGTCAGGAGAGCCCCAAACACCTTCAGACACTGGGGTATGATCCTGCTGTCTCCCAGTCCTGATCACAATTGATCCCTGTGGTCAGAAGGCACCGTCAAAGGCCCCTGAGGCTGGCAGGGTCCTGCCTGCAGCAAGGAGCAGCACCTGGAAGATCTTCTGCCCCTGCAATTGGATTGCCTAAAAGAGCAACTCACCCTCTGGTGACTGTCAGAAAACAGTTCTCAAGAAGATTTCTTTCAGATATTTTGATTCAAAAAATATCCACCAGTTAGGATTATCAACAGAATTGTTCAGAAACAGAAACCAGAGATGAACTAATAAGGGCTCTTTTCAGCACAGGCAGCAGAGCCCATACATTCAGTAACAGACACAGAGCTGCTGCCCTCGAGGGCAAACTGCATCACCTGCCTGATGGCAGGGCCCTTGTGGATCCTGCAGCTCTTAGGCAGGAAATGCAAAAGGATGAAATGCATTCTTTTCCAGCTATTTAGACGCCCACCCCCCACCCCAGGTTCTGAACTAAAGGAACTCAGCGTGGACATTTGGGATTTGCTCCAGCCCTTTTCCCTCGTCTTGGGTCTCAGTTTCCTCTTGCACACCTTGCGTGGCAGAGGGCTGGTGGCTGCTGCGCTGCTGTTGGAAGGGTGGATGCACCCGGGTGTTTTGTGAGTGCTGCAGGCAGCAGAGATCTCCTGTCTGGGCTGGCTTGCACTGCCAGGGCCTCAAGCGCTGCTTCTTTCTTCTCTGCTCTTTTGTCTCCAGGGCTTTTGGAGCCATTTCTAAAGGACTCGCCAGGGCCACTGGAGGAGAGGTCAGTGCCAACACGCCCGGCACGTCTGGCAGCTCCTCAAGGCTCTCCCCTCTGCTGGGAGCTGTGCCTGGAGCTCTGGGGACCCAGCAGAGCTTTCCTGCACAGGCTGTTCCTCTGAAGGCACGGCAGTGTCAGCCTGCAGAGCACAGCTGGGACACACTTGGTCCTTCTCAAGTGCCCAGAGGAGTGCAAGGAGGGCAGCGGTGTCTGCCAGAGCAGGACACGCTGCCTTGCTCTTCATATCTAAAAACGGGAATGCAGCAGCTGGGGGAGACTGAGGCCTCATTTATCTCCATCCCAGCCTCGGGCAGGAACACTAGTTAGCAGTTTTTCCATCTTGAGGTTCATCTTCCAAGGACACCTCGAGGCCTAATTAAGGAGAGATCCTGCTTGGGATCACTTTGGGCTTTCAGTTCCCACTGCAGCTGTTCCCAGAGGAAGAGGGAGAGAAATGAGAAGATGGATGTGCAGAGCAAAGCTCTCTCCTAAACCCTGCAGCTGTGTTTGGGTCTGGTGTCAGTGCCAGCCTGGGACAGGGATCATCTGAGCCATGGACGAGCGCCTTTGGTTTGTTGTGCAGCCCCAAACACAGCAGCTGCATTTGAAATCATGGCCAAACCCCATAGAATTGCTAAAGGGCTCCCAGGTCTGTTTTCACAGAACCTGAATTAACTCTTGTTTCCAAAATGTGTTTGAATAATAATAAAGGCACAGAGAATGTTGTTGGAGCTTTGAGGCTGACAGCTGAGGGACCATTTCTGCGGAGCTTCCAAGGCCAAATGTCTCTGGCCACGTGTCCTGTGGGCGGCCCGCAGCCAGCAGAGCAATGGGCTGTGGGAATGGCACTTGCTGAGCTCTGGTGTCCCATCCCAGGGCACTTTGGCCCAGCCCGGCTCCGTCGCTCCACAAAGACTCGCTCCGTGGTTGCTGTGGCCTCCTGCCACAGACTCCTCCAGCTAAAGCTCTGCAATGTCCCTTCAGGTGGCCATAAAGAAAATGAGTCTCAGGGGGCAGAACAGGCAATGAGCTGTGAATGAGGTCCTGGTCCTGAAGGACCTGAAGAGCCCCAACATTGTCAGCTCCTTGGACAGGTGAGTGCTTCAGCTCTTATCCCTGCACGGGCCCTGCGTTCATCTTTTCTGCCATCCGTAGTCTGCAGCCTGGTTGCAAAATGCCTGACCTAGCCGTATCCTCCCAAAACAACAGCCTGGCAGTTCCCTCCCTCCCTCCGTGTGCTTTTGTTGCTTTGCTTTGGTTTTTCCTTCAAGCTGACCCCGTTCTCTGTGTCTTATGCCAAGTGCTGATAAACCATGGCAGAAATTATTTCCTGTGGCTCCTTCTCCCCAACTCTTTTCCATTGCTGCAGATGCCAGGAAGAGCAGGTTCTTGTTTCCAGAAATGCCTCATTTGCCCATTTTTCAATGGCCCTGCCAGGTTCTGAAGGGACTTTCTGCAAGGTTTCCCAAACACTTGACCACTTTTGTGCCAAGTGCTGCACGGCCTCCTCCCCTGGATAACTCTGGCAGTTGTGCTGCCTCGTTCTGGAGGCAATGGTGGCACTGATGAGTTCAGATGCTGAACCAGCTGGGGCCGAGTGCTGTGCTTCCACATTGATCTGGGCTCTTGCTAAACTGCATTTTGCACTTGCTTGCCATCTAAGGCCTCTCCTTTTTCACAGGTGTCTCCTTCTCCTTCACACTGTGAAGATCCCAAGGACTGTGCAGCCTGGCAGGAATGTCTCTCCATCTGAGCCTGGCCTCATTTACAAGTGACCTGCAAACAAAACTCCACTTGAGGCTTTTCCATGGGGGAATTGAGCCGTGCACGTTCATCTCCGTGCCATTGTTTTCCTCTTCCAGCTTCCTTGTAGATGGAGATCTCTGGCTGGTGATGGAATACATGGATGGAGGAACTTTGCAGGACGTTGTCAGGCAGACACGCATGGCTGAAGGAGAGATGGCAGCTGTCAGTCGGGAGGGGAGGAATCCTGCTTGTGCTTCCCATGGCTGGGACACGCTGCTCCTTCCAAGCAGGCCGTGAGAACAGGAGTGGCTTCATGCTCACAGCTTTGTTCCTAGGTTGTTTTGATGAGCTGCAGCACAAAGAGCCTCTGAAGTGAATGGCCTGCCAGCATCACTGCACTTCTACTCTTTCCTTGTCCTCTTCCCTGCTCTTGTGGAACTCTCTCTCTGCTTTTGATTTGATTTGCTGTTCTCAGCTTTGCCTTGAACCGTTTGCCTGGAGCTTGTCTGCCCTGCACTCCTGGTCTGGCACAGCAAAGCTGCTGCTGGCAGAATCCCGAACTCTCCTTCCTTGTGTGAGATATTCCGGCCACTGATTTCTACCCTCATGTTTCTTGTTCTCTCTCAGTGCCTGCAGGGCCTGGATTTCCTCCACTCCAAGTGGGTGATCCACAGGGATCTGAAGAGCTCCAACATCCTCCTGGGAATGCACGGCTCTGTCAAGCTGGGTGGGTGTTCCTGGGCAGGCACGGCGCTCCCGGGCTGCGGCTGTGGGGCTGCTCCCCAGTGACGGCCAGAGCCCCACAAGTGCTGCTGGTGGCCCTGCCTGGCCCCTGCTGCCAGCTGAGAGCGGCTGCCCCGTGCAGAGAGCTCAGCAGAGGAGCAGGGTGGCAGCAGTGCCTTTGCTCTGGGGATGTCCCTTCCAGAGGGGCACCAGTTGGAATCTGAAGCTTCAAGGGAATCAGCAAAAGCCACTGCATGAAAGCTGAGGCTTTCTTTAAGGCTCCACTTCCACCTTTCCTTGGCTACAGCCCTGAGGACTTGCCCAGCTGGATTCAGCGCTGCTGAATCCTCAGACTGAGAGTGGGGAATCTTTGTGCTTGCTTTCCTCATTCCAGCTGCCTTTGACAGTGTTTCTTTCTGTCCCCAGCTGATTTTGGCCTCTGCGCTCAGCTCAGACCTGAGCAGGAGCAGCCCAGCTCCATGGTGGGCACTGCTCACTGCATGGCCCCAGAAGTTGTCACCAGTTCTCCTTATGGCCCCAAGGTGGACATCTGGTCCTTTGCCATTGTGACCATCGAGATGGTGGAAGGAGAACCTCCTTACTCCAAGCAAACAGGGGCCATGGTAAGAGGCAAATTCTTCAGAGCTGGCAGAGGCCTGTGAGCAGAGAGTGACCCTGCCCGGGGAGGAGCAGCTGGAGGTTTCTGCACATGGGGAAGGGAATTCCCAGAGGACTCGGGCCTGAACAGAAACCAAGATTCTGCAGTCTCCAGAGTTTGCTTTGGGTTTTAAGCTGTTGCAGCTCTTCTGTCTGTGAGGATGAGCTGAAAACACGAATTAAGCGCAACAGCTCTAATATTCTGTTGCAAAAAACCCTAACTAGACCCAAAACCCACACCCAAACCCAACAGGTTTTCTGAAGGAGTTTCTAAAAGAGGTTTTCCAGATGAACTCCCCCCTGACTCTTCTCAATGGGAAACTTGTCTAAAGCATGAAGATGATTGTTTAACATCCCCACAGTCTCACATATTTCTTTCCCAGTCCAGGTTACTTTCTCCATGTCCCCAAGCCTGAGCTTTCAGCAGCCCAAACCTCCTGTTCATTGCCTGGCAGTTCCTGGGATGGGACATCAGGAATGCATTTCCTTGAGTATCAGTGGCACTGCAGAGATGCATTTGATGTAGAATCCTTTGAAATAACTCAGGCAGGCCACACTGATTCCTGAAAATGGCCTGTAAAGCTGTGTCTGTATTTGGAGAAGCAAAATGGGCTATTTCTGATGGAGGTTCCTACTGACAAAGTCAGCCCATGAAATTGGCTCTCAGGGCAAGATCATTTGGGTGTTGCAATGGCTGTGGCTGCATCAGGGTTTGCTTGTTTTGGCTGGGAAGGAAAAATGAGCTGTGAGCAGCATCTCTGCCAGGGAGGAAACTGCCCCTGGAGCAGGGGCTGAGAACCCCGGGTCACTGTGAGCACTCGTGGGTGTGAAGGAACCTGGCAGAGTGCTGTGTTTGCTTCTCCTGCAGGCTCGCGCTCTGATCCGGCAGAACGGGACCCCGCAGCTGCAGGAGCCCCGGCGCCTTTTGGCTCTGCTGCGGGACTTCCTTGAGTGCAGCCTGGAGTGGCGCTGCTCGGCCCAGGAGCTGCTGCAGGTGAGTGCCAAGCGGCTGCAGGGGAAACAGCAGCACCAGGGAGGGGTTTTCTTGTGGGGCCCCCTCCCATCATCTCCAGTCTCGCTGCTTCTCACGCGCAAAGCGAGCAGAATCCTCGCCTGCTTTGGCTTGGCAGGGTCCTTTCGAGGCCATCTGCACCAGGTGCCCTCAGCGAGCAGGGACATCTTCAAGCAGATCAGGTGGCTCAGAGCCCTGCCTGAGCTGAGCTTGGATGTTTCCAGGGAGGAGGCACCTCCCACCTCTCTGGGCACCCTCTCTCTGTGTTTCCCCACTCCCCTGGTGAAAAAAGTTCTTCCTTAGATCTGATCTGAGCCTGCTTCCCTCTCTTGAGTTTCCAACCATTCCCCTTTGTCCTGTTGCAACAGAGCCTGTGAGGAACTCAAGTCTGGGAAGGAATGATTCATTTCTTTCTTTTTTATCCTTTGGGCAGCACCCATTTTTATCATCAGCCGAGCCTCTCTCCAGCCTGACCCCTCTGATCGCTGCAGCCAAGCAACTGAGGGAGCAGTGGAGGAGATGAAAAACTTGAGGAGAGCTGTTTGTTACAGTAGTCAGGACACACTGTTAGTTATGGTAGTGAGGATAACTAGTTAGTTATGGTACTTAGCACTGCTAGTTCGTTCTGGGAGTTAGGACACCCTGTTTGTTCTGGTTGCTTTTTGAATAAAAAGTCTGTTAAAGCTCAACTCCCTTGAGTGTCCCTTCCCTCTCCCCCTGTGACTCAGCTGCCTGGAGCAATGCCAGGGGAGAGGGGGCCCAGCCTTGCCCAGAGCTGAGCCCCAGCAGAGCCCTGGCACAGCCCAGAGCAGCCTCAGCATCTGCAGAGTCAGCCTGGAAGGAGGTGCCCAGAGCCTTCTCAGCTGCACCCGACTCTTGGTTACAAACCGGGTGTGCTGGAAAATGCCACCGGTTCTGCAGGAGGGAACAAGGGGCCCGGGCAAGGCCCAAGCACTCCATGCAAGGGAAAAACCTGTCCAGTGCTGGAGGAAAACCTCACCTTTATCCCCTCCCACAGCGGTCCTGGAAATTGAATCCTAAACCAAGTCAAAGAGGGGCAGGGGAGGAGCCCTGGCCCTTCCACCCCTGCAAACCAAAGCGTCCCTTGCCTGGTTCTAAGCCCCCGGTGCTGGTGGCTCCGTGGGTGTTGGTTTCTGTCGGGCTTGCTGCCACCAGCCCAGGCCCAGCCCAGGACAGGGTGGGTGCTGGAGGCTGCAGGCGGGGAGATTCCAGCCTGGACATGCATTTGGTGGCAGCTTTGAGGGCCTAAAGGGAAGGGGCTCCAGCAGTGCCGGGGGAGAGGAATGAGATGAATGTGACTTTACAAATAAACCATGGGAATCTGCTTTAGACAGGGCCAGCAACTTGTGGGATAGGAAGAAACGAAAGAAACCATCACTTCTAGAAAATTGTACTAATTGACACAGACTGCTGCTCAGCCAAGACTGTGTTAAATTCCTGAACTTAGAGAAAAAGAAGAAGGACTTAACAAAATTAAGAATATTGGTTGGTTTTACTAATAAAAAAAAACTTGGGTGTATGTGCATATTGCAGGGGGACATGTAGCAGGCTGATCGGGGTGTCAGAACCTTCCAAGAACAGCCCCAGGGACAGGGCAGCCAGCGGGGTCACTGGGGATCATGCAACGCAGATCCTCCCATGGGGGATGGAGCTGGAGCAGCGCACGAAGCTCTTCCCACACTCAGGGCACTCACAGGGCTTCCTTTAGTGGTACCTCCGTTGGTGTTTGGTCAAGGCTGAGCTCTGGGAGAATCTCTTCCCACACTGGGGACACTCGTAGGGCCTCTCCCCGCTGTGGATGCGCTGGTGCACAACGAGGGTGGAGTTGTGTTTGAAGCCCTTCCCGCAGTCGGGGCAGCGGAAGGGCCTCTCCTCTCTGTGAATCCGCTGATGCATGAGGAGAGTGGAGCTGGTCTTAAACCTCTTCCCACACTCGGGACACTCGTAGGGCCTCTCCCTGATGTGGATGGGCTGATGTGCCCTCAGGCTGGAGCTGCCCTGGAAGATCTTTCCACATTCCCCACACTCATGGGGCCGTTCCCCAGTGTGGATCCTCTGGTGCTCGATCAGGCTGGAGCTGCAGCTGAAGCTCTTCCCACATTCCAAGCACTCGTAGGGCTTTTCCCCAGTGTGGATCCTCATGTGCTTGATCAGGCCAGAGCTGTCTCTGAAGCTCTTCCCACATTCCCCACACTCGTAGGGCCGTTCTCCAGTGTGGATCATCTGGTGCCGGATCAGGTCAGACCTGTAGTTGAAGGCCTTCCCACATTCCAGGCATTTGTGGGGCTTCTCCCCACCTCCCTTCTCCCCCAGCTCTGAGCTCTGCCTGGATCTCCGGCCGCCTTCCTGGCAAAGGGAGGGTCTTTCCTCCTCACATCTCCCTGGCCTGGGTTTGCAGCCCCTCCTCGTGCGGCATCTCCGGGGCTTTTCCTCCTCCCCACTGGGTTTCTGTGCCCTGGAGCCGCACAAAACGGCCTCTTCTGCAAGATTCTTCCTCTTCCTCAAAGCCTCCTCCTCCATCCAGCCAAGGCTTGGAATTGATAAATCCTGCTTTGGGGAGAAAACAAGGAGTGAGTGTGTTGAGTTGGGGGCTCCTCCTGCCCAACTCCATCTCCAGAAGTCACCAGGTATCTTGTGTCCAAAAAAACCTCCAACATATTAAGATCCAGCAGAAAAAAAACCCTCAAATACCAAGACCCAGCCCCAAGAGACCCAAAATTTTGATACTCAGGCAAAGACCCCTCCAAAATATCAATATTCGGTCTCCAACAAAAACCAAATCACCAACATCTAGCTCAAAAAACCTCAGAAACAACAAGATTCACCTCTCCCCCTGCTGCAGCCCCCCAAAAATAAAAATTCAGCCCAACAGATCCACATTCAAACAAAAAGCTCGAAGATTCAGTGAAAAAAATAAACAAACTCCCCAGAGTTCCCCTTCTCTCTTTCTCCATTTTGGGCTCCTGGTCCTTCCTCCTCTCTGGGCTTCTGGGGGGCCTGAGTGTTTTGGGGTCCCCCCTACCTGGGGTTCCTGCCTTCTCTGGGCCAACGGGGGAGTCCCGGGAATCCCAGGGGTCCCCCCTTTCCGGGCTCCCCACTTCACTGTCCAAGGGCTCCCGGGTTCCCCTGCTCTCCATCCTCCCCCTCCCTTCAGCCTGCCGGGGCTCCTCCAGCTCCGGGATCGCCCCTTCCCGCTCTTCCCAATCCCTGGCTCTCGGCCTTCCCCAACACCCGGCTCTCCCGCGGGTTCCCCAAAACCGGTGTCCCCCTCATGCCCCGCCGGCACCGGGCGATCGCCACGTGGATCCCGAGCCTGACTCAGGGAGACCAACGCTCATGCGGGGGGAGACCCCGCAACCCCCGCCCACGGCCGGGGCTCTGCCGGGACCCGCCAGCGGGAACCCCCAAAAAACCCTCCCAGGGACCGCCCAAGATATTTGGGGCGCGCTCCCGCTCCCCGGTCACCTGCGGAATGCGGGCTTGGGGCGATGCTCCCGGGGCGGGGGAGCTCCCGATACAGGGAACGGTGGATGCACGTGGGGCCTCCTCTTCCTCCTCCTCTTCCTGCTCCCGACCCTCCTCTATCCCTCCTCTTCCTCCCGCTTCCCTTCCACTCCTTCCTTCTCCTGCTTCCGCCCCTTCTCCCCCTCCTCCTTTGTCCCTCTTCATCCATCCCTGCTCCTCCTCTCCTCCATCTCTGCTCCTCCTACCCCCAGGCCCAGCGCCCACCCCTTGTCCCCCTCCCCCCGAAACCCATCGCATCCCGCGGGAGGAGCAGGGATGGAGCTGGGGCCGCTCGGGCCGGGGCAGCGCTGGGCTCTTGGCTGCTCCCATCCGCGGTGGGGGAATCCGAGAAGGGAAAAAGAGGGAAAATTATTGTGTGGAGAAAAAAGTGTGGGGGTTGTGGTCACTCTAGCTGGGGACTTGGAGCCCTTTGGTCTCATCTCAGGAGCCTGCAGATCTTGGAGGAAGGAATGCAGAGATGGATGGGGGATCCCAAAGGGTTTTGAGGGCAGAATGAGGGGTTGTGGGAGCCACTTGCTGAGGGGGAGTCCGGCTGGAGACCCCTGGGCTGGACTCCTACTCTGGGAATTCCAGCTCCGATTTCCTGCTCTCTTCCTCCCTTTTTTGCCCTCTCTCATTATTTTCCTATCGTCCCCACCACACCCCTCAGACGCCCAGGTTCACCCGAGTCCCGCTGGCCCCCAGACAGGTGAGCTCCCAGCACCACCAGTAGCACCAGTCCAGGCCCAGCTCCCCCCACACGCCCCATCCCCAGCGCCGGGCAGGTGCCGCCAGCCCCAAAGCAGCCGCACTGTGCCCTGGGAGGGTCCCCACGGCCCCGCCCCGCGCGGCACTGGGAGCACCAGTCCGGACCAGTTCAAAGCGTGGGCGGCCGGCATCAGAACCTACCAAAGTGGGTCCACCACGAGCCTTTTCGCATCCCTCGAATTACTGATAAGTATGAGGATCCTCCTAAAAAAGGGGTCACCTCCGTGCCCTAAAATGACCGGGAAATCCCCCAAAGCCGTTTATAACCCCCCAAAACTAGGAAAACTTCAGGATCTCCCCTAATATGGGCTCTCCTCATCCTTCCCTGTGGGGGCCCACTCCAATATCAGAGCCAGATGTGCCCCCTCCTCTCCCAATCACTCATCCCTCAGGACTGGAGGGTGCCCCAAAACCTCCTCAGTAACGGGATCGCCCCAAGCTCTTCATCCCAACACGTGGCTGTCTCATTGCAGACCCATCCCAGCCATCCGACCTGTCCCAAACACAGCCCCGTTCTTACAGGGGCAGAGCCGCTGCTGGGTGCATTGGTGGCTGCAGGGGATCCTTTGTCCCCGTCGTGCAGCTACAAGTTCCCGAGGGCAAAGTCCTGGTTTCTGGGGCTGTCCCCCCTCCCCAAATGTGTGGGGTTTAATACCCAAGTGCGGCAGCCCCGTGCCGTGAGGCAGCAGCCGGTGCCGGGACACAGCCCCGGGAGCTGCGCTACTGCCCGGCGGTGCCCGGGAGGGACTGGGGGGAGGGGAGTCCATAAGGATCGCCCCTCGGACCTGACTGGGCACGAAAAGGTATTTCAGTGCCTGGGATCGATTTTCTGGGGTTTTTGGTCTCCGCGGCAGCGGGAGCCGGCCCGTGGGGGCGGCCGGGGTTGAAAAGTGCGCGGCGGCCCCGGCGCGGTGCGTGAGGGCTGAGCTGAGCTGGCTGCGAACACCCCGCTCGTCTCCGCCGCTCGAAGCCGCTTCCCCGGCTCCGGCTGCCGCCGCCGCTCGGCCCCGGCGCGGTCCCGCGGGGTCGCCGCTCGTGGCGCAGCCGGAGGGGCTCGATCCGAGCCGCTCCCTGCCCGTCCCTCGCTGCGGCTCCTACAGTGACACTGGGCTCCAGGAACCTGTCGGTTCAGTTTTTTATTCTCTTTTACTCTATTCACTCTATTTTATTTTATTCACCTCCCGCATGGCCCTCCGTGCATCTCCTCCAGATGCGGGCAGGGGAGACGTCCTTGGTGCGGCTCTTTCATTGCATTTTATTCTCTTCTCTGTATTTTCTGTCGTTCCCACCTCGCCGGTCCCGCGCAGCGGCTCCTTCAGGGATCCGGGGCGGCACAAATCCCTCGGGGCGGCTCCAACAGGGCCCCGCCCGCCGCCGCTCCCCGAGGCCTCCCCGCGGCTGCTGCCGGCGATCGGACACCGCAGGCGGCCCCGGCCCCTTCTTGTTCTTCTTGCTGCGGACGGGATTCAGCCCCCGCCGCCGCCCGGCTCCTTCTGCCGCTCCTGCCCGGCACGAAGCGGCCGTGCCGCTGCCGGGGCCGGAGCGCGGCTGCCCCGCCACTGCCCCGCGCCTCAGGGCCGGGCCGAGGAGTGACCGCACGGCTGGGGAGGGACCCCCGCTGGACAGGGCAAGGACTGACCCCATGCGAGGGACCCCGCGCCGGAGCAGGGCAAGGATTCCCGTCCCTGGCGCCGAAGCAGCGGCAAGAACCGACCGTAACTCCCATCCCCTCTCCCTGCAGCGCTGGGCAGAGGAGGGAGGGAACCGGGCATTGCGGGCAATTTTGACATTCATCCTTACAAAGCAGAGGCACAAGTGGAGCTCCGCTTTCAGCTTCAAACGAGGGAATCCAACGAGGGCGCTGGGACTCCTGGAACCTCAAATTATTCCTTGATACCCGACACTGTAATTTTGGCAGTATGAAGCGCTTCAGCAGCAAAGTCTCTCCAGCCCAGTGGTGTCTGACTCAGATGAATCTCGGAGTTTGGAGAAGAAACCCAAAGTCCCAGGAGAAAAAGCTCTGACATTATTTTTCTTTTTCATTGGTATTTTATACTATTTCGGTTAACGCCTTTTGTTTTTTGTTTTTTTTTTAATGTATCTTTACCTCAATTATTTTGCAAAGTTGTGTTGGTTTATTTTTTCTTGTTACCTCGTGATTATTCTCCTTTTGTCCCCCCGCAGCTTTTGTCCCCCTCCCGGAGGTTTGTGGGGAAGGAGGGAAGGGTGGCGGAAGATGTACTTATGGACTTATTTTACTCCTCCTTATCTTGCTCTGCATTTTTTAACAATAAATTCAATTCATATCTCCAATCTCGAAAATGTTTTACCTCTGACGGTGATTGATGAGGGATCTCTCCTGGTCCTTAACTCATAAACCCTTGGTTGGATTTTCTCTCCCCTGTGCAGCTGTGGAGGGCAGGGAGAGAGCGGCTTTGGTGGGTGCCTGGCATCGGGCCAGCGTCACCCCAGTGCAATGGGACATGTCCTTGTGTGGCCCTGTGCTATGGTGCCAGAGTTGCTGCTGCTTTTGTCTTCCTTATGATTTTATCTTTTGCATTAAATGCTTGTGAAGTGGCCCCGGTGTCCCTGGTGTTCCCTCGGTGTTGGCAGGGCCGTCCCTTGCCCTGCTCCCCCTGCCACGTTCCATCCCGGCTGGCGCAGCCTTGGAGCTGCCGTGGGGGCCGTGGGGCTGCCCCGGGGGCTGCGCCCCGAGCCAGGGCCCCTTCCCAGTGCGCCCAGTCTGCCCATGCAGCCTGGAGCAGCCAGCCAGGGCTTCAGCTGCGACGGCAGAGAGGCGCTGCTGGGGGGTCCCACCGCACTTTGGTTTGTTCTTCCCAGCCTGGGAAAAAACGATTTTTTGAGCTTTCTGCCAGAAATCTCTCCCCTCTTCCTGGACAGGTATATGAGCTACTTTCTTATTTCCTTTGTTATCTGTTTCACCACTTTTCCATTGTCATCTATTTGCAAACAGCAGTTTGAGTCATTTAATTCTCCCCAAACTCCTCCTCCTGCAGATGGCTAATCTGATCCCATCCCATGGGGAAATGTATTCCTCATCTGAGTGGATTGGTGGGCAAGAAGGTAAGGAGCTGGAGCTGTCTGCTTGGTTATTATTTCAAGGACAGTTTGTAATCGAATGATGCAATTCAAATTCTAAATGAGTTCTCTGGCTCCTGATATGAATTGGTTTGGGTTCCCAGGGTCTGGTCCATGGTGTTGTAGGATTTGTTCTGGGGCCGTTCATCTTTTTCCCATTTTTGGGCCATTCCCTCCAGCCAGGGCTGCATCCATTGACCACTTTTCTCTGATGAAATCATCAAATACTGGGATTCCCAACTCATTTCCCTGAAGGTGTGGTAGCAAAACCAGCCCAGAGGTCTAAGGCACCCAATATAACATAGACAGTGACAGCACATGTTGCAGTGGGGACAGGGATGATTCCCCCTCACTTGTTTTAGTGAAGTTTTCCCAACATTCTCCGTTTTCTGCTTTCCTTTGCAGCTTAACCCATTTCTGTGGCAGTCAGAAATGCTCACAGTGGGCTCTGCCTTTAGCTGTGCAAATTCCGTGTGTGGGAGCAGGCAGAGCTTGGGGTGAGGGACAGAGGGAATGAGCCCAATTCCTCCCACAGGCAGGAAGCCCCTGGTGCATTGTGCACACTTTTCCCCAGCAGTGTTAATTTGCATTTCTAAAGCTCTTTCACTGAGTGCCTGGAGCAAAGCTTCTCTTCCAGGGCAGCCCTCGGGTGACTCACACACTCCCCCCTCACCTCTCCCTGTTTTTTTGGGGTTTTTCGAAACAATATTCTATGAACCGTTTATGAATTAAAGGCTTGCTTTTAAACTTCCAGTTTTGCAAAATGCAGCCTAAAGGTGAACATCAAAAGATCCAGATCAAAATTTTGCCATCACTTACAGACACACACACATACACACAAAAACCCAAAACAATAAAGATTTTTGCTACTTCTTCCCCTAAGACTAAAAATTAATTTTTACACCCCTGGCACAATCCTAACTGACAAGAGAGAATTGGGATTATTAAGAAAAAACATTCTAATTCTGTAATCCTGTCACCAAAACTGAGGGAAGAACCAAAACTCTCCAAAAACATTTCTAGAGTTAGAGAATGAAGGCATGACTTTTTTCTGGGCAGGATGTGCAACAGAAATCATTTCATCCACACATAGCCTGGGTGTGCAGACAAAATCATTCCATGACATGTGGTGGTGCTTGAGGTCCCGAAGGGCTCGGTCCCCCCTGAGAAGCTGTGGAATAAAGGTGCCCAAGTTTAAAGTCTCCCCTGGGGAGGAAACACAGGTGGTTTGCCCCTGAAGTGGGCTGAGTTTCTCAGAGGTGGTTCCCTTTTCCCCCACTAGTTTAAGCACCTGCCACTCTCCTGCCAGTCATTCTTGTGTTCTAGAAAGTTCTGTTCCATTCAGTAGTTGATTGTACCCCTTGGTCGTCTGTTACCCCCTCTCCTCCCCTCTCTATCCCCCGTTGGTCCTGGTCCCCTGGTCCCTCCCTGGTTCCTCCCTCCTAGTGTTTGATGATTGGATGGTACCCTCAGAATAAAAGTCTGTGCGCTGAGCTGTTTGGGGCCTTCTGATCCTGGACACCAAAGGCACAGTTGGACCCCACGCCTCTGCGTCTCTATTACTCTAGCCAGAAGATCCCTCCCTATCCCTCCGGCCTCTATAGAGATAGCTTGCTCTCTAAGAGCTACCTGCGGCTGGGAATGCACAGATTCCCGCGGCAGCGGACCGGCGCTCCGGCGGTCAGGGACGCTGGTTGCAGACGCCGACGGGTCGCTAGCCAAAGACCCTGGGGCTAGCTGTCCACACCCGAATACCGGCGACTGCGGCACTTATCTTTCATTTTAGTGAGATCTAGAAAGACATCCAGAAGTCTGTCATTTCCAAAACTTCTTTGATGAGAACGTTATGCTGTAATTCATTAGTTTATAGTTGCAAGGAATAAGGTTATGATATCTGTAGATTTCTACTTTGTCACATTTTGTGACTGTCAAGACACAAGGAGAATTGGAAAGCAGAACTGTACAAATTTGCAAATACAGCTTTGGAAATCTAATAGGAATTGAAGGTGTGAGTGTTCTAGTAAACAAACTATCTGTTTATGCACACTTTGGGAAGTTTCTAATAATTATTTTAGAAACGCTTTTCTTCTTTTTTCTGCTACCAGGGAATGTGACAATTTAATCACTGTGTCAGGGGGAAAGCATGTAGTCATGACAGGCTCTAGTTTATCTTTTTGGAACACTCTGTAAGAAGCCAAGGATTGGAGTCAGTCCAGATTTTCAGGTTAAGTGACAAGACTTACCTTGGCTCTGGTCTGATCCAAAGTGCTGGGAAGTTGCTGTTGCAAAGAGCCAAGTTGTATCAGGTGCCTGAAGGCTGGTGAGGAGTTGTGCGCTAACATGGATCTCCTCCCTCTCCTCTAAATCTCTGTTTTTCTCCCCAAGCTGCCTGTCACAGTTGCTTCTCACCTAACAGTGGCCACATTGCCCATGGCACTCCTCCTTCTTCATTCTGCAGTAATCATGTCTGGGTTTAACATTTTCACCTCTTTACTACAAAAATAGCCACATTTGAACTGAACTGACTGGGTGTAATATGTTTAAGACCTAAATGTGTTATGACACGTTCTTATTTTGCTTCCATATTTTTTATGAAGCTGTGAGCTGGAAACCTTCATGTCAATGAGCTGTACTAGGGAACAAATATCTTTGCATCAAGATATCATAAATGTATTTGTGTATCAAGTGATGATAATGTTTTATTTTATAATACATTGGAAAATTTTTTGTGGTCAGGTGTCTATTTATGAATGGAATGGAGTGTACTGGGGTAATTAGCATCTTGATTTAATATGAAGGTTTTTTGTGGAGTGAAGACTTGGGTGTGTATGTCCCTCTAAAAAAAATCTGGAGTAAGTATCCTTACTTCAGAATACTGAAAGAACCTGAAGTATCCTTAGGTGAAATTGCTCTTTCCACCTGTTACAAGAAGCAAATCTTTAAAATCATAATTTTATATCAGATAAGAATAAAAAAAATTCTTTTTGATGGAAGTCACGCGTCCTTGTCTCAGAACTGTAGCTCTGGAAGCTTTGCTTGGGAGAGCACTTTGTGTTGCCCATTTCTCTTTTCTCCCCATGATATTACCGGAGATATAGGAATGTTGTGTGATTCTAAGATGGTTCTGATTTACTCTGTCCTGTATTAAATATTGCAGCTGTCTCACATAGCACAGCTATCATCAGAGCAGTAATTCCACTGCCATACCTGCAAGGCTCCTGCTCCCAGCACCTGGCTAACTTGCCTTCCTTGGCTTGACCACTCTTTGAGGAGCTATTGTGCTGGCACAGCCTATCCTGGGATTCAAAATCACTGCTTGGGAGAAATGTTCAAATCAACTGTTAAAGAATTTTGTCCTGCCTGCTTATTTTTGCGGGGAGACTGCCCTATTATGACTGTGTTGCTCATCAGTTTTTGAAGGATGGCTGTGTTGCTCATCAGTTTTTGAAGGCAAAATTAGTCTGCACGATGTCTTTGAAGAATGCTGTCTTGTATACCTTGCATCCAATTCAAGTCCTGCAAAGATTTAGGAAGTTTAGCAAGAAACAAACACTCATGAGGAGAAATTACGAACACTTGACTTATACACAGACTTGCAGTCTAAAAATTGGGATTTCCATACAGATAAAATTTTTTCGAAATACAGTCTTCAGCTTGGTAGCATTTCTGATACTTTTAAGCATTTAATCAGATTTTTCTTGATTAATCTTTTTTTTTTGTTTTTTTTATAGGAGCACGTGATACTTTGCAGATTTGCAGACCAGACAGCTGTTCAGCTTCCACCTGAACGCAGGCTAATTGGTATGAATTTCTGCAGCTCTTGTGTAAACCATCTCAGTCATGGTTTTACCTTGAGTTATAAAGGAAGAAGTGGGACATTTATGAATGGGGCGTTAAGTAGATGTCTTCCCATAACACTTGAAAAATTTAAGTTTCATCGCATTTCACCTCTTGCTGCTCTCTTATGGCTATAGAAACATTTTTCTTCTTCCAAAATCATCGCTGTGAGAGAGTTTGCATTTTACTATCTCGTGTTATTGTTCTGATGGAAGCTGTAAACTAGCTTCCAGGTCAGAAAAGACAGAAGGGGCTAGGAACTCTAAGGACATAACTCTGCTTTTTTGGCTTAGAAGAAACATTTACAAAGTATATTAAAACTGTACTAGCTAATAAGCATAATGTTTTTAAAAAGCCTCGTTTAAAGAATTGAAAGTATTTCTTATACTCACTGCATAAAAAAAATAAATAATAGAGACCCTGTATACAAGCTGACAATAAATTTGTCAGTTTCTTTTGTCATCATCACAATATTTGAAAAAAAAAATTTAAGAGGTCAGTATTCACTTACTAGTGTAGGACCCTACATTGTGGACTGAAAATTGAAATAGGACCCAAAATTTGTTTTTTTGGAAGATGGTAAGTTTAATCTGTTCTCAGTGTCTTGAAACTGCAGGGTTTTTTTTCCACAAATGTAACTTTTAAGTGTTTTGCCCTGACAGTGTGT
>JAVTVJ010000854.1:685000-712958 GCA_034509425.1 Eopsaltria australis | reverse complement strand
TTGATTTTAGTTTTAGTAGGTTTTGTCTTATCGGCAATTTTGTATATCATGAACTGGAGAATGATGAAACGAGTAGCATACTTGACATCCATAATGAATATGCATAATCTGGTTGATGTTTCATCCTCTGTGGACACCCCCGACATTATTGATGCAAGGCGAGCTAAGGTGTAATAAGAAATTGGATAAATACTTTACTGCTTATTGTAATTTAATCAATTATTAATGAAATTTTAAGGTATTTTTATTGTTTGTGATTTAATCAATTAATGTAATTTTAAGGTGTAACGATGTATTAATGTAATCTTGAAGTATAATGGTTTAAATAATTATTAATATGATTTTAAGTTACAATAAGAAATTGAACTGGTTTATTTGAATAATTATTAATGAAATTTTACTATAATAAGGCAATTGTTGCCCTGTTGAAATTTAAACAAAATTTCATGTGATTAAAATTGCTTATTCTTTTGCTTTCTTTTCCCTTTTTCTTTTCCCTTCTCTCTTTCTCTTTTGTCTCTGTTTTCCGGGGTATGCTACTGGCACGGATGAGTCCTGAAGACATCGTGACAACACTACAGACTCCAGAAGGCATCGTGACAATGCTACAGGTTCCTGACGACGATCGTGAGCCACGGGGTGGTGTAAGAGTCTGGACGGAAATCCCTATCTGCCTCACGACCATCGACAGAAGCAGAGGCCGAAAACCCAGAGACCCTAAGAGGGAAAAAGGACTTTTGCACAATAGAAGTCCAGTCAGATCTTGGTGGGATGCCTGCCAGGTGCCCAGGTGTACAGCAGAGCTGTGCTGCTGAGCTGTGCTGCAGAGGCGTGTTGGTACATGCCTGTGGGAACTGCATTCTCCCGGCTACCGGGATGGAAAGAACCGAACTATATGTCCTGTACAGCTGCACCTGTACTCTAAAACAATGGGCCTTACTCCCCACCTGCTGGCTACTTGCCCCTCGTCTCTGGAGGGATTGCCTCATCTCCTGGTTACCTGCCCCCCGCTTTCGAAAAGACTATAAAGAGACTCTCAAAAAGTACCCCTACGAGTACTCCCTACGGACGAGACGAATCCATCGGATCCGGACAACGAGGACTTCGTCGTGCCGTGGTAGCTATGCCCCCCTTTCCCCTTTCTTTCTTTCTTCTCTCTCTCTCTCCTCTATCGCATAAGCGTGTTGTTGGCACTCAATAAAGTGCTTTTTGATTTTGATTTAAGCAAAAATACTTGTCCCTGTTTTCTTTTGCACTCTGAGATTCAAAGTAACGAACCATCACGACCCCCGCTCCTACGAGTGGATCGTGACACCAACCCAAGCCATTCCATATTTCTATGATCTCAAATGGGCCAACAGTAAGGAAATCTCTAGAAATGAAGAGCCAAACTCATAGGAATTGGAAGTTTCTTTGGATCAATAGGAAAATTCCTGGCTTTTAACGATTCTGTTTTAAAAATGGCACAACACAGCGACTTTCAGCCCAAGCAGATGCACTTTAAGGCAGTAAGAACATTCCAGAAAAGATCCAATTGTTCTCTGATCAGAGCACCCAAAAATTGCATCAGTAAAGAAAAAGTGTTTCAAGCTCATTTTAATGTTGCAGCTCCCTGGAAAATGAATTAAAACTTGGAATTGATGCTTGGCTGGGGCTTTGCAGCCAGCTCCAGATACTCAGCTCAGATACCATGATGACAAATGGGATTTGAAATACCATGAAAGAAATGAGCTGTGTAGGCAGAATATTCTGATGTGTCTGGAACGTGGCTCCTTGTCACCTTTGCTGTATAAAGCTGAAGAGGAGAGTGTGGATTTTCTTCCTGCTAAATAGACTGAACTCCTGTAAAACCTTCAGGTGCTATTTCAGACTCACCCAGGATATCACGGAATGATTGAGGTTGGAAAAGAACCCCAGGATCATCGAGTCCGACTGTGACCAATCCCCACCAGAGCTCTGAGTGCCACATACAGTCATTCCTTGGACTCTTCCAGGGATGGGGGCTCCACCACTTCCTTGGGTTGTCCTTTCCAATGCTTGACAACCTTTCCCATGAAGAAATTCCCCATGATGTCCAACCTGAACTGTTGCGGTGGTTCGGAACCAGAGGACTTCCGGACAGGTTCCACGGACAGAGGGTTTCCCCCCGGAGCTCCCAGGGGCAGCAGTTGGACCACCAATCCACGGACCCAAGCTCCTGCTATTGGTTACTGGACTTGTCTGTTATGTATTCCCGCTCTGGGAAATTCCCTGTCACTCCATAGTTCATTCGTTGTTCTCTCTGTTCCCCTCCCCTCCCTAAACCCCATTTGATCATGTACCCCAGGCCCTCCCCTGTATTGTCCCCTGCCCTCATCCTATTGGGTGTTGTTCCTCCCTTAAATACCGATGTAATAAGCTGCTCTTGGCTCTTGGTCCATGTGCTCCCTTTGGAGGCAATAAACCTACCGAAATCACATACCAAGAGACCTCCTTCTCTGGTAGTTCTTTGCAGTCTCATCAAGCTCTGCGGGCAACATCTCCCCGGACCGAAACGCGGGCCAGCTGTGCCTGAAGTAGGCACTCCGAGGAAGTCTTCCCGATCGCGAACGACTTCCTAGGGTAGCGCTAGGACTCCGCTGCCGGTACCAGGGTGGGACCGAAGCAGGGAACGCGACACTGAACCTTCTCTGGCACAGCTTGAGGCCATTCCCTCTTGTCCTTGTTCCCTGGGAGCAGAGCCCTATCCCCACCTGGATCCATTTTCCTATCAGGGAGTTGTGCAGAGCCAGAAGGTCCCCCCTGCACCTCCTTTTCACCAGGCTGAGCCCCCCAGCTCCCTCAGTAACTCCTGGTCCTCCAGACCCTTCCCAGCTCCATTTCCTTCTCTGGACTTGCTCCCAGCCCCTCAGAGTCTTTCTTGTCATGAGGGGCCCAGAACTGGACACAGGACCTGAGGTGTGGCCTCACCAGTGCCCAGCACAGACGGACAATCCCTGCCCTGGTCCTGTGGCCACACAACGGTGACACAAGCCAGGTGCCATTGGCATTGGGGGTTGGAACTTGAGGATATTTAAGGTCCCTTCCCACCCAAACCATTCCCTGATTCCATGATTCTTTTAATCAGGGAGAAGAGAAGCATCTCACCCTCTAAGAGCAGCGATTCGCTATGGATTGATAAATTTCCCTGTCTGAAATCCGAGTTTCTGTCCCCAAGCAAGTCAACCCAGGCAGAACTCCTGCTCCCTTTTCCATCAATGGAGTTTAGGGCAGGAAGATTCTTTCAGAAAACTCTGTAAATGAGTTTTGTCTCAATGGAACAGGGAGAACACAGGCACTGTGGGGCAAGAGTGGGAAAGAAGAGGGATCCTAAAATTCCCAGCCAGACCAAGGAAAGCACTGGAGTGAGGAACCCAATCCACGTAAGAAAATTAAAATTGCTTAAGGAGCATTCTCTGACACCTATTTTTTCCTACTGGAAAAGCTCTCCTGCTTTCCCAAACGAGGAAAATGCTGGGAATGATCTCTGACCTGCATCCACTTCTGGCCCATGAGTGATAAGACCACAAGGGGATAAATTTTTGGCATGAGTTATTCTAACAGAACAATGGCATTGAAATGAGCGTCTGAAATTGCTCACGGGACTGTTTCATTTATTGATAAAGATTTATGCCCAGTGTTATCCCTTTTTAATGATGGGATTTGACACCACAGCAAATGTACAGGAAAGGGCAAGAGTTGTCTCTGTTTTCTCTACTCCTCCTGCTCTGTTTTAACCCCATTATTATGGTAGAGGAACCTCCGAAGTGTGAGCATGTGTGAAATGAGGACCCCTCTCCTTTAAAAACTCGGGAAATGAGGCTGGATGAAGCTGCTGAGGGAAAGCTGAGCCAAATTTGCTGCTGCCTCTGTGTCAAAGACTCAGCTTGAGTTCAACAGCAGGAATTCCACACTCCCACTCTGACTGCAATCCTATTTTCAGTCAGTTTGTCCTGACTGGGCTGTGACCTGCTCGCGTTTAATGGGAAGAAATCGATAAAGCAGAATCAGAGAAGCTTTTGCCTGTTTTTGTAGGGAGTTCATTAACTCCCAACACTGCTGAAACACCTCAAACACCTCTAATCCCCCTCCCCTCCTGATAGTTTTCCTCACAATAACCATGTCCTGTTTTCTCCATGGATCTTTGATGGGCAGCTGGTTGGGAGGGGTCCTCTAATTCCTTGATCATTTTCATTCCAAGCAATTCTTTACCTGGCAATTCTTTTTGGCAGACAATCACTCCAGTCTGCCTAACTCAGTGATTTGGGGGAAAGCAGAAAGAACCCAGCTGGGAGATAAAATACCTTGGGATAAATTTTCCTCTCCACTCCTGTATTTCTGATCTGTGTCACACCACAAACCCAGAGCCCCTTACAGGGAGATTTGCTAATTTTTAAGCTCATTTGTGATATTTTTTCTGTTCTAGACCTGTTTTATACTTCCAGACCTGTTTTTCTTATGTTTTTTTTGCAAATCAAGCCTGATGAAGCAATAAAAATCATTGGAACAGACTTCCCAGGGAAGGTGTGGTGTCGTCATTCCTGAAAGGATTTAAAATTCATGTACATGTGGCAGTTGGGGATGTGGTTTAGTGGTGACCTTGGCAGTGCTGCTGGAATGGTTGGACTTGATGGTCTTGGAGGTCTTTTCCAATATAAATTTTCATGATTCCATGATTTTTGTTACATTTGTCAATGGAGAGAGGGACTATCATCCCATTACCTGTGGGAAAAGGTGGCCTAGGGGGAAAAGGAGAATCAAGAAGAGATGCAAAAGCTTCAGAGCAGGGGAAGAATTTGCTGAGGATTTATCAGCAAGCTCTGAGTTACCAAATAATTTCTCTGTGCCTCATTTTCCCTGCCTGTAAAACAGGATAATTGTGCCAGCTTTTAAAAAGTTTTGAGGCATGGGCATGGATAATCTGATTAAAAATCCAAGCCTCTCTTGGAAAAGCCAGAATTCCACGAGTTTTTTGGTATTTCTTGGGGAATTTCTGAGAATTTTTTGGGAACTTTTTTGTGAATTTTTTTGGGAATTTTTTGTGAATTTTTTTGGGAATTTTTTGAGATTTTTGGGAGGTTTCTTGGCAATTTTTGGGGGATTTATGGGGGATTTCCTTTGGAATTTTTTGGGATTTTTGGGGACTTTTTGGTGAATTTTTGGGATTTATTTTGGGAATTTTGGGAATTCCAGGAACAAAAAATTCACAAAAAAATCCCCCAAAAATTCACACACACACAAAAAAAATCACAAAAAATATCGCAAAAAAATCCCCCCCAAAAAAATCCCAAAAAAATTCCCCAGAATTTTTTTGGATTTTTTGGGACGTTTTTGTGAATTTTGGGTGAAATTTGTGATTTCTTTTTTTATTTTTGGGGACTTTTTGGTGAATTTTTGGGATTTTTGGGAATTCCAGGAACAAAAAATTCACAAAAAAATCCCCCAAAAATTCACACACACACACACACACACACAAAAAAAAATTGCAAAAAAATCCCCCCCAAAAAAATCCCCAAAAAATTCCCCAGAATTTTTTGGGGATTTTTTGGGACTTTTTTTTGTGAATTTTGGGTGAAATTTGTGATTTTTTTTTGAGTTTTGGGGACTTTTTGGTGAATTTTTGGGATTTTTTTGGGGAATTTTGGGAATTCCAGGAACAAAAAATTCACAAAAAAAATCTCCCAAAAATTCACACACACACACACAAAAAATCACAAAAAAGTCCCCCCAAAAAATCCCCAAAAAATTCCCCAGAATTTTTTGGGATTTTTTTGGGACTTTTTTTGTGAATTTTGGATGAATTTTTGTGAATATTTTTGGATTTTGGGGAATTTTTTGGGGGGGGGGGGTGGTTTGGTGAATATTTTGTGATTTTTTGGGGATTTTTGTCTGAATTTTTTGGGATTTTTTGGTGAATGTTTTGTTCCCAGAATTGCACAGTAATTATCAAGACCAGGCTGGACGGGGCTCTAAACCTGATTTTGTGGAGGGTGGCCCTGCCCATGGAAGGGGGTAGGAATAGGATGGTCTTGGATGTCCCTTCCATCCTGTAATTCCATGATTCTCTTGCTCCCATGAAATAAAATCCACATTATGCACCAGCAACAAGCAGAATTTATAATGAAAAAAGAATTCTGAGTCTTCCTCAGAAGCCCTGTTTCGTAGAATCGTGTTTTGATATCTATTTCTGTTTTAACTGTTATAAAATCTGCTTTAAAACATTTGACAATTGACACCTCCCACCCAACAGAATTTTCATGCTTCAACCCAGTCTAATAACACTCACATGACTCCAATTTGGGGCATGAGGATAAATATTCCAATAAATAATTAAATAAATATCCTAGCAAATAAAACCTGCGGTGTTTTTTCAGTGATGGGGCCAGAAAAACATTAAAGTAATCAGACTTTTCTAACAGTGTGCTGTTGAATTTAGCTCTTCTCAGGCTCCCAATGCACAGAGGCTCAGATTTAACCCACCTGGTTTCAAGCACTGGAGTAAAATACCTACATTTTGGGGTTTTCATCCATGAATGTTGAGTTTTTTCCAGGGACAATTCATCTCCTCGGTGGCCTGATTTGCCATCTGGAGGCTTCTCATTATTAATTTCAGCCCAACCCTGTTAAATGTTGCTGGTAAAAGCCCAGATTTTGACAGGATGCCTGTAAACTCCTGCTTGGTTAAAAATAAAATTCAGACATGCATCAACTGCTCTTGAACTCAGAAATAACAGCAGAGCTGCTTGGTGACAGTCACAACATGGGCTGAAGTTGGTCTTGGTAATGCTTTCCAGATGGGTCATTAAAGTGATTGATGATGATGTCACATCATCAGATCTAAATTAGCTGGGATATTAGAACTAATTGCTGGTCAGAATGAGCCAGGAACAATTAGCAAGAGACACTGATTGTGTCCGAGGGGGTTTATCTGTCCATCAGCTCATGGTTTTCAACTCTTTTGGCCCCTTGGTTGAGTGGCAGCCAAACTGAAGGGTGGGCAAAGAACGTCGAGGAAATTCAGCGTAACAATGAAGTCAGGTGGTTAAATCGGTCCATATTTGTTGAGTTAATTTTCTCCTTCACTTGGCTGAGCTGTGGAAAGCTTGGGAAAGCACTGATAGAGAAATGTGAGAGGGAAAAGGGATTTGTTGAGGATCCCAGAATCATGGAATGGTGTGGTTTGGAAGGGACTTCAAGGATCATCCAGTCCCAACCTCTGCCATGGGCAGGGACACCTTCCACTATCCCAGGTTACTCCAAGTCCTTCCCAAGCTGGCCTTGAACACTTCCAGAAATGAGGCAGCCACAGCTTCTCTGACAAACCTCTGCCAGGACCTCCCTGTCCTCACAGGGAAGAATTTCTCCCTAATATCCAGTCTAAACCCATGGTCTTTCGGTTTAAAACCATCTCCCCTTGTCGTGTCACTCTGTCCCTTATCCAGAGCCCCTCTCCAGCTCTCTTGGAGACCCTTTAGGCACTGAAAGGGGCTCTAAGGTCTCCCTGGAACCTTCTCTTCTCCAGACTAGACAACCCCAGCTCTCTCAGCCTGTCTCCATAGGAGAGGAGACCTCTGATCATTTTTGTGGCACAAAAGATGTCCCATGAAAGCAGATGAGAACCCAGAAATAAACCTGGCACGTTGCAGCTGATTCCCTGCTGACAATGGCTACCATGGCTCCAAATCCTTTTTTCTTTTTTTTAATAAAATATCGTCTGACAGAAAGTTTTTGCCTCTGTTTTTCCAAATAGGAAGTTGTTCCAATCAGCTCCTCCTATTTTCTCTCCTGCATTTATGCACAGCTGGTTTAGGTCTGTTTGTTCTTTTGCCAGGGATGTCTTTTAGTCCAAACAGTCCCCATTCCTTGGCATTTCCCTCCTGGATGTATTTAGAGACAAAACCCAATCCATGACCAGCAATTCCTTTGTCCAGCTGCATGACCTGAGCTTCCACAGCCACCTCTGTAGCTCAGAGAGGTTCTCCTGCCTCTGAAACTCTCAATTTGTTGCACAAGTTCCTGGTGGGATTTGTTCTTTGAGGTTGGAGCTGCACTTGATGTTCCCCATCAAGTTGTACTTGAAACTTGAATTATATCATTCCTTCTTTATTTCCTCCCAAAATATCAATGAACACTTGGCAGGGCTACATTAATCACATGAGAGTGGCAAATTGTGATCAAGTGGAGTGGAGGCATCTTGGCAGGAGTTCCACCAGACTCCCCCGGCTCAAGTGAGTCAATAATTCTGGGTTGTTAATTATTCTTCTCAACCTGACGAAGACACCAGAATTTTGTGAGCTAATTCATGGAGTTGACTCTGTCGATACAGGAAGTCAATCTTTATTGACTCCACGGTGATTTGGGGGTGATTAGCCTGTGATTACTTGTGTTGCAGACAGAGAATGTTAAATGGGACAGATCTCTCCCCTCGGAATTTCATTCACATCCTCAGAACTTTCTTTTCCATCATTTCCAGCTTCCTGACCTTGCCCCCTCCATGTCTTGCTCTTCGTACTGTTCCTTGTAGCTCACACTGTTAAATTTCACCTCTTTTCCAATGTTTTTATCTCCAAGGTCATTTGTTTTTCCATTTGTGAGAGCTGGATCGTCCTTCCTTGGGAAAATCCAGTGGAAAATTGTGTACGAACCTAAAAACTCCCCTGCTTTTTAAACATAATGATTCATGAAAAAAATTAAGTAAAATCAATCTCAGGCATGATTTCTGGGTGAATTTTCTTATAAACCTTTTCCAGCCTTTTTTCTTTCATTCTTCCTTTCCCTCATCCCTTTTCCACTACTTGGAATAGTCTTGATCTCCTAGGAAAATACAGGAAAGAGGAGCCAAGTGGAAGATCTTCCTTTCTTAGTATGGATATTTGTTGACAGCACCTTAAATTTCTTGGGGAGAAACACTGCAGAATTCAAGCAGTTTTCACTGCAGTTGAAATCATGGAATCATCACATTATTTATTTTAGCTTGGAAAAGGCTTTTAGGATCATCGAGTCCAACCATTAATCCAGCACTGGCTCATGTTCCACTTCTGCTGATTGGAGCTTCCAGGTCCTTTTGGAATGGGAAGTTTTCCAGAGAGAAAGATATAAATAAATAAATAATGTATTTATTATATTTCTTGTTATATATTTTAATTTTTTTTTTCCTTCTCTTGTCTTTCTCTCCCCGTTTTCTCTGCAAAAAAGAAAGTAAAGGGAGAAAAACAGAAAAAAGAAATGAGGTTGAAAATCTATTTTTACCTGGAGTTGGGAAAAGGGAGTTCTGTTTGACCTTTGCTTTACCAGACAAAGCAAACAAGGATTTCTTTAGGACTTTCTCAGGAAAACCAGTGGGATTAACAAAGTCAAGGTGTCTGTGTGCACTGGGTAGCTCAGCTCCCATTTCCAGTTGCACCCACTCCTCGAAATTTTTAATATTCCTTCAGGCACCGCTTTTTGTTTGTGCTTCCTTGACTTTTTAAGACCCCTTCGCTCTTCCAGCTCAAGTTCAAAGTTCAAACCAGACAATGGGGAAAACCCACTCCAAAAGGAGATGAGCTTCCGAGATAAAACACAGGCTCCTAGATAATATATGGAATATATTTATTCCCTTATTGTTTTGTTTATTTCTCTGCCATTCTTTTTAATTGGAACAGCAATTGATTTTCCATTGTCAAGAATAACTACGTTCCAATCAGCAGAATCTGGAATATTAAGTAGACTTAATTTTTTTATATGGAAGCCATAACAATGTTAATATTAAAATGTCATCAGTCTCGCTGAGATACATAATGAGCATGAAATGAACAGATTTTTTTTTATCCCCCTCCTTTTGTAGATCCAATTTAAATTACAAATGCTCCTGATAAAATTTGCACAGACTAATTTGGATATCACAGACAATTATTTCCAGTTTGGGGAGGGAAAAAAATAGTCCAAAAGACACAGAAAAAAAAATGTGGAGTGGACTTTTAACTGAGCCTGATGAGTCTGACATGTTCCTTAACCTCGAGTCTGTCAAGAGGGGCAGTTTAGAAAAGTCAAACAGTTCTCTCTTTAAAATTGCTTTTTTGTCTGGAAAGCAAATGGAAATTAAATCATAAAATCATGGAACGGTTTGGGTCGGAAGGGGCTTTGAAGGTAATTTTGTTTCAAATCCTGCCATAGGCAGGGACACTTTCCACTGTCCCAGGTTACTCCAAGCTCTGTCTGACCTGGCCTTGGACGCTTCAAGGATGGAACAGCCACAGCTTCTCTGGGCAACCTGTGCCAGGCCCTCACCACCTTCTCAGAGAAGAATTCCTTCCCATTATTCAATCTAAACCGACTCTCTGTAAGCTGGAAGCCATTCCAAATCACCTCTCTCCATCTTTGTTGTCAGCCCCTTCAGGTACCGGGAGGCCACAATTAGGTCACCTTGGAGACTTTTCTATCCTGGGCTGAATCCCAATTCTCTTTCCTCACAGCAGAGCTGCTCCATCCCTCTGGTCATCCTGGTGGCTTCTCTGGACTCTCTCCAGCAGCTCCATGTCCTTCCCATGCTGGGACCCCAGATCTAGAGGCAGCTCTGCAGGTGGGGTCTCACCTGAGAGGGGCAGAGGGGCAGAATCCCCTCCTCATCTGCTGCTTCCCCTGCTTTGGATGAACTCAAGACACGTTTGGATTTCTGGGCTCCAAGTGCCCACGGCTGGGTCATGTCCAGCCTCTCACCCACCACCCCTCAAGTCCTTCTCCCCAGGGCTGCTCCATCTGCTCATCCCCAGCCTGGATCGATGCTGGGGTTTGCCCCAACCCAAGTGCAGCACCAGCACTTGATCTTCTTAAACCTCATGAGATTCCCATGGGCCACTTTTCCAGCTTCTTCAGGTCCCTCTGGATGGCCTTGTCCTTCACTTAGCCCTTCTAAGTGACATCTGCAGCCCTCCCATCACCCACTGATGCAGTAATTCCATCCTAGAAGGCCACACGGTTGATTATCTCCATCAATTTCTCCTCTGAATATTCATGTTCCAGAAAAAGTTGTTTCAAGGGAGCTTAAATCCATTTCAGATTCTCCTTTGTCATATGCCTTGTTTACCATGGAACAACAGCAGCCACAAAGTGTTAATTAACAGTGTTTTTCGTGCTTTAAATTGACATCCTAATTCTACATAAATTAACTTTGATGTGCAGACTTGGAATGCTGGGAATGAACTTTGCTGTCTTTCCTGATATAAAAGGATGCATTTTCCACCAGGTTGTCAAAGCCCCATAGCAACGGGGTTACCTCAGGTCTGCTCCACTGAAAATGCTCTTGTCACTCCACTGGGATGAAGGAATAGCACTTTTCCTGTGGATATGGTTTTACCTGTGTAGAATTCCTTCTATCCATACAGATAATGCCTGAAAAACAGGGAGAAAATCAGAACAACTGGTTAAAAAACTAATGAATATTTTCCTGCAGTATGCACAGAGCACTAAATATTGCCCAGCTGTATTAATAATACTTTTAATTAAAGCAGATGCTGGTTTTTTCAAAATAATAATTCTTCTATCTTTTTATTAGCTGATCATATTAACTCATTTATAAATCCTTATTCTACACCCAGAATGATGAGGGCACTGATTCACAACTCTGCTGCAATAAATAAAAGCTATTAAGAGACTTTGGGGTTGTTGCCTCAGGTCATCCAAAGGATGTCACCATTAATTGAGAATTGGGAGAGGGGGGACAATTTCCTGCCGCTTCCTGTCCTTGGTGTGTTCCTCACCCGCTTCAGCTGGCTTTAAAAGGAAGACTGGCTTGGGATCACCCGAGATGGATTTGTCTTATCTGACTGCAAACGTTGATAAACTGCTTGATACTCCTGGTTCCGAAAGCATCATCATTCCCTGGAGAAAAGGAGGCTTGGGGGGACCTTCTAGGGAACAAGGGACAGGACAAGAGGAAACGGCCTCAAGCTGTGCCAGGGGAGATTCAGGATGGATACCAAGAAGAATTTCTCCATGGAAAGGGTGGTCAAGCATTGGAATGGGTCCAGGGAAGCGGTGGAGCCCCCATCCCTGGAGGTGTCCAAGGAACAACTGGATGTGTCACTCAGTGCTGTGGTCTGGTTGACAAGGTGGGGATCGATCCCAGGTTTGACTGGATGATCTTGGAGGTCTTTTCCAGCTTAAATGAATCTGGAATTCTGTGATCCACTTCTGTGCTGCTGATAAATGATGCAGAGTATCTTTGTGAGCCCAAGTTAAGTCAGATGTGCTGCCAAGTTAGACAAAAATATTGGCAACACAGTTGGGAGCTCCCTGTGGGACGGGTAAAGCATTAAGATTAATAATGAAGTTTTTTATTCTTTTGATCAGTTTCAATCTGGATCTAGAAGGGAAAACTGGATTTTGCTGTAGGAAAAACAATCCAACTTTAATATAGTTCAGTTGTTGCCGAGTGTTAGAATCACAGAATCCCAGAATCACTGAGGTTGGAAAAGATCTCCAAGATCATCCAGTCCAACCTGTGATTGATCCCCACCCTAGGACTGTGGTTTCCACTTGCTGTGCCTTGATTTGTTAGTCCGTGATTGGATGTGGAATTTGTGATGCCCGTTTTTGGGAAGGTTTATAGTTCAAAGGATCAGAGAAGCATTTGTGCACTTTTGGAGTCAGATCATACCAGTGGTAGAAGGATACAGGCCCAGGGAATGGCCTGAAGCTGTGCCAGGGGAGAGTGATGTTGGATTTCAGGGGAATGTTCTTCACTCAGAGGGTGGTTGGACACTGGAACAGGCTCCCCATGGAATGCTCATGGCCCCAGGGCTACCAGAGCTCAAGGAGTGTTCGTACAAGGCCCTCAGGCACAGGGTGGGTTTTTTGGGATGTCCTGTGCAGGGCCAGGTGTTAGACTTGATGATCCTTGTGGGTCCTTTCTGTCCAGGACATTCTGTAGTTCTACGAAGCCTGTTTTTCCACCCATGTCCAGGCCCTGGGGAACAGAATTGGTGGCAAAAAAAGCAGAAAAAGAGAAGATCTGACCAAGCAGAAAAGTAAGACCAACAGATGTCCCATGTAATTGTGTCTTCTGGGGGGAGGATGATATTTTTGTGAATTTGAAGCTCTTATTTAACCCAGTCTGGATCCGAAAGGAGAACTCAGTCGTCTTCTCCTTGTTTTGCCTTGGAGCATCTCAGCAGAAAATAGATTTGGTGTTTTCCTTCCTCTGTAAATCAAGAAATGATAAATCTCCCATGCAAATGTCCTCCAAGTTAATACAGGCCCTGTCAGGCCAAGTCCTAAATAATTATTTATAATGGACTTTTGAAAAGATCAATTTTGGCCCTTCAGTACCAAGCGTTACCCTCCTCGTTCAGACGCCGGGAATAAAATATAACAATCAAATTTTATAGATGTCACTGAGCTCGTGGGGACTAAGCAAGAAGGATGGAATTGTCTGTGCGGTGACACAGGGATCGTTTAGCAAACTGTGCTCAGACAAATAGTGTGTATTTCAAGGAGGTCAGAATTCTACAGAGCGAATAAAGCAGCTCACTCATCCATCAGGGGCTGACTCCATCCTACAAATTACCATATAGAGCGGATTGATTTTTTTTATTTTTACAGGGTTTATACAAAGCAGTAGCTCTGGGAAAGGCTCATGGCAGATAATCAGGCAAATATGAGCTCCAACTTCCATGCAGGAGCCAAGAAGGGACTAATGGGATTCCTTGAGGCATAAACACGGCTCCTCCATTTGGCCAAGGCTGTGTTAATTCTGTCGCTGGTGAGATTATGGCCGTGCTACAGTGGAAAGAAGTTGATGAATTGGAGATGGTTCAGAGCAGAGTCGTTAAAATGCTGGATTTGTCTTAAAATGGAATGAACAGAGGTTGCTTAGCGGAGGGAAGGTCAAGAAATTCTTTGATCACAGTCTGTAAAAATTTACATCATTTTAGCTCAGCCAACAAAAGTCCAACAGCGTCCCTTGGAAAGTGAAGCTGGATAAACTCAAAGAAGAAATCTGAGTCAAGCTCCTTTTTAAGATTAAATGTAATCAAGGGGTAGAACTTTTGTAATGGTTCTTGAGTATAATTAATCACTGCCAATTTCTAAATCAGGACAGAAAGCCTCTTAAAACTCTGGGGTAATACAAAACCAAGTGTTGACTGCAATATATCTTCTGGATCTTGGACTGGCAGCAAAAAATATCTGCTGGAACACACTGAACTCTGACTACTCTTGTGGAGAGCTTATTCCCTGTCCTGGAAGTGTAGGACTGGATGCACGGCATCAATTTTTCAGACTTTTCTCTTCTGATCCCAGAATAAAAGAAGATAAAGGATTTTATCCACCGGATCAAACAATTCCTGGATGACCTGGAGACAGCTGAAAGAAAGCAAAGCAGTATTAAAGGGAGAATGTCCTGCAGCAGCTTCTAAGGGACTCTTGCCATATGGAGTTATTTCAGCCTCTGGAATGGTTACAGCCTTCAGATCTTCCTGTCAAGATCCATTTCAACTTTTGTTCTTTAACTCTTCCTTTTGCATCTTCCATTGTAATAGCCAAATAACTTCTTAATTCTCTAATTAAATCAAATTTTCTTCCTTTTTTCTTTTTTTTTCTCCCCTCTTCAGTTTCAGAGTGAAAAAACAGCTAAAGCATCTTCAGAATTTCAAACATTATTATTTTGTGTCCTGGCAAGCAAGAAGGCAAACAAGAATCTGGGGTGCATCAAACTTAGTGGAACCAGTTGGTCGAAAGAGAGGATGACCCCACTCTATTTAGTATTGGGATGACCTCACCTTGAGCACTGAATGCAGTTTTGGGCCCCACAATTTAGGAAGGGTGTGAATGTCCTTGAATGTGTCCAGAGCAGGACAACCAAGCTGGTGAAAAGGCTGGAAGTCGTGTCCTGTGAGGAATGACTGGGAATTTTGAGCTTGTCCAGTTTGGAGAGGAGGAGGCTGAGGGGCGACTTCATCGCCTTCCTGAGGAGAAGTGGAAAGGGAGGTGCTGAGCTGTCCTTGTGGGATCCAGGGACAGGATTCATGGGAATGATTCAAAACACATGGGGAGGTTTAGGCTGGACTTAATATAGTTCAGTTGTTGCTGAGTGTTAGAATCACAGAATCCCAGAATCACTGAGGTTGGAAAAGATCTCCAAGATCATCCAGTCCAACCTGTGATTGATCCCCACACTAAGACTGTGGTTTCCACTTGCTGTGCCTTGAGTCATTGTTCCATGAGTGGATGTGGAATTTGTGATGCCCATTTTTGGGAAGGTTTCTAGTTCAGAGGATCTGAGAGGCATTCATACATTTTTGGATCCAGATCACATCAGTGGTAGAAGAATACAGACCCAGGGAATGGCCTGAAGTTGTGCCAGGGGAGAGTGATGCTGAATTTCAGGGGAATGTTCTTCACTCAGAGGGTGGTTGGACACTGGAACAGGCTCTCTATGGAATGGTCATGGCCCCAAGGCTACCAGAGCTCAAGGAGTGCAGTGGAAACATTTCTTCACCAAGGTTGTGGTCAGCCCTGAATTGGTCAGAGTTGGACTGGATCCCTCTCCATCGCTCTCCTCCCCAGATCCAGAGGAAGAGGCACATGAGGAGGCATCAGGAGTAAAGGGAATGATGAGATGTCCTTCATGGTCTCAGCATCTTCTGCTCAGGCAGGGCTGGAGACCTGGATCCAGTTCAACAGCCAGACATACCATGGATGTAGAAGGATCAGGATGAAGAGGCCAGAGTGACCATCTTGGAAAATCTGTGACCCCTCTGACCCCAGATGGGTCCTGGATCGTGGTGTTTGCACTGATTTCTCTGCTCACACTCCTCAGTCTTGTTTCTCTTCTCTGACTCGGTTCTCTTCTGTGACAAAATTTTTGTGTAGATTCTTTCATCTCTCTCACACACAAAACTCCCACAAAGCCAGGCCCATCCAGCTGCTCTCCTGTCTCTGAGTGCCCCAAATCCTGCTGTAAACATGGGGAGCACAGAGAAAGCTCAGGAGAATTTTCTTTTTCCCTCCAGCCCTCCACTGCTCAATCATTTTTATCCCCGAGACTTCCAGAGATGCTCTCTGTCTCCCAGAAGCCTTTGATGGATTAATCTTCCAGGAGTTATCTATTTATTCTGTGAGCTCCACTAAGCTTTTAGCATCCATCATATCCTGGGACAGCTTAACTACAGTTTGAATAAAGAACCACCTGCTTTTGTTTCTCCTGATTCCTCCCGGTGGCCTCTTATCATCACCCTGGAGGAAACAGAACAATTAACCCTTACCTGTTGTCTCCAAGCTACTCATGAGATTCTCCATCAAACTCAATAACTCCCAAATTGTGGGATCATTTGTTTAGTGAACTCTGCAGGCCTGGTAATTAATTTGAGCTTCCTGTGTGAAATCTTTTCCTAAGGCTTGGTGGATGGGGAGATACTGGCAGAAACTTGCCAGGAAAAATCAAGTTGGGGAGTCACAATAGAGTCTGGCATTATAAATTAATATATCTGTGTTTAAATTACACTTCAGTGACAAAGCAAATGCCTGTTTGCCCTCTGGAATATGTTCTTTGAGTCTCTGAGGTAAAGGTTTTATGAAAGCTGCAGTTGGTAAAAAATAAGAGACCTGTCAGCAGCTCTGAGTCAGCCTGATGGAGCTGATCAAAGAATTCACCAGGAAATAAAGTCCTGGAATGGTTTGGGGTCGGAAGGGACCTTCAAGATCATCTCATTCCACCCCCCTGCATGGGCAGGGACACCTCCCACTATCCCAGGTTGCTCCAGACCCCATCCAGCCTGACCTTGATCACTTCCAGAGATGGGGCAGCCACAGCTTTTCTCCAGGGCCTCACCACCCTCCCAGGGAAGAATTTATTCCCAAAGTCTAACCTGATGTGAGTCAATATGAAAACACTCTCCACAGAGTGCAAATATCCCACATCCCAACTGGGGCATGAGTGATAAAAAATGGCCTCTATTGAGACACTCTCCTTTATACCTCTGTGTTAAAGAGTTAAAGCACTTTGGCATTTGAAGGTTTGCAGCCTTAAAAAAAAAAAAACAAACATTAAAACTGCTGGTTTTGTATGGGGAAGAGAAAAAACATCTTCTTACAGATTCTTACAATTCACAGGGCTGTGAATTGGAGAGTGGAGATCCCTTTGGGGGGAACAGAGAAGTGTCTTGGGTCCTGCCCCTGTTTCCAGGCCTGTTAATTCAAACTTCCCTGGGAAGGGGCGAATCCTTTGACAACTTTTGAAGCACAGGGCTGTAATTTCCTGGTGGTTTTGGGCTGCCTGTCAGCCCCTGCCAAAAGGTGGGTGAGGAATCCACTGCTGTCGATGGCGTGAACACGCCTCTCCCTGGCAGGACGTGATGGGATGATTGTTTTCCAAAGGAGGATGACTCCATAAAAGCACAGCTGCCTCCCCAGGCTGTGCCATGGCAGAACCAGCATTGAGTGGCTGCAGCAGGACTCCATCAAATTGTGCTGATTTCCCAACGCTCCTGCAGGGCTTGGAGCAAAGGGCAGAAGGAAAATTGATATCCTGAATGAATGAGCACAACTGATTTGGGAAAACACCGGGATGAGGGCGGTGATTCCTCCCCCAGGACAGCCATTTGCGCTGCTAAACACCAGGGATTCGGCCAAATGAGCATTGAGCTGTTCAGAATCACCAGCCTGGAGCTCCTGGCACCAAAGCAGCATTCCAGCCTCTCCTGTTGCTAACTGGGAAATGCTAATTTGCAAAAACACAGGTTCCTTGTGCACGCACACAAACACAAACAAATGTTTCGCTTCAAATGCTTCTCCAGCATCAGCGCCGCTTTGTTTCCAACCTCTCCCTCATGAGGTTCCTCGCGTCCCAGCACCTACACAGATCCTTAATGACCATTTGCATTCTTCTTTCTTTGTGAACAGGGATTTTTTGGTATTTTTTTCCAGGCCTTCCAGATGATTGCACTGATTGACAGGTAAGCGGGTAGGAAAATTACTCCTCTCTTCTGTGTCCCACGAAATTGGAGCTTGTTTGCAGCCCTTCAGCATCGCTATTTTAAAGCTTTCCTGCTCTGCATTGATCTTGTCAATCCAACATTTTCAATGGAAAAATCCCAGTCAATCTTTTTTTGCCTGATACTTCATGCAGTCGTGACAGAATCTCCTTCACGTGTGGGATGGGGATAAGAACCTGCAGATGTTTGTTTGTCTGTCCTGACGTTTCCCATGACCTCTCCCTTTCCAGGCCATTGGAATGTAGAAATTCCCTACTCGTGACATCCCACGCGGTTCTGGGGTCCAAGCCTGCCAGAGATTAGGATTTTATCAGACAATGCCCTCAGGCACATGATGGGGTTGTCCTGGGCAGCACCAGGAGCTGGACTCGTGATCCTTCTGGGTCCCTTCCAAGAGAATATCCTTCAGGATATCCTATGATCCTACATCTTTTAAAGACAATAAAAAACACAAGACATGGAGGCGCTGGAGAGTGTCCAGAGAAGGACAATAAAGCTGATGAAGGGTCTGGAGCTCAAATGTGATGAGGAGAGGCTGAGAGAGCTGGGAATTCTTATCCTGGAGAAAAGGAGTCTCAGGAAAGACTTTATCACTCTCTACAACTCCCTGACAGGAGGGTGGAGCCAGCCGAGCATTGGTCTCTTCTCCCAGGTAAGAAGCAACAGGACAAGAGGAACCAGCCTCAAGCTGAGCCACTGGAAGTTTAGATTGGACATTTGGAATAATTTCTTCCTCAAAAAGGGTGGCCAGGCACTGGAACTGGCCCAGGGCAGTGGTGGAGTCCCCATCCCTGGAGGAATTTAACAGCAGTGTGGATGTGGCACTTGGGGGCGTGGGTCAGAGGTGGCCTTGGCAGTGCTGAAGGAAGGGTTGGAGAGCTTTTCCAACCTGAACTATTCCCTGATTCTCTGATTCTTATCCACAGCTCTCTGAAAGAGAATGACTGACATTGAGTGAGGGCTTTGCTGGGAATTGCCAGGACCTGGTGGGTGAACCTCCAGCTCAAAACTGGTAATAAACCCCAGAAAGTTTGTGAGAATGATTAAGTGGAGAGATTGAGAGAGAGAGAGGGAGATCTAACAGACCTTGGAGTGATAAAGGAATTATCCAGCTGTAACGAGCAGCCTAAGCCTCCTCAGGAACACCGGGAAATGCAATAGTGAGATACTGCAGGGAGAGAGAGAGAAAGATGAAGGTTATTGTAGCTGAAATATCTGGACTCTCTTATTACAGTCAGTTCCCTTAACAAACTTCAGAATACGTGACTGAGACCTCCAAAATCCATGGAATATACCTGGATAATTAGAGGCAGACTTAAACCACTGAGCGTGGCCCCTCTGGCTCCTTTCATAAGGACTTGCAGTCCCAACCAGGAACCGTGCAGAGCAAATGTGGGTGCACAGGGTGGTGCCCCAGGTGCCAGAAATCTCCCAAACCCTTCCTGGGTCTTTCTGCTTGGGAATTCAGCTGTCAGGAAGCAAGCTGGGAATTCAGCAAGCAGGATTAGAGGTGAGACCATGTGGACAAGCCCAAAAGTTGGGGATGAGCCAGTTGGCTTCAGGGCTGCTGCTGAACATCAGGATTGACCAGTGGTGCTGCAGATGTGGAGGAGGGTTTCAAAGCCTGGAGAAATGTCCTTTTTATCATAGAATCGTAGGATCATCAAAGTTTGAAAAGAACTTTAGGGCAATCAAGCCAAACCATCAATTTAGCATCACCACCATGGTCACCATTAAACAATGTCCCCAAAAATCACATCCACGTTTGTTGAGCACTTCCACGGATGGTGGTTCCACCACTTCTCTGGTTGTTCCAGTTCTTTAAAACCCCTCCAGGGAAAAAGAATCTTTTTATAAATATTCTAAACCTTCTTAGGAACTTGTGACCACTTTCTCCCCTACCTAGGCAAACGCCAAGGTAGAAAAATCATGGAATGATTTTTAAGAATAAAGAGAACTCTAATTTCAGTTTTATTCTGGAACTGCCAATATTTTCCAATAAAATAAGTACGTGTTTCTTTCCAGTGGTGTTTTCAAAGTATTTCTTTCTGAACACTGAGAAAAGTTAGGAAATTTCAATGTTGAAGTTTCAACTGAAAACAAACAAAACAATCATTCTGTTTCCCTAGACAGCTCCACTAAATATTTTAAGGTATATTCCAAGATCCAGAGTTGTTGTAGTGGCTGGAGTTGGAGCTGCGAATATGCAGTTTGGGAGGAAACACCATGGAAATCAGGCAGTTCCTAAACTGTCTTTGGGAAGTTCTACAAATCAGTGGGAGGATGTTTGTTCTCCTCTTCCCTCCTGCGTTCCATCAGGCATGGAAATCTCACTCAGGGACTCACCTCCAGCCATTGTCCTCCTCCCTCATGGACTGGCCTCTCCAGCTGATTGTTGCTGATTTATTTTCAAGTCCATGGCAGGAATTATCAGACTGGGATGGTGAAAATCTGCACTGGAAATTTTTTTTGCTAATGTATTTCCTTATTCCTCATTACAATAAATGTTCAGGATTACAATTTCCTCTAAGCAAACAAGGAGAAATTCATCCCCATCCAAATTGGTCTTGGGCACTTCCAGTGGTGGGGCAGCCACAGCTTCTCTGGGAAACCTGTGCCAGGGCCTCCCCACCCTCACAGGGAAGAATTCCTTCCCAATATCCCATCTAATTCTGCCCTCTGGCAAACAAGTAGAAATTCATCTCACCATAACTCATGTCCTTCCAGAATCTTGTGTATTTATTCACTGGGTTCACAGAATCGAAGCAGAAAAGTTCATTTTATCTACAAGTGAACTCCAAAAGCTGGGAAAAATCTGCCTGGTTTTAAGGTTGCTTTTCCTGCTTATTCCCGATTTTATGTGGAGCATGTTCCATCTGTTTATCTGAACAAAATAAGGGAGAGTGATTTGATTAGGTGAATAAAGTCTTTCAGAAGGAGGAAAAAAATCCCCCACCACAATTGTTAAGAGCTCTTTAATCCAGCAGAGACGTGCGACAACAGCCAAGAGCTGGAACAAAGTTAGAAAAATTCCAATACCAAACAGGACAAACATTTAAAACAGAGGGAAAGATGACTGAGTTGGTAGAAAGAAAAGATTCTCAGAAGAATTAATGGATTTTTTTCATGCTTTTAAATCAAGGGAGGTGCCTTCAGTCAAGCTCAGCCCTGGAAGAGTCCAAGGCCACTTTGGATGGGGCTTGGAGCAACCTGGTTTAGCAGAAGGGGGTGGAATTCCATGATCCTTGAGGTCCCTCCCAACCCAAACCATGCTGGGATTCTGTGATAAACTCCCCAAAGTGAACTGATGCTGCTGGGTGAGGTGACAGTCCCTTATCCCATAAAATACCCAGTCCTGTGAGAGCTGAGTCCACCTCGGTTAAATTAACAGCTATCAATTAAATGACTCATCCTAGAGAAATGTTTAGGCTCCTTCTGTGGCTGGCAGACAGAAACAGACACTTCCAGCTGGTGATTTATCTCCTATTAACTTGGCAGAAAAGGAACAGAGATGAATCCTCCACTGAAGGCCTTTCCAGCTCTCCTTTAAGCACCAAGACCTCACAAACAAATGAATTTAAAGATCTTATTTGTGAGGGCAAAGTTTGATAAGGCAGATCCTTCCAATAGACAATTTGTTTTGAAATTCCAAAACGATTATTCGCCTTCCTGATCCTGACTCCACATTTAACTAAGGCAGAGTTGTGGAAGGAGGACAAATAAAGGGAAACCCAATTTTTTGGACTCCATTTTCCCGAGCTGTAAAAATCACAGAGCACTTTGGGATCATTGTGGGAATGGGAGCTTCAAGGATATGAAATCCCTGCATTTCATTACCTAGCTGTCAGTCACAGCACTCCAGTTAAAACTCCAAACATGCTTTTAGCAGAAGCACTCATTAAACCCCGAGAAGAATAATGGATAATTGTGATCAGCGTTGGAAAAAGTCAGATCTTTTCTGTGTATTTAATTACTTATGCAGCCAGCAAAGGATGTTCCACTGCCTCACGCTCCCTTTATGAAATGTTCCGAGATGATTTTGGTCTCTTCTCCTTTTCCACTTGGGAATAACACGAGGAGTTTCTGCTGTTCTGTGCATTTGCCCATAAAAAATGAATCACGGGAGAACATAAAGTCAACAACCAAACACAGCCTGAAAGGTTTAACAACTGCCATGCTTAGTCAATAATTTGATGGCTCCCAAGGAAACCTGGGAGTAGGAACTCCGCCAAGATTTTCCAATGGAAGGTGCCTCTGCAAATATTCTTAAAATGATAGAATCCAGCAGCGATATTGCAAAGTTTCCAGCTCAGACTGGAAAGCAGAGCAGGGGGGGATGTTGTGTGCTCAAGAAATCCTCTCTGTTAATGCTCTGCCTCAGGTTCTGCTGAGATTTTGTGCAAATGCAGGACAAACATCAAAGGGCGACGCCCTGATCTGGCTGATAAGAGCAGGAAGAGGAGCTGAGCAGGGCCAGGAATTTCTCAAGAATTGCCTAAAAAACCCCCACAAAATCCTATGTACTTTTATTTAGCCAGGGTGGAAATTATTTTGTCGTGGACATGGCCTAGGCCATCACTGGTTTTGATGTTGCCTGCAGACACCACCAGCAGATCTCAGCCACCACCAAATGTTCCTCAGGCCTGGGTGACTCTTTTAACCTCGTGTGCCTGATGGGATTATTTCCACCTTCATCCATGAGGGGCTTTCTGGAGCTGTGGGTTTGATTTGAACATTATTTTGACTCTATAGAGGACATTGTGCAGGGATGAGGCCCACCAGGGAGTTACGGAATCAGGGAAGGGTTTCGTTTGGAAGGAACCTTTTAGGATCCCCCAGTTCCCATCCCTGCCATGGGCAGGGACACCTCCCACTATCCCAGGTTATTCCAAGCCCCATCCAACCTGGCCTTGGACACTTCCAGGGATGGAGCAGCCACAGCTTCTCTGGGAAACCTTTGCCAGGGCCTCACCACCCTCCCACAGATGAATTCCTTCCCAATATCCCATCTAACCCTTCCTTCTGGCAGTGAGAATCCATTCCCCCTTGTCCTGTCATTCCATTCCTTGTCCAAAGTCTCTCTCCAGCTCTCCTGGAGCTCCTTCAGGCCTGGAAGGGGCTTTGAAATCTCCCTGGAGTCTTCTCTTCTCCAGGTGAACACCCCCAGCTCTCCCAGCCTGGCTCCAGTTCAGAGGAGCTCCAAACTTTGGATCATCCCCACGGCCTCCTCTGGACTCACTCCAGCAGCTCCACACCCTTATTTTGGGGACCCCAGAGCTGGATGCAGAATTCCAGGTGGGATCTCACAAGGAATCCCTGGTGGCACCTGTTGTTTTTTGCTGCCTTTGGGGTGTCAGGACCAGGCAGATTCTCAGCATGGACTGGGATAATCCCAATTCCCAGGGCACAGTTCTGGTTATCAGCCCTCTTTGCTTCCAGTGCCAACTTTGTCACCAGCCACATTTAATAACTCAAACTCCTCTGACCGTCCCGTGGGTGCCTCAGTTTACTTTTGAACGCTCAAAAATATATTTGGGAAAACTTTGGTCAGTGGGGAAACCGTGCTTGTCCATCACAGTGTGCACTGCAGTGGGAAGGTTTTGCTGGAATTCTGGCAGCATTTACTCATAGTTTGTGAGTTAAGTTGTGTCACCACAATTCAGGGAATGGGAAAAAGCAAAGCTGGACTTTTGTTTTTAGAAAGATTATCAAAATCTTTCAGAGCAGCGCAGGGTTTGGGATGGGGGATGAACATTCTGCCTTTCAGCTTCTCCCCGTGGCTTTGGAGCAGCTCGGGAATCCTTAATGCTAAAAATGGCTCACAAAAAATGCTGTTCTTAGCCAAGGAGGTGACAACAGCTCCTTACCCGGAGTGACAGAGTTATTGGACTGAGACTTTGTGTCTCCTTGCCAAATCCCATCTCCCTTATCTCACTAATTACAGATGGAATGGAGTGGAAACGGCCCAAACCAATTTTCAATAAAAGTGGCCACAATCTTTGATTAAACTCATTTTATTTCTGCAGAGGGCAAGGCAGGAAACACAAATGTTGCTCCACGTTGGAGCTGGATGGGGCTGTGACAACCTGGAATAGTGGAAATCATCCCTGCCCATTGCAGAGGGTTGGAATGAGATGATCCTTAAGGTCCCTTCCAACCCAAACCATTTTTTAATTCTATTTTTAGCCTTTAAACCACATTAAAAAAAACCAAAAACAAAACAAACAAACAACAACAACAAAAAAACCCAAAACCCAAACCAAAAAAACCCCCAATTCTCACTTAAATAAAGGTTCTGAAATCTCAGTCAAGCACTGAATATCAGAGAGGAAAATATTCCCTCATGTTCTGAATCCCCAATGGAATATCGTGTTAGGTTGTCTTGGGTTCTCTAAAAAGTCAAGGAACTGTCTGGAAAAGCTGAACTGGTTACAGACTTTTCAGTGTGAGATATTTTAGCTTTGAGGTCATTCCATGCTTGGGATCAAATTTCAAGTTTTAGGACTGCACAGGACTGCAAGACTTTGCCATGGGATGTGAGGTGCCAGATCTTTTGCCACAAGTAGGAATATTTTGGGAAGGAAGGATTGCTTTGACTGGTCTGTCCTCAGTGTTCTCCAGGCACAGAATTGCACAAAACCAGCAAGTTCTACAATCAAGAAAGTCATTATTTAATGAATTAACATTGGTTTGAGTTTTTAAAAAAATTCCTGTCCTTTTTAACGTCATCTCGTGATTTTTGAATGTTTGTCGCTGCCCTAATTGCAAAGACCTGATTTTGCAAACAGTTTCTCTGTGTGGCAACACACATTTCATACTTCAATAACATTTTAACCTGAAGATATTTGAAAGGTGCATTCTGCTTTTAATGCAGAGCAGTTTTCCTTCCCTAACTATAAAATCTCTTCTAGAGGTTTTTCCCCCTTCCTTTATGATGGATTTTTACCTTCCTTTTTACTTCTGAAATAGCTGGAAGTTGGAGTTAATGGTTCCAGCTGGATGAGGGCAGAGGGAATGACAGAGGATGACAAGGCTGCTTTGTGATTATTAGATAGAAAAGAGGGAAAATCCCTTGAATTCTCAGAATTCCTGAAACTTTCCCTGCTAACCAGACTTTCCTGGACAAAACACATCCTTTCCCTCCTACCAAACGTGCTCTGATCAGGTACAGATGGGTTTTATACTTGTTTATTCCAGCTCCAGGGCATTCCTGTGGATCTTTTGCAAATTCTATTTGTTGGAGATGTAGAATTACTCAAAATTCTCGGTTGGAGAATTTTTAAAGGATGTTTTTCACTCATGTGCCTGGAGAAAGCAGCTGGAAAAGTGAAGCCAAAGTGAGCAGAATCGGGTAAAGAGATGACAAAAACTCAGTGTTTTTGTCTGAGCAGCACCAGCATCCCTTGGGTTTCAAAGGACTGAGGTAGAAGCTGTTAAAATCAAGGACTCCAGAGCTGAAAAACCTGGAGAACCTGACAGAGGAGTCAGAACAAAAAGGATAAGGAATCTGTAAACCCTCAGAACCAAACAGAAAAATAGCCTTTATCCTATACTAGGAAGGAGTCAGAAAAGCAGATTTTTTTCCCTTATTCTTCCATGTATCCATTTTGCAGCCTTTTAAAAATCTCCCTCTGCCTCAGTTTTCTCCTTTACATATATAAAAATGTGGAAGAACGAACAGGAATTCACACAAACACTGGAGAAATTTGGGAAATGTTCCTTGGATAGTGAATAACCAGGAAGCATCAGCTCTTGAGTCTCTAATTCTTGCTGATCCAGCTGAGTGTTCCTAAAAACGCTCATCTGCCATCAGGAAAATAAGGAAAATAATATCCATTAATAGACAAATATTCCAATTTTTAAAAAATTAGGGTAAGAAGGCAGCTCCTACTCTCTCACTTCCTCAGGCAGCTGCTGGTGACGTGTCTGACCACTGTAATCTTAGAATAATGGAACAGCTTGGGATAGAAGGGACCTTAAAGATCATCTGGTTCCAATATATGGAACACCTCCCACTAGCCCAGGTTGCTCTGAGTCCCATCCAGCCTGAAATGACCCCAATTAAAATGGTTCCACTACAGTGGAGGTTGATCCTCTGCTTATTCTGCACATTACTTAAAAAGTGGGTTTGAAAACAATTTAGGAGATAAACAGGGACTTATCAGCTGGAAACTGTCAGCATATAAATCCCAGGGAATAAATTGTGGACAGCAAACAAGAGACCTGAAGGGAAAAAAAAGTGTTTTAAACACAAGCAGGATCAGAGTGGAGTAAAAAGCACCAAATCCCTTTGCCCCCAACCCCTCAGGGTGACTGAGGTGATGGAAGAAGGGATTTATTAATTCCTGGGAGATGCCAGCAGTGGTTTGGGGGTCAAGAGCTCATTGTACAGAACCCTTTTAACTGCAAGATGCTTTTGTGAATATTTCATGCCCGGGGGACCCCATAAAACTGAATAGGAATGGTGTGCTTTGTTTTAGGATGCTCTCAATGCCTCTTTAAGTCTTTGAGAAATGAGAAAGCAGCGAGCAGAGACTCAGCTCTGCCACCAAACTGAGAATTTCTGCTTAACAAAGGGAATATCTGCACCCAGTGGTGGGAAAGATTTGATGTCTCTGAGTTATCTGGCTGCTAAAACATTCCAGGGATAGGATATCCACAACTTCTTTGGGAATTCTCTTCTAGTGCTTCACCTCTCTCATAGGGAAAGTTTTTTTCCTTATATCTAAAAATACCCCTGTTTGGAAGTGTTCAAAGTCCAAGATGGATCTTGGAGCAACCTGGGCTAGGGGAAAGCGTCCCCATCCATGGCAGGGGTTGGAACTGGATGATCTTGAATGTCCTTTCCATCCCAAATTATTCCGTGATCCTTTGGAGAACGACCCAGAGTCCAAACGTGCTTGTGGACCTCCAGGCCTTGCTTGGACATCAAGTGAGGACGTGGTCAAAACTGCAGGATTTGAGCTCTGGGGAGCCCTTTTAGGTCCCTCATCCAGAAATAACTTTGCTGTTTGAGCACCACTTCCATTTCCACAGATCTTCTGCTTCCCAGCTCATCAGCTCACTCTTGCCTTCCTCTTTAATCACTTTGTTCTGCTTTTTCCTTTTCTTGTCACTTCGAGAGATGAAATTCTCCGCCCACTTTCCCCTCTGCTCCTTCAGAGGTTGCCTGAATCCTTCCCAAGAGCCAGCCCTGCCTTCCAGCAGACCTTTGTCTTCCTTTCCCCCACAGATAATTTGCTGTGGGGAGTTTTTTATCTTCTCAGCATAATCTTCTTCTTCTTCTTCTTCCCTTTTTTTATCTTCTCCGAGTTTTTAACGATTCTCCGCAGACAATGAGCCATCTGTAGATCTTACCTGTGTGGCTTCTCCTCATTTAAATGAGGATAAATGCCACTAATGAGTTTTGAAAAGAAGCAACTCCGGAGGAATGTGGAATGAGCTGGGAGAGGAGTGGCTGGGAATCTCAATGAGGCAGCGCCTGGGAAATTTGTACCGCAGGGATGAGGGAGCTGGGGCACCTCAGGAGCTACAAAGGCAGGAAAGAGCTGGATTAGAAAGGGCTGTGGGGTCATCCTGTTGTTGTCTCTGCTGTTATGGGACTGGAAAGCCCTGGAGAAGGGTGCAGACAGCCTGGAAAAATCCTGAAATATTATTTTTAACATCTTGAGGACGAATTTACTTCCATGGGCACTCCAGATGGATTGAAATAAGCAGAAGTTCCACGTCCAGCAGTGAAATCCACTTGCTCCAACTCCATTAAAACTCTTCACCTGAATTCTAAGCAGATTATGGAGGGTTTTTATATCCTTTTCCCGCCCTTTCAGCTGCACAGGGTAACCAAGGAGGTTAAATGAAACTCGCTGACTTTACTCTTCATTTATTTTGGTTTAAACGTGTGAGTCGTGGCGAGTTTAAACCTTAAACCTTTTCCTTTCGGTAGGACAAGCAGAACTGTAAGGAAATAG
>JAVTVJ010000853.1:0-325490 GCA_034509425.1 Eopsaltria australis | reverse complement strand
AACACGTCTCCATTTTTTTTTTTTTCATTAGAAAAGAAGTTGCAAAATATTGTTTCATGACAAGGTCGAGAGGACCACAGCTTGAGAAGAGAGAGGTAAGAAGTTCATCTGAAGTGTGAACATTAAGAACTCAGCTGCATTTCTATGCACCCAACACTTACTACTCCAACTGAAAATGTGGATGAGCTCATTTCTTCAGCATCTGAACTGTTGCTTACAATTCATAGGGTTGTAAACAAGAAGAAAATCTCACTCTTGTACTTTAGCATCTTTGGTCGTTTTTAGCTTAGGTACATGCCTCATATAAATCTCTTTCTGAAACCACAAATTGCTTCCTACATCAGGCATAGCCCCAGGGAAGTTGTTTTACAGGGAAATAAAGGCTTCGACCTTTGATCACTGTAACCTGGCTTCTCACAATCCTGAAAACAAGTTTCTAAAAAACTGAAACGTGAACAACACACACCATCAATATCAATTACTGCGTTGTTAGGTGGTAAATTTTCCCCACAGGGGGTGAGCAATTCACTTGATGTATTTGGCAGAGGGTTTGATTCTCCTCCCCACTGGCAGCGATGTGGTGCTGACAATCTCTCTGTTCTTCGCTGGGGCAGAGTAAGGGAGAGCAGAGTCAGACTCAAAGCTCTGCAAGTGCAGAGAAAAGCGGGCTCTGTCAAGAGAGGATTTATGCAGTCTGAACAGTGAGCTGCAATCTTTGAAGAAAAGACTTCAAAGAGAAAGGGAGAAAAGAAACAATGTCTTATCTTCATACAAATGTGCTCAGGGGTCTCTGAAATTCAGAAACTTCTAAAATCTAAGAATTAATTATCACTTGCCAGAGGGAAGCTTTATTCACAGGTAATGGTTACAGCAATCAGAGTCCTCTAGGTCTAAAACTCAAGGAGTTATATTGAACTGACTAAAGCTCAGTAAATCACCCTCCTTCCCTTTGGTGCACTTGCACACTTTCCAGGTGTTTGATGTTATCCTTCACATTGTTTATGTGGGACACATGACAGCAGCTCCTAAAATTTTGTCTTTGAAAGGAGATGTACTTGGAAATATTTTGGTACAAGAACTGTGACTCACAGGTTCACATCAAAACATGCAACAAACAATGCAGCTCCTCGGGTCCTGTAGAGCAATGCAGCCCTGTTGCCTTCTGTTTGCTGCAGCAAAAGACAAGACTCAAAATCATTTTTCAGCTCCACAGCTGCGTAAATAACAAGGAGCACTGAGGGTGACTAAAAGCAAAGCACTGCTGTTCAGATTCCTCTTAGCAGAATGGGGTGTTTAAAATGACCCTCAGGCCAGGTATCCAGAATATCTCAGCACCTCACAGACTCTCTTGTATTTGTTCTTATAACACTCTTTTGTGTAAGCACTCCTCATATTCATTTTACACTTGAAGTCTGAAAGCTAAGGAGGTGGTAAGACCTATGGTTGCAGAGCAAGTTAGTGATGAAATGAAGAATTAAACATTTAAGTATCTGGAGAACTCAGTTACATGATGGTGTTATTGTGCTCAAGAAAGTGTCTGATTTATTGTGGATGTCTGACCAGAGTCATACTCAGGCCATGGAAATGCTTAGTTTAAATCCTGCATTTACTGAAGCTGAGGGTGTGAACCCAGCTGGCTGGTGTGGCTCAGCTGCTGCACAGAAACACATTAAACCGCAATAACCTGATTGTGCATCCCAGCCCTCTCTTTTTAAAAGCTCTGACTGTCTTTCATCTTTAAGACTTCAGTGAAAACAGCTGTTGCAGAAGCTCACAAGAGAGCTGGACCACAGCAGGGAAACAGTTCCTTGATATGAGCAAGAGGGGCTTCAGACCCAGAGCAGCTTTATCTGGTATACAACTGAAAACTCACCTCTCTTAAAATGTCAGTGAGTCAAGGCACCTGTACTGATGGGAAAGGACATGGAAGACAGAGGCCATGTCCAATGCAGCTACTTTGAAATAATAAAAGCCTCTGGCAGGATTGGAATTGCTTCATTTTATGTTTACATCCATATGGCTTTTGATGTTAAATAGAACTTGTCTTGATATTTGCCCACCAGCAGTCAGGAGGCATCTGTGACTGTTGTCTCCCTGTGCATATGAATACCTTGCATCCCAATAATAAGTAGACCCAACCATTTTGCACCACCAGTATTGCCAGAGATGGCCAAAAACTGAGTAGACACGGCAATCTGTGATATGGTTCAGTGAGCGTGGTGGGGTATTCAGTCAAATATTGAACCTGATGATCTTGGAGGACTTTTCCAAACTTAATGATCCCATGATTCTGTGATCTGCTCCTGCCTGGGAGTCACTGGCCATCCCAGAAGATCTAAGTAACACAGGGGCATTGCATTATCCCAAGTTAGCATCCAGAAGGATGCAAAGGACAGAGTTTGACCCTGGTGTTGCGTTACAGGCAGGGCTGTGGGTGTTTGTTTTCAAAGGAAATTTTCTTCTGCGAACAATCAGAAAAATCCCAGGCAGCCTCCTCTCGCTGACTGTGGCAGCTCCCAAGACAACAAAACCAAAGGTAATTGGTGCTGCCTCTCCCTCCAAATGGGAAATGTTGATATTTCAAGTATTTGTTTAACTGTGGATAGTTGACACAGCTTGTGAGAAATTATTCTGGGAGGAAAGGAAACCACCCAAACTCCTCCACTTCCTTTGTCCCCGGCTCCTCTGGGCTCCTGCTGGGTGCTCTGAATCACCCCTCCAGGAATGTCCCTGCCCCGGGCAGGCTCCTCCACCTTTTCCTCTGCCGGAGGGAGCAGATCCTCAGCAGGCAGGAAGGGTTCAGCTCCCTGGCATCAGTGGGGCCAAGCTGTGACTCCCCAGCCCAGCTCAGGTGGGGTAAGTCAGGAGGGCTCTGGCACTGAGTGAGTTCGAACCAACACAGGCAATCTGGTATGGAGCTATTTTTGCCCAGTGGGAGATATCTGCTGTGTTTGTTGTAAGATTTTTGGTGTCACTTATCACATGCTCGTTATAATGCATTGCCTGAGGCATAATTAAATTCAAAGGGCATGTCTGTGTTGAAAGGGAGGGTTGCAATTTGTTGCTGTTAGGATTTTTCATTAAAAACCGAGCAGTTTTTCTGACTGGCAGGAACAATGGTTGCAGAACAAAAATGCTATTAAATAAAGAGAAGGCAAAGGCTTTTCTTTTTTCTTTCATTTTTTTCTTTTTTTAATAACTACCTGCCTGACGTCTCCACACTGACTTTGAATAAAGTGCAGCATTTAAAAGTAGTGGGATTGTAACAGTAAGACAAGGCAGAGAAAAGAAGAGCCTTGACATTAAGAAAGGTCTGGCAGGTGATAGGTTTATTATATATACCAGATTATATGTGTATATCTATCTATACACACAAATATCTGTATCTATACGTGTGTGTGTGTATGTGTTTTATCTCCAGAGGAGAAATTTGGCTTTGCTGCTGAGATTTTCCTGAAAGCTCAGTTAATTAGTTCTCATAACACCCATGGAGGCACGTGTTAGTATCATCCTTATCTGCAGATGAGGAGATAGGAAAGAGCACAGAGAGAAGGATGCACAGAGAGATTAAGGGATTTCTACTACAGTGAATTCAGTGTAGAGCTGGGAATTCAGTCCAGCAGACAAAATCCTAACCCTATTAAAAGCAATGGGAGACTAACTTACGAGAAGCCTGGATCTGGCAATTTTTACTTGCTTTGTTCAAACCTCTCTGATCTATTCACAGCTACATGTGTCCTGATGATGCTTTCAGAAGAAAACTACACCTGTGACTGTGTGCAGCTCCTGGTCAAATCTCAGCTGAGTCTCTCAGTCTCAGAGCTTCAAAATGGGGGCTGACTGTTTCTTTGAGGGACTCTGTACAATCTATTTACATACAGCTTAAAAATAGTCTGGAGTGATAAGTGAAGTAATTTAAGATCTTCCTAAATAGAATACTATATTCTCCCAGGCCACCAGGGTCACAGAACTCGAAATTTTACATCCCTAGTTGCTATATTCCATCTCACAGTGCTATCAAAAATGACTGGAGGGTTTCTGCTAAACAGATGAGCTACTTTTAAAATAGACTGGGTAAAGCAAGCTCATTAAAGAAAAAAAAAATTATGTCCTCATTTTATAATGGCTTTGTTGCCTTCTTGCTTATATACTTGTTCCAGGGCAGTATTTTCATGTTATTAGGGTGTTTTCAGCTCTTATTTTTTAAGCTCACTTCATTAATGTTGGTAGAACACTTTGAAGTAGAGAATGTGAGTGCTAAGTGGTATCACTGACACACTTTCAAGGCAACGCTTTTGCCTTCCCAGAGGTCATGTGATGCAAATTTGTCACACCTGCAAATGTGCACAAATTGGTGCTGGCAGTAGAGGGACAAATTTCCCTCAAAACTGCTGCAGCAGCTGTAGGCTGGCTGCAAGTGCCTGGAAGAGGATTCCTCTTTCCAGCAGGAATCTGGGATCTGCCAGCTGGAGAGCGAGTCCCCAGCCTTGCCATGAGGAGTCTGGCAGTGAAGCAGCTGTGGAGCAGAGCAGAGCCCCTGATAATTATGTGCTGGATAAAAATCCCCTAAACTCATCTGGAAGCCCCACAATGGCTCCTCCAGTGTTGGACACCAAATCTCCAGTTTCTTTTTCCTCAAAAGGACTCTAAGGGACTGAGGAGTGTAGGAAGGAGCACAATGTGTACAGGGTTTATGTGGGAGAGGAAAGGGGGCTTTAGTGAGCAGAAGATGGACCTGCTACAGCATCTTTGACCATGGGGACAGTTTCAGAGAATCATAGAAAGACTTTGGTTGAAATGGACTTTAAATCTCATCTGGTTCCAATGCCCTGCCATGGACAAGGACACTTCACTAGACCAGGTTACTCAGAGCCCCATCCAACCTGGCCTTGAACACATCCAGAGATGGGGTATCCACAGATTCTCTGGGCAGCCTGTGCCAGGGCCTCACCACCCTGTAAAGAATTCCCCTCTAACATCTAACATCTGTATCTTGGGGCTTATCCACTGATCAGAGGTTTGCCTCTGGTGCACTGCTGTTGAACATCAGGATTTACTGCTCCCTTCCCTCCAGCCTGGAGCATCCCATGGCAGAAAACTGGTTTCTAACACCTGAGGCAAGGGCTTACCCTTGAAGAGTGGTGTCCATAGAGCCCTGTGGCATGCTTGAGAAGTCTATGGCATGAAGGTTAATTTTGAAAACCAATGAAACCATGGCCTGGTTACCTGCATCTCTTCCCCACCACCCCCTGAGGTGTGGATCTGGAGGGATCCTGTTGGCCTTGGGGTATGGTTTGGTCACGCACAGTGGTGCTGGCAGTGTGAAATGGGAAGCTGTATGGCAGCCCTCCCTCTAAACTGCAATAGCACAGCTGCCCTCCTAGCCTGTGGCTCTGATTTATTACCTTGTCATATTTCAAAAGCTAAAGCAGGTTGAGCTTGGTCAATGTTTAGATGGAAAAGTCTCCAAGGGAAACACAAGAGCTAGAGGAAATGTTCCTGAGTCAGAGTCAGGGCAATAATCCAGTGTGGTGTTAAGGATGTTGCTTTTGGTCTGATTGCAAAATCAATGTATGGGGCCACTAGTGGTCTGAGGGGAGGCACTGTAATACCCTACATGACTGGGCAATAACTGCCAGGTCTTTCTTTTCCTACAAGGGTCAACTCTACAGTGAGTGTAAATTGGATGAAATGAAGATGATGAATCTGGCTGATGGCTTTCTCTGTTTTGTCTCATTATTTGGATTTAGAGGTTTGGTTGTTTTTCTTTGTCATCTTCCTCTGTATGTTTCATAATTCCTTAAATGGCATGGAAGGACACAAAATACAAATATTTATAATTTTTTTCCCAATAAATTTCCCAGCTTCTGGAAATCCAGAAATTAAGGGCCTTCTTAAAGGTTTGGAGTTTTTTTTCAGCCTAAAACTATTGTTATGTGGATTTGAATTTTCCCTCACCACTCCCACAGAATTGTCTGAAATCTCAGGCTGCTCACGACTGTCTGCAAGGTTGGATTCATTATCTACCAGTTTCTTATACTGAGCATCATCTCTGTGTCTGGCCCTCAAAGAAAACCAGCCACATCTCTTACTATTACCTCTGTGTTTCAGATACTGGACTCTGTCTGCCAGCATCCTGAGACACTGCATTTTTCCACATTCATCAAATAGTTTTTTTGAAATTATGCCAGTCAAGGAACATAGACATTTGCCTCCTGTGAAGCAAATAGAAGTCACAATCTCTGTTGTAATAGTAAAAACTGTATTAGAAGAGCACTGATCTGAATTTAAGGTGATAATAAAAATAAACATTTTCATCCATATGCCAGTTTGACCTCTCATATTTTTAAAAAAATATCTTTCTTCATCTATCCTCCACTTGAAGCACAAAAAGAAATATTTTTCCATGACATGATGCAATTCAGATTCAAAACCTGTATTTTCATCTCCTGATTCTTTTTGTTTGGTTTAACAAACTGCAGATTTGAAGTATAAAAGGTGCTAAATGATCTCATACTAAAAACTGCAAAGCAAATGGAACATCTCTACCCACTCTGTTATTTTAGGTGGTCATTTCAAGAATGAACCAACCAGACAATTTTGAGGATGGCAAGGTGTTTCAGACCCACTATGCAAAGACTGTGTGACTGTAGTAATTAACTGTGGGCCTCCACTGGGAAAACAGAGCCTTGATAAACACAAAACCCCTGTCAGGAGTACGAGTGCTTTGAAGAGCATTGAAAGGAATTTTTCTTTCAGAATATAAGAAAGTATGTAATGTGAGATTTCTCAAAGGAGAAGATTATGCTTTATTTGGGCTTTTCTATACAGATTGAGGAACAGAATGTGAGAAAACTTCACAACTTATTTAGGAACACAGATATTTGCAGGCTGGACTGCACCCAAGTCCAATCTAGCCCAGCATCTTTTGTCAGAGAGTGGCCAGCACCAGATGCTGCAGGAGAAGGTACAAGAGCATCTGAACAGGTTATGTTTTCACAAGTGGAGAAAACATCTCCTTAATTCCCAGTTATTGCTGCTGCTGTTATGTGTAGATTTATTTTCTTTCTACAGCACAAAAATTAAACAGAGGTGTCTATTTCAGACTTTAGATATCATTGCCCAAAATATTAAATGCTTCCTCCCAGTCATACAGTGAATGACTATAATGAAGCCAAAAACCTGAATCCCATTCCTGCATTCATTAATTCCTGTGCATATTTCCAGCAGAGATCCCCACAGTCTGGGATGTGGCATGGAAATGACCACTCTCCTTTGGCCACACAGCAGTCAAGGCAAATGGGAATCTAGCCTGTGGTTTTCAATGAGGTGCAGGACTTTTTCAGCAGCTCAACACTAACATCCCCCAGCCTTCACAGAGGGGACACACGGAAGGTGTGGGCCAGGCTGGACCCTGTTGGTGGGGTTCTTACTGGTACTGGCTGCCTTACAGATACTGTACTGGCTGATACTGGGCAAGCTGTTACTCATCTCTGTGCTGTCTCTACAGAGCAGAGATACTGACACTTCCCTTCTTTGAAAAGCAGTGTGATTGACAGCTGTGGCTAAAAAATAACTCTAGAATATAACAGAAGAGGTTGTTTCTTAGAACTATCAGCTTCACCACTGAAACTTCTTAAAACCACCCACAAAACTCTTCTGTAGACAGAGAAAAACACATTCACCTCCATGCAAAGCTGTTCCTTCTGTTCCTCTTTCAGAATTAAGCTGAGCCTTTGACTTCTAATTCTGGGCATTGGCTTTTTTGTTGTCATTATTATTATTGAAATCACACAGCGTAAACTTAGCTATGGTCAGATCCCTCATTGAGCTGCAGTGGAGGAAGGGCATTTGTACTGGAAATTAATATGGCTGGCATGTCTGCCTTGGTTTTGAGGATAGTGTTTTCATGTTCTTTTCCTTTCTTCCTCAGCTTTCTTCCCTTTTGTATCTGCCTGCCTCTTTCCCATTTCTTTCACAGCCACTATTTTTGCTCCAAGCAAAGAACCCAGTCATGCTCCCACTCTCTCATGGGCTCTGTGTACACTCGAGGTCAGGCTAGCAAACCTTGCTGGAGCCAAACTTTGCACCCTTCCCTTGCCCTTTCCATACCCTCTGCCTCGTCACAGTTTTCTGTCCCCTGGGTTTCCCCTGTGCTCCGGAGGGCAGCAGTGCCTCACTGCTGGCACACCTGGCTGGGGTTTGCCTGGGTGCCCTCAGAGGCTCCAATGCACAGCTCCTGTTGGACACTGGGCCAGTCACTCAGCTCTCCTCTGACGTATTTTATCTGTTTCAACCACATGATTTTCAGAGAAAGGGACAGTCTGTTACTCTTTGTCATTACCCACTGTAGCACAACACAGCTCCCCTGAGGTTCAACGCACCATATGCTTCTTTAAAAGACACAGTCACTTTGATGTGCCCTCACAATCCTCTGAATTCACTACACCCTCAGGTTCCTTCTTCTTCTCTCTACTGTTCTTTTAACAATGTCTCCCTTCTCAGCACTGTGGTCCTTCTTCCTTTTCCCACTCTCCTCTTGCTCTCCTGCAGGGCTGTGCTGCCAAGCCTTGGGCAGCTGTCCTGGGTTGGAGATGGGGCTGGGACCAGGGGACACCCAGGATCTGCCAGGAAGGAGTGTTTAACATCTGATTTGCAAAACCTCATTCTTTGGAGGTCTGCAGTAATTTTGTTCACATTCACTGCCTTCCATTTCCTCATATCTGCCCTAATCTGTGTGTTTTTCTGCTTATAGTTTTGTCCAATTGTGTTCAGCCTTCTTCCTACCATTCCCATCAGTGTGGCCTATGGGCTGCTTCATTCCAACCAGTGTTCCTAAAGTTCCTTAGGAGGGGTGCTCCAGTGAGGCAACAATTAATTGCTCTATCTGTAATTTGTTTATCTTCTTCTATAGAGTCTTACAACAAGCCTCAGGAGAGGGATTTAGATGATGAATGCAGGTTAATAACACGGGAGTCTGCGGAAAATTGCATTAAAATGGCACAGCAATAACGGATATAAAAACAACTGAAGCATGTGGTGAAGTCCCTGCTATATCAAAATATTTCCACTGGTAATACACATCATAGTTTGTGCTAAAAAATCTGAAACTTTAAAGTGATAATATATTAATACCTTCAAGCTGCTAGTGAGAAGAAAGAAGGTTAGGTCAAATATTTTCAGTTGTTACAATAGGTAACAAAAAATAATCAAAATGGGTGAACTTAATCCTATTTAATTTTAGTCATTCAAAGGCCTGGAGCCTAGCCGTGTGTATCAACAGAGCTCCCTCTCTCATCAGTGCAGAGAGGCAAAGACCTCAAGGGAGACAGATCCTTCTCAACCCAGAAAAAAAGTCTTAAAAAGCAGGGACACTGGCTCTCCCTTAACTGGAGAAGATTAATTCATCTGGTCTTACGTAGGCAGGATGTGTAACCCTTCCAACAGCTACACTTGGGAGCTTCCTCCCTCCCAAAGCCAATTTAAAAAATTGCCTAAGGTCACTACGGCCAGACTAAGATTAGCAGAACTATTTGTAGTTTCTAGTATTCCAAAAAGGAGGTAGGAACATTTCTATTTGCTTAATAACATAGAGGCAGCTCATGGATTTCACTAGTTGCACTGGAAACTCTCTGCCAGATGTGAGGTATTGGAAGCTGATCCACTCATCAGGATGCTCAGCAGCCCCTACATCATCTTTGTGAATGTTTTGTGTGCCTGCATGAGCTGAGGGGAAGCTGCCTGTGTGAGCTGATATCACAGAGGGGTTTCAGGAGACCTGCCATAACTCTTCAACCAGGCAAACAAACTGGAGGAATTTTACCCTCTCATGGCAGTTCATCATCCTGCTTTAAAAGGTTGAAAAAAGCTGTCAAGAAGTGACGTGGAAAGCTGTCACATTAATGTGGAAAGAGAAATCTGCTTCGTTTTTTTCCAGTAATAAACAGAATGAGAGCTGGACACAGTCTTTGGGGCATCAACTGGATAAATGTGTAGGGCATCCCACCCAGCAATCCCAAAGCATACTGTGTTCAGTGTCAGGACACAGGCATTGTGGAGATGTAGCTGCCAGGGTGATGGGAAAAGGATGGGAGCTGCCTGCTGAACTAAGAACACAGGAAGGGTGTGTCACCACTGTGAGATATGTTTCTACTCATGCACTTCAGCATAAATAGTGCTGATGTTGGTTTTTGAAATGATCAAGAGGCATTGGGTAAATCCTTTGGCTGGAGGTGCATTCCTAGGGAGCCAAGAGTGCAAAATCCCATTTCAATAGGATAATGTAGAAGTACTGCAGAAAAGCATTTAGATGAAGAAAAACTTAATCCATATAGTTTTCCGTTCTTCCAAAGCATTAGCCAGAAATTTCTCTGAAATGCTGTTTTCCAGTGTGTCATCTGGTAGCTCAAAGACTGATTCTAAGGTAACGATTTTTTTTTTTTTTTTAATGCTATTCCCCTATATCAGTAAAATTTCAGTTTCCAGCCTGTGGTCTGTAATTCTTCATGGGTTCAGGATTAACTTCCTGATATCTGTGCTATTCTACTTTTTTGAGAAACACAACCCTAATGATAATATATTTTCAGCAGAATATGCATCCACAGAGAGAAACAGGAAAGATTTAACAATAAGGAGTGAAAATCACTGGTACAAAAGGATTGTTTTTTAACTCAACCTCAGAAAATTGATAAGGATTCCACTGGGTATTTTTTTTAATGGCAACGCCTTGATTACTGGAAAATCACCTACTCCTGTACGAGGAAAGATTGGAATGCAGAGAAGGTAGATGGTGAAAGTCATCGATAATGTCAACAACTACACGGCCAGTGTTCAGAGAAAGTAGTGAGGAAAGTGCTGAACTGGAGTCAGACTGCCATTTTTATTGCAGAAAATATAAATGTAGCGCTGAACTCTGCAAGTTCCCAGCAGGCTGTTCTTAGATAATCATGGCATCTATTTTAGTAAAATGCAGATTTTGGGGGTATTTTATTATACAGCAGAATGGCTGCTCTATAGAAGAAATGTTGCTGGATTTGCCACAGCAATCTGCCAGACACAACATCACCAGCCAAGTGGTAAAAATATGAGCACATTAAAGATATTGAGGATTCCAACTGATCCAAGATGAGCCTGCAAAGTGCACTTTCTTTTACCTATCTTGAGTTTGCTCAGTGGAATAACAGTCTGTGAGGTAAAAATAGTTCACAGAAAAAGAAAATGCTTTCTCCTCTGTATTGTCTCTGCTCCTCACTTCCTACATGTTGAGATGTAGTTTTGCTTCTGCGACAAATTTGTGTTGGATATCCAATGGGGAATTAGCAGGTGGAACAGAGATCAAAGTCCTACCCTGCTTAATATCTGCAGCATTTCTCAACTCTCAGAACCAAACCAAACCATACAAAAAAATCATCCAGGAAATAGACTGTCAATTGACCAGATAAAACCCATGATCAACAAGAACAATGAGGCAAAATCCACATTTTTCAGTAAATCATGTAGAGGGTCATTGAAATCACAGAGCTCAGATGTATAATACAAGCTACAGATAAAACTGTATGAAATTCCAGTCTTTGCTGTCATCTTAATAATCTTTAGCTGCTCTGTATTTGTGGAAAACCTGGCCTTAACTCTTTCAATTTGTTATGCTAGTCTCTCTTAAAAAAGATAGTAGCATCTTTAATATTCTCCTAGGGCTGTTTTGCTTGACTATGACATATTTATTTGTCAAAGACAGATGTCCAGTATTATGAAATGTCTAGCCTAATTCACTTTATTTTTTAACACTATGTGACATTAGGAACCGAATAATTTTTAGAGATGAGTTCTGTACCTCTAGTCATTCACTGACAGTTGGGATTTATTTTAAAAAATATGTTAACTCTGGGCTGGAGCAGTTTAAGAACAGTTTGGACCTAGAAATATATGAGTCATAAGGAGACTTGTCTCCTGGTTCTGTGAGTACTTTTTGACTGATTTAAGCAGTAAATATGAAGCCTGGTGAGATACAAACAAAGGTTTATCTATAAAAACAGCCCCCCTAGTCTATTTAACTGCAGCTATGATCACAAGAGGATTAGTACTAGTGGTTTTGTGAATTCAAATGGTACCAAAGAATAACTTAGTCTGCTTCCCTGATACTTCTGGTGCTGTAACTCAAAAGCTTTTCAGTGAAAATGAGTAGAGATCCTTCAGATTCATGCCAGAGATACATTTTCAGCTGTAAAGACATTAGCAAAAAAAGCGCATTCCTGGACACAGTGGGAATATGTTAATATTAAATTTCAAGTTTTGTAATTCAATTCTAGATTAGGAAAAACCAAATCATCAAAACCACTAGAGCAACAGCAACATCCTGATGGGTCAGTCCTGGGGACGAAGTGTAGCAGGATCAGGACTTAAAGTAGTCCCTGTGTATGTGAAGTGTTTGTCTGTATTGTAATTAATCTTCTGCCACATGAACAGATATTGCTGTAAAGGTGTGTGTGTGTGTGAGATTATTGACCCTTGGTACAAGGAGAGAACATAAAGGTGAAAAATTTTTCCAAGTCCCTGAACCCTCAAGTTAAATACAACCCAGGCTATAAGACTGGAGCAATTCAGATGGTGTGTTCTTTTGAGGTTCAGCAGGGGGAATGTCCTCGTGATTGTTGCTGTTACCTGGTTGTCCCATGCAAAGCCAGAAGGACCATCCTGAATCAATCAGTAGGGCAATTTGAATATGTAAAGGAATGAACAATTTTAACCAAAATCACATCCATTGAACAGAAGATGGCTGTCATAAAGGCCTTGTCCTGATCCTGTTAGTACTCCTGTCTTTTAGGGCTAAAAGTTAGCTGACTTGGTGAACAAGTACAAAATCCAGCAGGTGGGGAAATCTTTGCAAGATGACGGTAAGTGGGAATCTCCAGGAAGCTTTGACAGCCCCAGGAAAGAGCTCCCCTAGCTCTAACTGAGCCAGCTTCACAATGAGAGACACTGCAAAGCACAGCAGAGGAGGAGGAATGAAATGCAGCTTTGAGGAGGAGAAAGGAGTACACGAGGGAAATCATGAGAATCCACTCCTGGGGGCTACAGGGCTCCTATTCCTGCTGGTTTATGCAGCAAGGGCAAAGTCTAACCTTTAATCAGAGACCTTCAAATGCATGACAGCTTTTAACAGGACAGCAAAGGCTAAAGAAAGAAAAGAAAGAACTCAACCCACCAGGCATCAAATTTAAACTAAACCAAACTCTGGTGAACCCTGTCAGGAAATCTATGCTCAAAAAGGAAATCAGGGAACCCGAGGTCTCAGGGACTCTTGACGTGAGGAGGAAGAACAGGTATTTATGATACTGCAAACGCCTCTACATGCAAACTGGAGTCTAGCAGAAGTCACTTGCTGACAGCACCACTTGGAAGGAAATGTATTTGCTTTAATTTGTGCAGTGCAACCTCCTCCACACTCAAACCACAGAAGCTCTGAGCCCAAATCAGCTTTATGAACAGGAAACAGTGTTAGTTTAAGAATGCTGAAATTTTTGGCTTAGGAAATTGTTGCTTCAGCCTTTATTATAACCAAGATGAAAGTTATCACATATGCATAGTATGTAAACTGAGAAGAGTTTATACATTTGAATACCTTAGTATTGGACCAGTGTGTTGACACTATGAGATGATTGAAAGAATAACTTAATATTTTCTGAAAGGTCTGAAATGCAAGTCTTTCAAATCAACAAGATCAAGACGAACAGTGAGCTTAGACTTGAATGCTTGCCAGGTTTTCTAATATATTTCTTTCTCACTTTAACACAGCTTTAATTTGACATCCCTGAAAATTATAGATGGCTAATTCACAGATCTACTGACTTTACAGGCATAGGGGCCTGTAACTGACTTTCCAGCTTGGCCTCTTGTATAATGCAAGCAAAAAGACCTCCCTCTATTAATTCCCACTTCAAGACTAACAGTTTAGCACTAAAAACTTAGGAAGCTTTGGACTGGGTTAAAACAAAGGCCTCTGTAGCCCATGCCTGTCATTATTCAGTCTCTGATAGAGGTCATCTGTGTACACTTAAGGAAGCATAGGTATAACAGTGCAAGAGATCCCCATCTGCACAAGTAAGTTGTTGCTTTCATGTGTGGTTAAAAAGTCAAACCTCAGTGGAAAGGCAAACTCTGAATTCTGGGAGAGAAAATTCATTTTGCAAGATAAACTAATCTCCAAATAATAAAGATGGCACTGTGGGATCTCAGGCACATTTTGCCTTCCTCCTATGCATTGCAGAGAAAAGTGTCTCTTTTTGGAACAGACACAGAGAAGACTCTTGTGGAAATAAATGAGGGAGGACAACTTGGCAAGGACCAGAGAAAAAGCCAGCAGCACCATGTTTTCCTCTCTCGCTGACATAGCACCTTGTTTGAGTTCAGTTACAGTGCAGGCTATGAATAAAATTATGACTAAAATTTCAATCATGTGAGAAATGTGGATAAAACTGAGTCTGAACTGCTGGAGTCTCACCCTAAACATTTAGGTGAGATTCTTTTACTGAAACAGTCAGATTATACAGTCGAACAGGTGATCTGGTTATTCAATGGCCCTTTTATAGTCACTTTATATAAAAAAAACCCAAACCAAACAACCAATTTTTGAACATGAATTCTCTCTTCCTAGATGTTTTAGATGTCTAAAACAGGTCAGTTGAATCCCTCCTTAAAAATGCAATTCTTCCTTTTATCATGAAATACGGCTTTCCAAAGATGTAGACCTCCACACTGTGGCCTCAGGTTATAAGTGCTGAGGTAAATCCTACCCTCAAATGCTTCTTTGCCCGGATATGTACAGAAAAAAATATGAGGCAGTGGAATGAAATGACCAGATGAAGCACCAGTTCCTTGGTAGCCACGGAAGTGGTGAAAAATACAAGAAGTCACTACAAATACTTCTCTCCCCTCCTGCCCCCTAAAATTCACAAGCTTTTTCTGTACTAGGGAAAACAAGATTGTCTCATAGAAGGGGCAATGGTGAGAGATTGGTTGTTCTTCCAGACATCTGAGTGGGAGTCAAGTTTTGGTCTTTTAGAGGGACATGAAGCAAATTACATGTTACTTTCACTGTTGGTCTTAATCACAAGCAAAAGGTTCCAGTAGAAATCCATTCATTTGACTTGAAGTGAAAAGAATTACTTATTTACTTAGAAAAGGTTTTTATTTGGCGTAAGTCTGAAGTGTCTGAGATGAACTGCAACTATTTGGTTAACTGCAAGTAGTTCTCAGGAAAACTAAATGATACTAGAGACCCAGGGGCAAAACAATTAACATAGTTGTGCAACCAGCTGAGCCTTTGCAGTTGCTCTCCACACAGTTGGGCTGGAGAAGCCCATGACCCCAAGAGCTTGGGGCACAAGGTTCTCAGCCTGCACACAGCAGGAGGTTTGTGGGCAAGAGAGAGGAGACCACTGCCTACGTGCCAGGCACCAATCCAGATCATACTGTACTCTCTACAGGCCCAAAGGTCCTCTGAGACACTGCAATTTTATTCCAGAAGAATGTTTCTGACCTGAGAAAATAACCCTGTTTTGTAATTTCAGGTGTTCTTGCCTGCTGCCACTCTTAAAAAGTCAACAAGAGTCTTAGAAGTTCAAGAGGACCATCTCCTAAAGATGCAGGAGGCAAAAAGGAGCTTGCCAGGCAATCTGTCCATAGTCTGAAGGCTCTTGGAAAATTTCAGGGAGGAAAGTGGCCTAGAAACACCTGAAGGACATCATTAAACTGTGCTCTGGGGTTCTGCAGCGGAATGGGAGGATTAAACAAACAAAGAGCTCCAGGCCCTAAAGCAAGGCTGATAGTCAGCAATGAGGATAAGAGCCATGGAAAAGTCTACTTATGTCTCTGACCACCAGACAGTGCCAAACTCCTTCCCTCCATCTCAGTAGAAGGGAAGTGAATTGACCCTGGCACCAAGCGAGGTTGAGTAGGGGCCAGGAAAATGCCATAGTGAATCTCCTTGTTGAGGAAATGCCCCCCAGCCTGAGGTTTAGCCAAGGCTGCTGCCTCCAGCTGCTTTGCTAGAGAAGACCAAGCCCTAGTGAAGAGCAATGAACAGGGAGGATGAAGTGCTATTAGTAACTTTTTACTCAGGAAAGGCTTTGAACCAGTTTGTTTTTGTTGAAATAATCAGCTTGGGAAGCACTGTGACTCTTGAAGGAGTTTTTATTGATCATAACAGAATAGGCCATTAATAGAGAAGAAATTATCAGAGAAAAAGACATTTCTGCTGTTCTCAATACTGTTTTCATCAAAGCCCTTTTCACCAGCAATAGCTCTTTCTTTTACTTATAGTCTATTTTATTTTCAAACCAATGCTATTTTCTTCACCAAACACTAATTCCTTTACTTTGATAGAAACTAAACATTTCCTTTAATGAGCACAAGAGATAACAATGTTAAGCATTAGTTGGAACCATCATGCTACAAAAATTCAATGCCATTTAAAAACAGTTAATGCACAGGCTGATGTTTTTCATCTCACTAAAGAGCATAAGATTAGAGGTGCTACAACTCAGGAAGCATTATCCCACTGATGAGATAGTGCTTTCCTTTGTACTGATCACACAAACAATCTAAAACATGTCTTTATATCTAGTTCTTATGTTAAAAACCCTAACAGAATGTTCCCGTAATAGGTGACAAAGAAAAAAACCCCAATCTTAGGACTCTGTTTTTTTCACGAGCATTACTTTGAGTCTTTCCAGAGGCAATAAATGTTTCATGGCTTGATGGCTGGTTTAGCAGACTGGAAGATCTCTCAGACTGAGAAGTGTGCCAGTTTCAGACCACTAGAGAAGGCATAGATACACTGGCCTGAGCCTCACACTTTTCCAAATCCAATCAGCAGTCTCAGGTTCATCACAGCTATGGCCAGACCAGACTGTAAGCAAAGCTGCATCAAGCTCAGGGGGTGAGAAATTAATTGGGATGAAAGGAACTTTGGTGTCAGTCATTAGCTAAAGCAGAAATGAACTTAAACCATAAAAATAAATATTTAGGCTGGACGCCAGGGGAAAACGTTCTCATCATAAAGGTACTGAGGCACAGGGACACGCTGGGAGAGTTGTGGAGTCTTCACCATCACAAGATTTCAAGATAAAGATTTTTTCAGAAGTGACACAATTATACTGACTCTGCTTTGGGGCAGGAGATAGATTGAATTGTCTCTTCTGGCTTTATTTATGTTGCACAACCCCCATATTTCCTGTATTTTCAAGATATCTGTGTCCTTGGAGCTTGTAACAGTGCAGTTACACTGATTTACACTAGCTGGGGGATTGGGACACGTCCATGACTCATGTTCTCATGCCATCAACTCCTCAGCAGCTTCCTACAGGTGATGGCCAAGCTCAGAGCACAGCAGCCACTTTCAATGAGAGGGGCAAGAGAAATGTTTTATTACACTGCAAGGATTTTGCTGCAAAGTCCTCTCTGCTGCTTGAGTAAGAGTAAGGGAAGGAAGAGGCTGACTTTGAAAACCCAAAACTGCAGATGTTATTATCTCTTGAAGCTATTAAATGATGGAAGTGCAGCACTCCTGACAAATTAAACTGCACTGCCAGTTGCTGTAACGTAGACCAGCTCCACTGTGTTTGTTGCTAATTCATCACAATCTAGTATTTGACCCACTGAATCCTGAATTAAATTTTATACATTCTGAACTATTTATACTGTATGAAAAATCAATATCTTTTGATTGTTCACCTGATTTAGGACAGATAAAAGAAATATTTCAGTATTCTCCAGGGTCAATGCAGAGAGGCCTTGAATGATGAAAGATACAGTATCTTTTGAATGGAAGAAAAATTTCAGGGTAGAAAGGAAAGAGTGTAATTTATTTGAAATATCCTTCCTATCCCTGACATGAATATTTTTTCACAAACTCATGACAAAACATAGTGTCCTTTTAGAAGACAACATCTAATTCTTTATCATTCCTTAAGAAAGAATTATTAATCTTGAAAAATTTTTCTTTCTGAATTTCCTTGCATCTTGTATGAGCCATGAAACCTCAAAGGAATTATTTGAATTTCAATACCATCTCACACTTTTATTAAAATATACTATAACCCTGCTTCAATAGTTAACATGAAGATAGGACTCTTAGTCTAAAAACTGAAATCTCTCTGTTATTTCAGATTTTCCCTAAGTATGCTTTTGATTAAATAATTACTGAACAGCAGCGTTAACAATTTATCTCTGATAGAGAGCATGTCACAAATTTCCTACTCATGTTCCTGCAGTTTATGCTTTTGCCAATGTGTTTTATGAGTATTTATTAAAGATGACGCCTTGAGTTAATAACATAAACTACCTACTAGTTTCATAATCATCACTGCAGTGCAGAAAGCTTTAGAGTTACGGTAGTTCTGCATTGACGACATCAACAGATTTACTGCATTCATTTCCTTATGCAAATATTCCAAAAACATACATAACTTTATAACCTTATACAGCGTGCTGCCTACACATGAGGGTATCAAAGACTGTGAACACGCAGAGCAGACTTTAAAGTTGACAGCACAAGTCATGTTGCTCCTTCCTTTCTTGTTTATCTGTTGTCCTAATATTAGAACTCGTTTAATGCTGGGTTTTGTAGACACAGAGGGATTTGTGCACAGCCCCTACAGTAAGAGAGGAGACTGCTCATGGTCTTTACATGATGTGTCTGTGTTTATTGAAGTCTCTCATGAGGAGTCTCCATGTGAACTAAGCAGGGACTTGTGATCCGTCCTTGCCCTGTACACGTACATGATTTGCCCCTGCATAGCAGAGCTTGCCTCTCTTGCAGGACAACCTTGTTTGCTTCTGCAATTTGTCCATTTTCCCCTCTCTTCCCCAAGACAAGCATGATGCTCTCTGCTCTGACTGCTCCCCACCAGGAGAGGTTTGCAAAACACAGACCCTGGGATAGGAACCCTGAATTATGTTCAGGTCACTGAGAGAAGAGTTTTAGAAGGGACCCTGAAAGACCTTGATCTCCCTTTGCTATTACCCAAATCAAGATTAATTTTACTTGGGTAACCTTTTTCTAGACACTTTGGTGACAGGAACTTCCTCAATTTCCCAGCAGTTTATTCTGTCTTTCCCATTCCTTACAATTAAAAGCTTTTCCTGAGGTCCAGACTTCTGTGTGACAGTTTAAGCCTTTTTCTTACCGGTGACAAATCTATTTGTTCCACACAATTCTCAATGTTGATATTCTGTGCACTCCAAGAGATTTACAGCCTTTCTTAAAAAAATAATTCTCAAAACTGGGCACCATACTCCAAAAGTGTTGAGTGGAGATTAATGTTTACATTCCATGTCTTGAAGACAATATTCCTGTTTATTAATCCTAGTAGAAAATTTCTTTTTTCCACAGCAATATGATGCCATGGTGTTGAATCATGCTCTGCTTCTGAGCTTCCATAGCCTTAAACCCATTCCTGTTGCACTGCTACCTGGCCTGTGGCTCATTTCTCATATTTGTGGTTACATCTATGTGAATAATTTCATGGTAAGTCTGTTTTCCTCCAAGGATTATTTTGGGAGCCAGAATCTGACAATATTAATGTGTAGCTGGTCTGAAAAAAAAAATTACTTTTTGGAACTTGGAAGACATGATAATCCAGTTGGCTATCAATAATTCTCTGTCGCCTTATCTGGCAAACAGATAGTCAGTTGCACATGAAAATAATGTAAAAACTAATACAAAATAATAGTCAGCAATCAGCAATAAATTTTAGATCAATTCTTTTGGTCAGGTACAGTCTGGACCATTTTCATTGAACTATGCATAATTTTGCAGAAAAATATGTCTTAATTAAACATGGAGAGTATCTGGAATCGATACAAATGGAGAATGCATTCACATTAATCTTATTGAAAGAATTTACGTTTTATTTTAGGAAAAGCGCAGTACAGAGAGTTCCAGTCACATCTTGAAGTCCTTCTGCTACTGCTATCATGGAAGTTTTGTTTGAGAAAGGACTAAAGGATGCAAGACCTGGATTTCAAGTGAAATTGTTTTTTTAATAAAAAAGCATAGGTGAATTACCACATGCAAAATAATTTTGGCAGGGATAATAATGGAAATAGCAAGAAAAAATATGGAATGGATTAGCACACTTAAGTGGCCTTAGGTTGCCTAATGAACAATTAGCCTTTTGTTTAATCCCTTGCAATCCATTCATCTTTGCAGCTCTTCGTCTCTAAAGATAAATATGGATCATTCCAAATGTGCTTTTGTTTTTGAAAACTACTTATTTTAGTATTTATTTGTAATCATTGGCATGGAAACCATCTCAAGAATGGGAATGGTCCAAATGGGACATGCTAGAGGACCTGTTACTTGGTGTTTTAAAAAAAGTGTTGCAAAAAATCGCAGCACTCCAAAATACTACTGAGATAAGTCCTGTTGATTAAACAGAGATGAATCTACCTGGAAATTGTTTTTTAAGGCCTTGGGAACACACTGTTGATCATTCAATAAGTGGCATTACAATGCCAGGCCCTGCTGACCATGATCAGTGTATTTTTGGTACTTGATTTATTTAGTTTGATCTAGGTTCAAGAGCCAACATATCAAGTGAGTATTTGGGCTTGCCTGTACTACAAGTGGAGAGAAAAAAATCATCAGGAAGCATCCATGGGTTGCCTGAAGATTCCTCTCTGTGTCTCCCTATCCCAGACATTAAAAAATTTCTCTCTCACATGGACGTCAATCTTCCCTTTCACCCAGTGCATCCAAGGAGTGATTATTTATCAGTCCCAATGTGACAAAGTCAGGCAGAGAAAAGGGACTTCTCTCAAACATAATGGTGGCTTGTGCTCTGGTAGAGTCAGGCCAGTTAAATCTTCAAAGCAGCTGCTTACCTATTCAGGGGAAATTCAAGACTTGGAAGTTAATGGTCAGGAAAAAGTGAGTTGGACTGGATGTGTTTTGATTCACTGAGATATATTAAAACAGCATGTTGATTAATTTGAAGGCTAGAGGAAATTTTTTTTTTTTTGGCAATATTAAGGTGCTCCATGAATTACTACAGCTACATGAGCTTTTTATTTTTTCCTTCCTGAGCTTTTATTTTTTTTCTTTTTTTTTTTTAGCAGTAACTAATACTCTCTTATGTATGAACCGAACAGATGCAAAGGGTTCTCTAAGGAACCTTTGGGGCAAGTACCTGTGGCAGCTTCATTAGGATCTCTGACATTATCCATGTCCTGGACATTTTGGGAAATATTCTAGGCTGGCCAGGGAAAAGTCTGAGTCTTAATAAAAGAAGAGAAATTAAACAAGTGAGGCACAAACTGTGTCTAGGGGTCATGAAGTTCTGGATTCTTGCCTAATGCCATATTCATCAGGCTTAATGTAGATGAACCCTGTGTGGGTTTGCCAGCAGCAAAGTCGAACATCTCATTTGGGACCTCCTGACTCTGTGACTGTGAGCCTGAAAGCATGAGCAGCTTCTGCCTTTCCACGGGCCTACAGCTGGAATACCCAGATGAACACCCATCACACATCTGCAGCCATCCCTCAGCTCTGCAGCATTCACTGGTACATTTTATAGTTGGAGTAGGTCTGGAGGCTTCCCTTCTGCAAAGGCTCCTGCACATGACACATGGGAGACTGTGCAGCAGTCAAGCATCCCCTCTGTTTAACAGTGATTGACCCAAGAAAAGCCATGGGTCATCTTTGCAAAGACAAAGCAACAGGTTGTTCAAACTGCCTTAAAAATTTCTCTTCTGAGATATTCATGTGGCTGTGAGAGCTGACAATTACTTGGTTGGAGGTGGATGTGGTTGCAAACCAGGAATGACCACAAGCAGTCAAGAAAATATAAAGCAAATTGAAAGGTGACAGGACAAGGACATCACTAGGGCTCTGTGGCTCCTGAGGGCTCTTTGGGCAAAATGCTGGCTGGAGTGAGGCCTGGAGAACAGAACAAAGAAATAGTACAAAGGATTTCTTTGAGAAATGTTGTATTCAAGACAAGAGAAGTCAAGTCATTCATTGTCTGTAGTCATCTTTCGGGTATGGGTCCAGATAAGCCACTGGAGAAGGCAAAAAGGAAAACAGCAGGAAAAACAAGCTGCTTAAAAAAGCAAATGGTAAAAGAAAACCAGTTATTTCACTGAGTCAGGAGGAGATGACTGAGGGGAACATTACCTAAATGAACATTAAACAGTCAAAATCTAATCCCTTTGCAATATGAAAGGCTAGAATAGAAAAGAAAATACCAAATTGCTTCAAATTTCCATAGCAGAGAGGGTAAGAATGATAGGCTTGGTTGCAAAAAGCAGGATTTAGTTAAACTTTTGAAGACCTTCTGTCCATAAGAGCAGTGAACCACTTAAGATATATGCTATTGCAGGAGGCTGTGAAATGTCTGTGCAGATTTTAAGGAAATCATTCAACAAGTATCAGTTAATACAAGCTTAAAGACAGTTTATGCCATCTTTGGAGGGGGAGATGGATCAGATGAGGTCCTTACTGGTGTCATTATCTGTGGAACTACAAATGCTGTGTTCAGGCAAAGGGAACGTTGTGTACAATCTTTGGACATGACGAATCTTACCAAAAAAAGGGCTTCTTTCTATCCATTTCTGCCCTAATGGACACTGCACTCTCTCAGGATAAGTTCTAATTGGAACCTTGTGCCCTCGCCAGGAAATCACAGGGACTGAGAAACCCTATTACTCTGCAGCTGCTCCCTGGACATTGATTTAAGGTAGTTAGGGCTAAATGGAAATCTTTGTCTGCTTCTTTCCTTAAAAACCTGTGGAATAGACAGGTAGATAAGTAGAAGTAATGTAAGACTTCATCTTACCTACTAGCCAAAATACCTACATTTTAGGGGCTGGAAGCATCTCCCAGAGATAAGCAGCCAACAGGGCATGACTGGGTCACTCCCCTCCTTGCTACTGCAAGCTTCAATTTACATTCCACCCTTTGGCCAAAAACCTGATATACAGATTAAATCTCAGCTCCCAGGACCTGGTGTTACTTCCAGACTAAACTCATCCTTTCTTCATACTGAATAATGCCACTAGGATATGTTTATCTGAGCTTGAGACTCAAAGTATTAGCATTAATCACTAAGCTTTGTCCTGGATATCTGCTGCTGGGAAAAAGATCTTGTTTAGATGACTGATATTATTGAGAACTTCATAATCCTTAGAAATCTCAAAAATGTCAATGACACAATAAAAATAAATCATCAAACCTTATTCATCAGAAGCCTCTAATGCTGTTGAAGTGTCTGATATTTCCAAAAGTCTTTCAGTCTCTGAAACTATTATAATAGAAACACCTTTCCCACATTTTCCTTCTCTGCCTTTAACAAATTATAGCTCTTTTAACCTCCTTCTCCCCTCTTTGTTTGCTCAGAGGATCAAAGCCTTTTTTTTTTATTTCTTTTTCCTCCCAAGCAGTTTCTGGGGTGTTAAAAAAGCACCACCAGTATACTGAGTTTACATTACAAACAAGTTAAAATTCCCAGTCTGTCAGAGCTTTTCTCCTAGGATACCAAGGAAAGCAAAGTTCAGCTAAACTGCACAATTAATCGGAGATCACTTCTGAGTGAAGAAGAAAAGGTTCCTTTAAGCAGAGCTATTCTCTTCTTAGAGATTTAAAGTCCACTTCAGAAAGGATAGTTATTATTCTCTGAAAGTTATCTGATTTTATTTGTATTCCTGGAGCTACTCCATTAAGTCATGTTCCCTTTTCACCCATAAAATCATCTTAATGAATCAGCTGTGGGATTGGCTATATGTAAATGCATCTTATGACAGCTTCACTGACAAGTGAATGGATGAAAAAGGCATGGGCTGGACGTTGCTTCTGTTGGAACAGCAATGAGGTTTGTTCTGCTTTTAAGACCTGAGGTAGACAGTTTATTTCTTTTCTTGGTTATGAAGAAAATGCTCTTTTTTCATTTTTTATCCTGAGGTAAATGTATTTTGTAATACTGGTGTGATAAAGAAGCTTGAGCTGTATGTTTTAGGAGTATTTGGCTAAAGCAGACTTGAGTGTTGGTCTGCCATTCCCACACTAAAGTGCTCTCCTTTTCCTCAACTTCTGACAGCAAAGATTTGCCTGATAACTCCATCTCATCATCAGTGAGTGTAGGATGAGCTTGCACCTGTTTAATAAGATGCATTGTCTGCTGATCTCTGGTATTGTCAGGGCTCTTCTAAAGCCGTGATGGCTGCAAGGAAGAAAATGAGCAGCACAATTAAGAGATCCCGAGGGAATACAATGAAACTCTTGCAAGGTAGATTTAACAAATGTGTTCTTACAGTGTTTGGAAAATATCTATGAAGATTCCTATAAACTTCGCAAATTTTCTAGTAAAATGTTATTTTATGGACAAGTATTTCATAATAAGGAAAACAAGAAACTTGATAGTCTCTATGAAAATAATGCACTGTAACATTTATTAGGTGTAGTAAGGTATCCTTTTCACACAATTTTGCCAAAGCTTAATCCAATATTACTACATGGGTACACCCACTACTACCACGTGGGTGTTTTTCTCCCCTGTTTTTTGCAAGGCAGAGTTAAATACTGGTAAAATACATCTGTTGCAAGGTAATATCAAGATATTTAATTTGTGGTATTACAGAAATATCTGGAAATTTTACAATGGAACCAAATGCAGTGTCAGTGGACATACAGTGTCTTTCTATCTGGCTAAAGGTTAATAAAAATGCCATTTAAAACGTATGATAAAAAGCAAAGAAGTTCATAGACATATTCTTGACTGGTGACACTCAACAATCAAATATACACATAATCTTACCAAAAATTATAATGTAACTTTTTGAGAACTGATTTGTTATGGCAAAACCAATAATATTTTGGACATAAAAATATCAATTTTGAAATTATAAATTTCTCTATCAGATAAAGATAGTTTTTGGCATTTCTTAGCCACGTGAGCTGATCCAAGCATACTCTTTTAACACCTCAGCACTGAACACTACATATGCTACTGCATAATATTTTTATCTTTCTTTTTTCCTCCATCTTTTTGTCTATTTATCTGCTTTCTCTTGTAATGAAAATACAGAGAAATAAAGGGAAAAAGTAACCATTCTATGAGTTCTGGAAACACCCTCAAAATTTCCTTCTTGATTTTTATCACATCTCTGGCTATGTGAGTCTAACAGCAGGGCAATCAATTTCTGCTAAGCATTACAAGTGTAATACTTTTAAATACTAGCAGAACATGTCTTTCATGCTTTCCTGATAATTTCTTCACTAGATGATACAACCAATGTGAATTAAATTAATAATAACAATATAATACATAATGATTATGAAGCAATACAGAGATTGATAGGCAGTAAGTACTGGATCCAAAAATACCTCAGCCAAAAATGTCTTACAAAACACACCTGTAGAAATGTTCCCTCAAGTACAGCCGCAGGTGTCCCATCGTGGAGGCATGGCACATGCAGGCTGGGGACACTTTGGGATCTAAGGAGACTTCATCACAGCTATGTTATGGAAAATAGACAACCATCCTGATGTGGTGAGCTGTACTTTTAACTGCTCAAGGTCAACAAGGCCAAAACTGGTCTAGGAGCCTCTCAGAGAACTCTAGATTAGCTTCTTGTAGGGCTCCACTGCTCACCAGGCAGGAGCAGTGTATTTAACCTGCATTCCTATAACAGAGACACTTTCTGTACCAGCCCTGCTACTACATGTCTGTGGGGCAGGGAATCACACCACTGACAAAACACTATTCAGGAACTTTTGGGGATGAAAAAATTTAGGAATATATTTAGGGATAATTTTTAGGAATTTATGTGTGAAACAATATTTCGTAAGCTTCTCAAACCCTTTTCAAATGGTGTCCCATCCTACACCTCAGCACTGGTTTGACCACATGGTGTTCAAAGCCTGTTGCAAGCCACTAATGTCCCTTTAGTGCTAGATTTGGCTTCTGGCCCATCAGTTTTGCTGGAAGAGGCTTAGAATCTCTCAATATAATCAGCCAGCCCCTTGCTGCCCACTTATCTCAGCCAGGTTCTCTGCAGGGCTCATTCCAGAGGAGAATCCCACTACTGCTGAATCCCAGACTGGGTGAATGGATGCCTGCAGCATCCTCCTCCACTGACCAGAGGGCAGGATGTCTGTCAGCTCAGCAACATGTGCTTTGGAGGACCAACCACCACAGCCCACGGGGGCTGAGGCTTTGCAGAGCCCCAGATCATGCAGTTATGTAGTTGTGTGTCACTTTAGGCAACACAAAAATTGCCCTGGTTTGTGTGTGGGATTGTTAGTGAAGCTTTTCATGGGAGTGGAAGCTAATGTACAAGTTTTATTGTATTTCTCAGCTGAGGGTGTTGTCAGTCTCTACATTCTTCACATTTTCTCTTTGTCTTCCACCAGCATGTCATGTTCTAGACAAAGATTTTTCTCACTTTTCAGGTTCCCTTCAGCTCTTTCCTCCTGGCAAGCCCAGGCCCCAGCTCCTCCTCTGTACCAGTGGGAGGTGACTTTTCTGTACCTCCCACACCCTTTGATACTCTTTTCTGTCCTTTTTTTTTTTTTTTTTTTGTCAATCCCTTCTTCCAGCCTTTGTCCGTGCTTTTCCTCTGATGTCATGCCAGTCCCAATCCTTTCATTTTGTTTCCCTGTTTTATTCCTCCCTTTGTTCTCTCCTCAAGCAGTCCTCATTTTCTCAAGAGCGGTTTTGTTTCTTCTCACCAGCATACTCTACCTCCCCTATTCAGCACCCCTTCTTGTAGGTACCCTGTTCCTTAAAGGGTACTCTAAATTAACATGTTCATCCTTCTTCACATGAAAAACCAATTATTCCATTATTTCTTCTAATACAGTTCTGCCCTATGAATTTGCTGACTTTGTGGTCACCCACTTAGCTTTTGACTTCATTCTCCCTTGTGTAGACTTGCTTGATTTTCCCCTGGAATCTGACAATGTCTCCGTTGACTTCACCACCTTCATCTGCCTTAAAATCTCTTCTTCCCACAACTGGCTTATCATTTAATTTACTTTTCTTCCAGCTCAAATAGTCATTTGAGTATCTCTACTGATAATTTTTTTTCCTTTTCTATAAAGCAATTTTCTTCTCTTTATTTTTCCCATTTTGTCTCGTACTGAGATATTTTCCTCAATCCTTTTTTGTTTTCACAACCTTTTCCCTTTCTCCACTTTTCCAATGGAGAATTTCAAGATCTGACATCATCTACCAAAAGTCTGCTCCAAGTTTCCATTAAATCAAAAGTTTATCAGCGATTCCCTCTCTACACACCTTGCTTGATGCATGTTTGATCTAGTCTATACACTTGGTGATCATGCTGTACCCCTTTGGATGTACTGGGAAAGTGACTTTGAAGGTCAGGGTCATCAGCACTGTCAAGTTCAAGACATTTGCCAGCCTTTAAGGTGTTCTGAAGGAAGGCTGCCTCAGCAACTTGGGTTAAGGCCATGCTTTTGCATGTGGATATGTTGGGTTTTAGATGGTTTGGAAAAGCTACTAACATGATTCTTACATTTTTGGGAAAGCCTGTTGATTTACACGAGGAGCCCATGTGTTCCTACACAAGCAATATCATTGCTGATTATTTAAATACTCTCATAATTGCAACATAGCTATGAAAACTAGCATGATAACTATTCCAACTACATCATTTTATATTTGAGAGGACCAATACCAGATAAAAGCAATATAGTTCTACAACGTATTTTTTGGTGTAACTTGTTGTAGCTCTAGTAAATTCTCTTCTTTTTTACTTTAACAGGCTCACAGTGATTTACCCCCCCATGAAAATTTGCTGTATTACTCTTAAAAGTCAGCTGGAAAGAACACAGTATATTTTTACAGTACTTTTAAAAACCTGAAATAAATGTCTGAAAACCTCTTAAGACAATAGATAAGCCAGCAAATCCATTGAGATCATACAGGGGATTCTGGGCTTACCTGAAGAAAGAGACAATTGCACTAATCCACAATAGTTAAAGCACTCCTAACAATGAACTGTGGTTTTGTCCCAGTGGAAATACCTGACAATTGCATTCAGTCTATTCCCAGGCATCATTGTGCCTTGGAGGAATTTTTTTATTTTTTTGGTCATTTTACTCCTACTGCTAAATTAAACTCCAGATTTTCAGCCAATCTGTATTTTCATAAAATGAAATGTGCTTCAATTTTTTCTGCCAGTTTGGGGCTGGATTATCAGAGTGGAAGTTGTCTTGCTAAATTCATAGCAAGGAACAGTCACAGGCAGAGACATAGGAGGATGATTCCACTGAAGGATCCTGGACTCCTTTCCTGCCACCTTTGGATCCCAGGCCCAGCACAGTTTTGCTCTGGACATTCAGGGCTGGCTGCAGGGACCGGGTGGCTGATTCTCCCTCTGGTCACCCCTTTTTGTTGGCTGTGGATACCCCTCCATTGCAAATGCAACCCACTCAGGGATTAAAGCACAGATTTATTCTCCACACTGGGTGAGAGCAGGAGGACAATCTTCTCTTTAGCTCTCTGACCTGGACTAAGTTCTTGATTAAGCTTTAAACCAGCTCTCAGTTTTATACCAATAAGCAAAAAAATGCCCCAACAGTCAATATGACACCATCTTCATAAGAGTTTATGTAGCTTACCATAGTTATACACCTTCCCACAGAGACAGTAATGCTGTCTGATCCTGGAGTGTGTCAAACACCTTAGTGGTGTTCTGTGACATGCTGAGAGTAACTTTACTAATAACGAAAATTGATACTAACCAATCCATAACTATAATGCAACAGGTTGGGGCAAACAAGGTGCAGCAATCCTGCTAAAATTCAATAGGATTTTGGAGACAGCTTTCAAAAACTGATCAGAGATTGAAATCCCTTCAGTAGGATGCTGTTGGCAAATTTAACAGCCTCATAGACAGGATCTCACACCCCATGAAATCTTGGGCTGGATTCTCAAATTGCACTGCTAAAACAGACTTTTGGTGACCCACCTGTTGTAGACAGAGAATTTAGCCCACCAGCTAAAAGCTTTAAAGGTAAAATTGCAACTTGACCCCAGCATAAACAACATTAGAACCAGCACAATGTTCTGTAGGACACTGCCATGGGCAAGTTGTGTTCACACAAAACATCCAAATTGTTCTTTCTTTAAATGCCACTACATGTCCCTACACTGCCTTCATTTCCAAATTCAGCTCCACTTATGTAACACAAACCACTGAACTGAATGATAGCATTGTTTGCAATGTATTTCTTTTATTTTGGCTTTCCAGTCTGATTTAGTACTTTGCTTTGTCACATTTATTTAACTATAAAAACATTTTGTGAATCCAGAAAGATACTTTACCCCTGCATCTTGCTTTAGATCCAGTCTTTCAGTGATAAAATTAGAACCTTACTCCTAGACAAGGTGTCAACATTTGCCTAAAAAAACTTTATTTCTTTATTTGTAGAAGCTTTTAAGTAGGTCATCAACACAAGTAACCCAAGCAAGCATCAACAGTGATTAGAAAAGCGTATTGGCTCCAGGATGAAAGTCTAGTTTTTATGTACTTGATACCAATGCCATTTTACTTGTCTTTAAGGTACAGAGCAGTAAAGCAAATAATATGTTTTCTATTTTGGAGAGTGTTTTATGTTTTATGTATAATGGAGGGCTCTAGAGATATTGAGAGTAATGGGCAGCATTATTCTTAAAACAAACCCCAAACAAACAAACAAACAAACAAGAAAAAAGCCACAGAAATTAAAGTATGAAATATTCTAGTAGGGGAAAATTAACTTCCATTGCTCTTCAAATAATCAGTTCATTAAGAAGGATTTGCATGAATTGTTACTGATTTTACTCAAAGAATGAATATTACAGAGGTATAATTTTTCTATTACCTTAATTGTGAATTAAAGTAGCTTAATGTGCAATTTTTGCCAATATAACTGGAGAACTTACATTTTCTTGTAATACATTTGTCAACCTAAATAACAGCAGAAGAAGTCATCATGATTTACATGCATTACGAGAAAATGAAAATAATAATTTTCCTAAAATATGTATTTGACCAGGTGGGTTGTATGATTTTCAAATAGTTTTCATGAATATTTAATCAACATGAGACATATACTTATGCAAGCTGAAATAGGTTCCAATCTGTGTCCCAGGCTGTTGTTTCACAGTCTTCCAATTAAGTGTTTTTTAAAGCTGATTTAACTAATTTAAAAAAAAAAAAAAACACCAAAAAAGAACTAAAATAATCTTCAGCAGGTGGCATAAACTGAGAAGAAGCCAAAGAACTCACAAACTACCAGCAAATCCTTAGTTCAGCTCAATGCAGTATTGGTGAGATGCCTGCCTAGTTTTTCATGAATTGCTTGGGTTTTATCAAGATTGCTGAAACACAGGAATGTGTACATAAAAGATCCATTGATAACCTGGGGGGATAAAGCTCTCAAAATCCAACACTCCCCCCCGAACCCTACCTATGCACTGGCACAGAGACACATTTTCTCACACCCACATGTGTGTCCCAGCAGATCCGTGTGCCTGGCACACACACAGAGGGAAGGGATGTACCCACACACCTCTAGGTTTACAGAGACAAACACTGTCTAGGAATAAAAAACACATTCCTACGAATCTGTACAAGTAAAACATCTATATGCATCCAAGCAAACACAGAAGCACAGACACACACACCTGCACACCCAGGAACACAGGGATGTGAGCAAGGCACATCCACGGGCACAGACAGCTCTGGAAGCACACACGGCACACAGACACACCTACACAGCTGGCTGTGTGCTCACACGGACACACAGATACGAGGGCAGGTAAATATGCGTGAGGGAGAGTTACAATGGCTCTGTCATCGCTGCAAATTTCTCCTTCCCTTTTGAAATAATCCAATTTTAGGATCCTGGAGCGAGCCAGGTCCCTGCAGGGGAGATATTCCCAGAGGAGCAAAGCACTTCCAATTTCTTTAAGGTTTCTCCCCTTCTCTCCCAGCAGCAGATCCAGGGAGATGAGCTGGGCACTCAGCACAGCTCTCCCAGCTGCTGGCTTGGCACTTTCCACCTCAGTATAAGGAAGGGCACTGGATGGCAAGTTTAAGATCCCATCCCTTCACCCCCAAAGCCTGTGGGAGCAGGAACCTCTGGGCAACATCTGGACACAGCTCCTTTCTGCTCACTGCCCCCCCCTCCCCCCCCTCCCCCACGCCCCCCCAGCTGTAGACTACTGGACCCTACCCTTCTTCTACAAGTGTAAAAGCCCTTGTTCTCCCCCTTTCTCCCCGTTTCTCCTGTCCCCCGAATCTCATCAGGAAACCTCTTCTCAATTCGCCGCTCTAAACTTTTTCCTGGCTGCACAACCCGCAATACCCGGGGCAGCGGCTGCGTCTGGTCCAGAGGGCAGAGTGGGGCGGGGGTGGGCTGCAGGGACCCGGGATGCAGGGATCCAGGCTGCAGGGTGTGGGATGCAAGGAGTGGGATGAGAGGATTGAGATGCGGGATACGGGGACGTGAGGAGCGGGATGCGCGAATCCGAGACGCCGGATGCAGAGACGGGGATGTGGGATGCAGGGACCAGGACACGGGATAGCAGTGCCCAGCTCCTTACCGTGCAATGAGGATGGGTCCTGGTGAGGGTCTCCAGCTGCTCCCGGGCATCGCGGGCCTCCCGATGCGCTCGTTAAACATCCACCGGGGAGTCTCACCCCCCAAACTTGTGTGAGCTTGCTTCCTCTGGGAACAATCACCCTTTCTCCCCCCCACTTTGGATCGGATCCCGATGGAAACTCATCAAGGCCTCCTAAGTGGTCAGAGGTAAGCTGGGAGGGAAGGGGAAGAAGAGGGGGACAACGGGACGGAGAGGTTGTGATCACCAAGCGATGATCCCCTTCCTTTCCCCTCTCGTCTGGAGCACCCGCTTCCCGTTCCTCTGACCAACTTTGGCTCTGCTTAGCCAGGCACCGCCTGGGACCGGCGCTGTGAATTGGGGTCCCTTTTCGCAGCCTGGCATCTTCCTAGATTTCCTCTCCTTTCCGGGCAAAGGGGATTGGTGCAAAGCTTTAAATTAGGAGGCGACCTAGAGTTGCAAAGACAGGGAGTGGGAGCTGGCTGGCGTTCGCAGACCGCCTCCCCCGGCGCTCGGCGCTGCGCGGAGGGGCCGGCTGAGCCTTATCCCTACCATTTATTCATTGACTGCGTTCCTAGCTCTCACTCTGGAGCTGGCTATTGCTCCTGGCACGGCCGGGAGCGGGGCTGTGGCAGAAGCCCTGGGAAGGAGGCGAACCCCACGCTGCGGGGCTCCCCGCGGCTGTTTAACTGCGCCGGCAGCGCGGGCAGGAGCGCAGCCCGGTCCCGGGGGGAGGACAGGGGTGTGGGGGGGACGGGACACGGGGACGCTGCTGTCGCCTGGCAACCCTGCATCCCTGCCCCGAGCATCCCTCCCCCAGCGCCCTGATTGGCCGGGGCCGGGGCGGGGGGAACACACACGCTCCTCCGAGGATGCTGAGCCCCGGCAATGCGACTTGTCGCATCCTCAAAAAGCCGGGAGCGGGCAGGGTGAGCACAGGGCAGCCGGGGGAGCCGAGGCAGTTCAGGGCGTTGTATCACCGTCCTCCTGCCTTCTCGCTTCCAACTGGCTTGATCAATTTGCTTCTGCTTCACACGTCCTAGAAAAAAATGTGTTTGTGTATGTACGTATGTATGTATTTGTGTGCGGATGGATGGATGGATGGATGGATAGATAGATAGATAGATAGATAGATAGATAGATAGATGCAAAGAAAATATACCAATATATGCACACAAATATATGTATATACACATATGAATTTGTATATACAGATACATGCATATGTATCATCCATAGTCTTTATATTATCTCTCTATATTCTAACTCCTCTATGGGAAGAGGGAAGAAAAATAGTTACTGAGAAAAAAAATCCACTTCAGGGTGCAGCAAAGCTGAATGCAAAGGGAAAAAGAAAGCTACTTTTTGGCTTGTATATATTTGAAAACCATAGGTTCACATCAGCTGGAGTGTTAACAGAAGGTTGTGGTCCTAAAGAAAGAATTAAATCGGGTGATGTGAGTGAGCTGTAAGAGTCAGTGAGGATGGATGCGATGACTCCAGAGAGGGTGAGTTTAAGCCGTGCTGCATGGGGTATTGCTGGTGTTATCTGTGGCTTCATCGCTTACTCTCTGCTGTGGGGGACAGTGAGCAGCTGCTTCCTGCTGGTTGGGTGTCATTATGGAGAGGATGTCTGTAAAATCCCAATACCTCCCTTTCCATTGGGCTCCAGTTGGGACACTGTGCATTTTTCACTCTTTAGCAGGGAGAAGGTCATTATCCACTTCTCCCTGAATATTTCTCTCCACCTTTGGACTTAACCCCAGGCAGATCCCCACTGATGCTCAGTTAAAGCAAGGAAAGAGACACTGCAGTCAGGAGCTGCAATCCAGCAGCTCACATGGGGCCACTATTGTTTCAGCAGTCACGGTTCCAACAAGGAGTTAAGCCAAAGTGAAAGGAAATAAAATAAAATAATCTGCTTCTGCTTTGTAATATTTTATGTTTAGTTATTTAACATCTGTTTACTTTTGTGATCTAACCATTACATTTGAGCTACTTGGCTAATTCTGAGTTTTTTCTTTCTTGGAAGCCAAGGACATTTGCTGAGATGTGCATGTTAAACTGTTTCATTTAGGACTAAAGTTAAGCAGGGAGAAAGATGAAAGACAACAGTTTCTCTCAGGTTTACCCTGCTATAGATTGGATCAAAATGTACATGAGACATTGCTGTAACATCAGGGTAAACTGGAATGAATAGGAAATCAGTCTCATGTCTTTCGAATCATAGCACAATTTGACAAATAGGTTCAGAATACAATTTTTTCACAGTTTTGCAGGATGATTGCCAGGAAAGACTAGTGAAAAGAAGGATCTGATTCTGCATTGCTTTGTACATAGCAATCATGCCTCAAAGTGAGTATGAAAGTAACTTTTTCATTGGGTAGGATATAAAACCCACTGTGTATGAAATTGGCCACCACAGGCACCAAGTGGAGTTTGGCTGAGATGTGTTGCCTGATTTTCAGCAGGTCACTTAGAGCCAGGGAGGTGACCTGGTCATTTGTTCTGTGCTACAAAAAATATCAGTGGTACTGATGGTTTACTCCCTTTCCATGCCTGGCTGCTGTGCAATGTCTGATATCAGCCCCTAACACTGCTACTGCTTGCATTTACACATGATTCATGGCTACTGAGACACAGGGAAATAAACCTGAAGAATCAAATAAGATGTAGGCAAAAGTACAAGGGTTCCATTTCCACTTTCTTCCAGGGTTCTTCCTCAGCCATTTCTCCTTGCACAACAGGGTCTCATTTTAGCCAAAAGACAACCTACTCCTGTCTTTCTAAAGTGGGATTCTGGAGACCTCATTTCAGTTTATGACTCTGGAAAACCATCTTTATTTTCATAGGGAACACAACTGTGCCTCAATTCTCTTTTGGGATAGCACATGGTGCATCCATGTAGGATGTTCTGAAGATGTAGCTGTGTGCTGAGTGTGTGTTTTCAGCCAGTCAGGTGTCCTGACTTACAGGTACACACAGTGGGACAGGGCAAGGCAATACAAAGCTCCCAGTGAAGCTCTGGGCTAAGTTGTGTTTGGGTGCTACTGGCAAATCATTCATTTCAGGACAAATTGAGCACCTCATGCTACACTTAATTGTAGATACAGCCACAGTTAGACACAGAAATCAAGCTGTGCAACTTCTGCCAGGGGACAGCTTGGAGAAAACAATCAACAGCCCTCTATGTCTTAGACCTGGATCCAAAGAAGGGTTTTTAATATGAAATGCATTCATTTACTTTCTGCCTGTGAAACAAAGATGGTAAAAAAGCATTAAATTTTCTGAAGTAGGAATATTTTGCCTTTGTGAATTATCTACTAGTGAAACAGTAGTTATGTCTAGTTAAAAGATTGATTCCTATCAAACCGAGCTCTCACATAACGGCAGACTGAATTCATAGAAAGCTTTGATGAGCTGAAGAATTTGTTTTTATAAAATTCATGAATGTGATTAACAGGCTTATCATCACAAATAAATAGATGTCTTTTCCTTACACAGAACTTTAGTATGAGATTCAAGACTGTACACATGGGAACTTCCCAATTTTACATTTGAGAGGAATATACTATTCCAGCAAAACACTTTGTAAGGTTCCCTAACTTGCTATAAGCATCTGTTTTGGGGCACACTCAAGTTATTTGCTGATTAAAGACTAAAACAAGGCTTTAGAAAAATTGCAAATGTGCTTGTACAGCCAGTGAGTGATCTATGGATTGGGCTCGGCCTCCCTGAATAATTAATGAGGCTTATGGTCTTTCCTCCTTTCCTGGGGACCTTACAGAAATGGACAGGAATAGGGCCATAGATCAATGTGGTTTTTTCTAGTAAATTGCTCCCTGCCACCTGATTTCCAGCAGCTCTGCACCTGCTTCCAGCGTGGAAGTGATGTGTGAGTGGGCAGGATCCAGTTCTGTGGCTTTGCCCTGAGCTTACAGTTGTGGTCATCACCCCAGGGCCAGTCCTGGCTTATCTCTGTGTTTGGGGCACACATCAGAAGCACCTAGAGATGAAATCATATTCTCCTGGGAGTGTGCCAGTCTGGGGGTACTAACCCCTGTTTGGAAGGCAGTAGTCACATCAGCCATTTCAGTCTCTGTCTCCTGAGACAAAAAGGCAAAAAGTTCATAATGGCTGATGCAGAGATCTGCAAAAACCCCACACTCTCTGACTCATCCCTACCTGCCAGTTGTAAGGGACAGTCCAGTGGCACTCAGCTTTTGGAGGAGTATGGTAATCCCTAGGGAAGAGCACAGACATGAAGAGTGTGAGGGGTGCCACTGTTAAACTCCAGGACCTCATGGGTTACTGTGGAAAATTATGCACTGCTGTGGTTGCTGGCTGCACACCAGTGCCCAACAAAGCCCCTCCACTTCCTCAGCTGGGCAGGGCAAAGAGACTCTGACAAAAATAGATGCTTTCTTTTCTCTTAAGAAACAAGACTGATGGTCTTCATCATGAAGCTCATCATCAAAATGGAATGTCTTCTTTTCTCATTGTTAAGTGGTTTTGAAGAGATTTTAGGCCAATACATATGGTGCAGAAAACCCTCATGCACATTCAATGCTGTTCCTCTTACGGCTGATTCATGTGGAACCCCTTGGGCCTTCAGTGACTTTGTTATTGTCTGTCAGATGTCCTGTGATGGCTTTCTTAGCTGGCTGAAGGGATACCAGCCTAGTACCAACATGAAGAATAAGCCATGACATACTCAGGCTTTCTGGGGGGCATTCTGAGCCTTTCTCATGCCCAAGGACAGTGACAACTCTGACTGAAAGGCCCAACACAATAAAAACCTGTGCTTCATGTGGTGTGGTGTGGTCTGGCACATGGAAGAAAGACTGCATTCCACACTGTCTGTGCACATGCAGCAGCATCCTCCTTTCTGCCTCTATCTCCCATGACCGTCAATGTCTATCTGTCTCTTCTCACCTTCTCTCCAGCCAATTTTCCCATTTCCTTCAGTCTCCCTCTGCCTTTTTCACCTTCTTCTCTTTTGCTCTTTAGATAGCTGGCTGCCTGCTCATGCCTTTTAGCCATGTCTCCAGTTAACCCCAAGGTCCTCTTGTCCCTTCTCCACAAAGAAACCTCTTTCCATGGAAAAAACCTAGCAGCTGCTGTTCATCTTCCTCAGCTACAAGAGGCGAAAAGGTCTGGCTTCACTGTGGGAAACAGCTGCCCTCTTTCCACCTCTGCTTCCTTCTCAGAAATCAGGTTTCCCAACACACTGCTGGGGACACACGTGACATCCAGATGTTGTCCAAATGGGGCTCCTTCATAAAAATGCATGAGCAGCAAGGGTCCCTCCAGGTCCCTGCAAGATATACAAGTGCACACACTCCACTTGTACCCTCCAGCCCTTCCCTAGCCAAAATCCTGCTGCAGTTTGTGCAGGTGCAAGGATGAACATAGCGCAGGCTCTCCCTGATACGTGCAGGACACATTAAATCTCTGCCAGCTCATGACTGTGGGTCCAAGGTCCACCACCTTTCTGCATCTTCTGCCACATCTCTGATATAGGAGATGTTATTTGCCTTCTGAGAGGGGACTCCAGCCTTTCTCAGGAGGTGCAAGGGGCAGGGCATGGCACAGTAGCACATTCCAATCCCTGCCATATTTAAAGCAATATGAACAGATGACCCCATTCTACAAAATGCTGACTGTTATCTCTTTCTCTTACCGTGTGAATAATTGGGTACCAGATACCAGAATTTCCTACATATTTTGCTTTTGACTTAAGTCACCTTCATGTTTCTGTGCATTATTATTCTCTTTATTAGTGTCTGAGCTGCTGGCAGTCTGGCTTCTTCAAACTATTCTTTCCTACCCTCCTGAAAATCCCCTAACATTTCTTCTCTGTGAAACACTTTCCCTTCCCCCACAGCTCTTCTCTGTAGGAATTACTGCATTTACATATTTTGTTTAAGGTGCTTAGGAATTATTGACAAGTTTGCCTTACCCCTGGGGGGTGATGTGACACAGTCGAGCTGTGAACCACTTAAAGCATTGACTGGCTCATAGGAGGGATTACTTGTGACTCTGAATTAGGGCACGGGCCAAGAAATGTAGCACAGTGCTGTCAGGGGCTGTGGCACACAGATCCATTTCCTTTAGAATCCCATCATATCTATGACCTACCACACACAGAGCAACGTAAAAGATCTGCATCTTCCCATTAGCACAAGATACAGGTTTCCTGTGAAATAAATTTACTCACAGTCCCTACACCACTGCTTTGCAAGCCTGAAAACCCTGTTTTTATTATGTCACTGAGTTTATTTCAGAATTCTTTCACACTGAGAATCCATCTGGATATACTACTTTCAAAATGTCCTGCTGAGATTCTGCTTTGCCAGTAGTTAATAATGAATGGATAAATTTATAAACAGGAAGTTTATTGTATTTTTCAGCTGAAAGATATTCTAGATTTTATCTTGGCTTAGATTTTTTTGGTGGCATTTTGGTTTTTATTGTGGTTTTCTTTTTGTTTTTCCCAACCATTTAATTTTACTAGCACCCCTGGAAGGAACAGAGAGTCCAGAATTAGAAAGCTGAAATAGAAGGAATGAAGTTCCTGGAAATGAGACTGGAACAAAAAAACCAAGAAATCCAAGTCAGTCACAAGCTAAGGATCCTGACTTTCCCTTAACAAAGACAAACCATTTTCCAACAGGAAAGACATACCTGGCCTTGGAATATTGCTAATAGCATAAAATATAATTGAGTAGATGGTGACAAAAATAGCACTTGAGCTGTTTAAAAGCCTTTTATTGAATGCCTCTTTTTTTTTTTCCTTTCTCCTCTGGAATGCTGTTTTCCTCTCTAATTTAAGAAAAGACAAGAAATACAGGCAAATTGTGAGATCTGTATGTTTTTCTTCAGCTTGTTCTATTTAAATTGCACACCAGTAAATGTGGTTAAGAGAATAACTTGAAGTTGCAAAGCAATGAGCACTAACATTGATAGCGGAATCTTAATTCAGCTCCCTCGTGCATGTGGATACACTCTTTAATTGGTTTAACACTGTCTTTATTTCTCTTTCAGAAAATCCTGACACATTCAGCACCCTAAAGAAATAGGGCTTTGTCAATAATTTGATTTCCCTGCACTGCTCAGTGACTCTGCCTTGTACTTTGTACACTGTGCACTCATCTTCCTCTGCATTACAGGGAGAATGGTCCATTTCTTTTCAGAAAAACATTGAAGTGTTAAGAATTTTTTTTGTTTCATTTAGTTTTACTCCATTCCTGAGGTAAGGGCTGGTTTGTTGGTTTTCTGTTTCCCAGATAAGACATAGGTATTAAAACCTCAAAGTGTTAGTGACTTCTTAGTACCTGATTTTTCACATTTAGAAGCTCTACACTTTCAGAATAGTTTACATGATACCTTGAAGCCATGGCTGTTTTCACCTTGTGTTACGTTTGTGCTCTCAGGTGTTGGGTTTTATCTGGTCCTAGAGTTTGACTAGGAGAACATTATTGTTTTCTTAGACTCATTCTTATAAGTGACTAAATCTTTTTGTATGAAATGATTTTGTATGATTCCCTGCACAGAGGCAGAGAATCAACATGGAAAAGTCCATCTCAACAACCAAATTTTGTCAAGGGTGTAAGCCATTGTAAGCTGAGCCTCATCATGGGAAATGCTCAGTAGTTAGGCTACTGCTTGGTATTAATCCTAGAGTTCTAGAAAGATAAGAGAGAAGAGAAGAGAGGAGATGAGAGGAGAGGAGAGGAGAGGAGAGGAGAGGAGAGAAGAGAAGAGAAGAGAAGAGAAGAGAAGAGATGAGAAGAGAAGAGAAGAGAAGAGAAGAGAAGAGAAGAGAAGAGAAGAGAAGAGAAGAGAAGAGAAGAGAAGAAGAGAAAAAAGACAAGAAAAGAAAAAAGACAAGAAAAGACAAGAAAAGACAAGAAAAGACAAGAAAAGACAAGAAAAGACAAGACAAGACAAGACAAGACAAGACAAGACAAGACAAGAAAAGAAAAGAAAAGAAAAGAAAAGAAAAGAAAAGAAAAGAAAAGAAAAGAAAAGAAAAGAAAAGAAAAGAAAAGAAAAGAAAAGAAAAGAAAAGAAAAGAAAAGAAAAGAAGATCTCCAAAGTAGAGATTCTAGATGGATTTTGGCCTGTAGCTGTCTTACGGTGTAGAAGGAGCACCTCATGTGGTGACAGTTTTTAGATGCTGGCCAGGGAAGAGAAGTATCTTCCTAAGAGCAGTGTTTTGTGATCACACCAAACGTCCATCCAGGAGAGTATTTTCTGTCTAATCCTGGTCAGTAGCACATACTTAGAAAAACTTGGGGACTGGACAAAATAGAACATTTTACTCTTGGTACTCCACTTATGGCTTCCAGCAATCTGTGATTTAGGGACTTCAATCTTCTTTTGATCCCATTATTCTGTTTGCCTTTACAAAACCCTGCTGTGGGGTTTTCCCACACCAAAATAGTCACATTTTTAAAAAATTTTAAGCCTGCCTCAGCAAGAACCCTGATCTCCTGTGTTCTGGGAAACCACAAATGTTTTTTCCTTCCTCATTCTCTTCAATCCATTCATGGCTTTAGACATTTTCCATACTCTTCTCCTGCATAAAAGATGAAAAATTCCAGGCTATTCAGTTTTCCTTTCTTGTGATTCACTTCTGTCCACATTTTTGCCCGTCTCTATTCTTTTTAAACTTCACAGTCCCTTTTTCTGAGATCAGCACACCACCATTTGGAACCCTCCAGGTGTGGGAGAAATACCCATTATTACAATCTCATAATGATGATATTGGTGCTATATTTTTTTGCCTCTTCCTTCCTAAAAATTCCAACATTTTCTTTGTCATTTTGACAAAGGAAAGCTGAGCTGGCATTTTCAGAGAAACTATCATAAGGAGTAGTAGTTAAATTAGAGTCCATTGTATCACATGCAGAGCTGGAGTTATTTTTTGTCTCATCTGCAGTTTTTCACATTTGTCGACAGAGATTTTCATCTGCCATTTTATTGCGCAGTCAGTTGATATTGTGAGAACTTTTTGTGCCTTGTAGCTGCTAGTTTGGCTTTTTACTATTCTGAGTATCTGTCTATATGAGTAACAGTCTCGTGCCTCATTAGTCAACCATTTTCCAGATCTTTCCAGACTATCTTAATCAATATTAGTCCCAGAACAGACAATTGGGGAACTCACTGGGAGAGGGTGTCTTCCTTCATAATGAAAATGCAGCATGAATCCCTTCCCTTTGGTTCCTCATTTTCAAGCACCTTCTACCTGCTCTTCTCTTTGCTAAGTTTCCCTGAGACTTTTTTATGAGGGTATTCATCAGAAATGTTGCAAAGATGCAAATACAGGTCACCTGTATCTCTTTGTTTGTAGGACCCAAGGTCCTCCTGCAGCCACATGCAGCACAGTTTCCGCACATGAAAAATTTATTCCCAATGGATTTTTCCACACATTCCTCCCTAGTTTTCTTAGCAATTTTCCAGTATGACTGGCAGACTTATTCATCTCTTTTTTTCCAGATCACCCCCAAAACACTACTAAACAACAGCTGACTTATTCCACTCCTTTGGTAACAGGGCTGAATTAAGAAAGGGGCTACAGACCACAGATCAGCAGTTTCATATCTGAATCCCTTTATCACTTGGGATTCAAAGTTTTTTTTATTGTTCATTTTATCACTTTTTAAAATATATTCTTGCCCTGGACAGCTAGATTTGAGACAGATCACCTGTAAAGAAAGGCTATGGTGAACACTGATGCAAAAAAATAATTTGTGTTTTCTGTTATAGCCTTAACATCCGTCAGTGCTTCTTCTATACCTGGGCTATTTATTGCCCCTCCAACTCTGGCAGCTTTCTTCTGAGGTAGTAAAGTAAAAAAAATTGCTATCTGTAGTTGTGCTTTTTTTTGCACATTTCAACTCAAAACTCCTTCCTGTTTAATGTCTGACACTGAAGCTTTTATAGACCATAAAACAATTGCCTAAATCCCATCTCTAAAACTGACTGCTGAAGAGGGAATAATGTAAATAAGCTATACTGAAGATGAACTTCCCAACTGTTTGTGAAGACATGGATATTTGTGGCCATTTGAATGGCATCTGAAGTGACTTATACAAGTGTGAGCTAGATGCCAGGACTCATAAGTTCAGTTTAGTGGAATATCAAAGTACACTTCCAGCTACCTCTTCCAGCAGTCCAGCAACACAGGTTTACTTCATCAATTCTTACCCAGCTGTCAAGGCTTGCTGTAGAAATTCTTGCAGAGAAGTAAATGGGAAATACTTTGCTGACACTGCTCAAAAGAACTCTCATTTCTTGGACTGGCAATTTCATTTCTGACTTCCTCACCTTTCTGGTCATACTTCTAAACATTAAAAGAGTCAGAGATATTACCCTAGCAGTAAAACCCCCGTTTTTTTCTTCTCTCTCTGTTTCATATTTCCTGAATTGCTTTTATGGGAGCAAAACAGGAGAATGGGAAGTGACATGTCTTACCTATTACACCTGACTGATCAATACATGTCTTTTTTTGCACTACACCAAAAAGAGGAAGTTGGCTTAGGTGGTTTCACAGCTTACAACTAACTTTCTTTACTTCAGTCTAGGTAGACCCAAAGGAAACCTGTGCTTACTAAAGAGTAAAAAGGCTTGAGGACACTGCAAAGGAAAGACACTTCCCTCTGGTTTCAACTCAATGGGACTTGCTGACATAGTTCAACTAGAGAAAGAAGAAAACTGGAAGATTTATTACAGACACCAGCTACCTGTATCTAACATATGAACACATTGCTAAGTACTTGAGACAACCCCCAGCTCAGAGGGTGGCTGTCAGAATAACTTTAACTTTCTGAATTTGCTAGTCTAAATAAACACCTGCTACTGATGAAGCAGATGAGACAGGCGCAGGAAAGATTTGACTTGCCATAGATTATGATCCAAGCAAGTGAGACAGAATGGAAAAGGTCTGCAAACTAGTTGACACATCAGCTGTGAGTTGTGGCACAGAAAATTAGACCTCAAGAGTGCGAAATGTCTATGGCATAAATAGGTAAAGTGCACTGGCCACTTTCAGATCACTACATAGTCAATGGAGAGAAGCAACAATTTTTTTTCTCTCTGTTTTAATTTGTGCAATTGATCTTACCCATTTCTGACAACTCTTTTTAGATGTAGGGTGTTGGATGACTCACATCCTTAAACTGCCTGTCTCCCTCTGCTCATTGTGAAATGAGTCCTGGTTGCAGCCCAGAGATTTGGCCAGATGAAAACTTCTGTAGATGTTGTAATTGAGGATTTCTTTGTCTGAGCCCTAAATGCACCTGCTGGAGGGGTCAGAGGGGTCTGCAGAGGGCTCCCTGTGGCAATGCCCATCCTTCCCTAATGTCAGCTCAGCAGCCCCGTGGTTGCCAGCCCTGCAGCTCCCACAGCACAGCCACAGAACTGTTCCTTTCCTCTGCAGTGCTGCCAACACTGTCAGTCACTGAAACTGGGAGGATTAGGAAAGAATAAAGAAAATCCCTACTGCTTTTTCGCCTTGGGGCAGCAGAGGACTGCAGGACTGGACACACCAGGATCACCTTGATTTATAGAGTGGCATCCTAGCTGGTCTCATGTATTTAATTCTTTTGTGCCAGCTGGAAGCTGAAAAGTCTGTTCTGTAAAGTTGAATTGATACTTTTAAGTCTAATTAAAAAAAAAAAAGGGATTAAAGAAAAAAAAGAGCCTTTTTAGGATTTGTAAAATCTAAAAGTTATTTCCACATGACTGAAGATATTCCTATAGCAAGTATGAGAAATACCAGTGAAATGGGAAATAAAAGCTACAGATAGCATGGTTTTTATTTTTTATTTTTGTCTTATTAGCCTTAGAAAAATAGCAGCAAATATTTTTGTATACTGTTTTGCTCTCACTGTCACATTCATGTTCAAGTTTTAATGTTGCTAACAGCCATTCTCTCAGCAAAACCATATTTTTTGTAAATAAATTCTACTTATGTTATTTCCTACAGTGCTAAAACTCTGTCAAATAGCTATGTTAAATACATATCTGTGATAAAAGATGAGTGGGAAAGAATGCAGGTGGGCTGCATAGAAAATGAACTTTGCAGCCTTTCACTTGCACTGTTTCCTAATAAATTTCTCTCAGACTCTGGTACTGTAAACCTCTGAGATGCTCCTAATACAGCAAACACAGCAAAACAAAGCTGAACTAATCTCAAAAATAAGTGACTTTCCACTAAATAAGTTTTTTTCACTTATTTCTCTGCCCCCAGAATTACACCTGTCTCAAACACAGAAAAAGCAAGATCCAGCACATTTTACCCTATTTATGTTTATTTATGCACCCTCCCCTACATAAATCCTTCCAGTTTCATACTTACTGTGTTTTTAATGTGGTAGTTGCTACTATGAGAAACACGATAAAAGGGATGACTTGGTGACAAAATTTACCATTTCATTGAATCATGGAATCATGTAGGTTAGAAAAGCCCTCTAAGATCATAGAGTCCAACAATTAACCCAGCAATGCCAAGTCCTCCACTAACCCATGTCCCCAAATGTCACATCTACACATCTGTTAAATGCCTCCAGGGATGGTGATGGCATCACTGGTCTGGGCAGCCTCTTATTTTAGTATAGGAGACTTCTGTTTAAGTATTTAAGTTTTTAAGGCCTTGACTTATTCAAATGAAATTAATTTTGTGTGTTCTGGGGATTCAGGAATGAGATTTGCCAGCAGAAATTAAGGCTTTGAAGATACACAAATGTTATCTATTGCAAATTCCTCTGGTATTCATAAAATCTCGGCTCACTGCACCTCATTTTGGATGTGTCTGGAACCTGCTGCTGCACAGTGTGGAATAAGCCAGCCTCTACCTCTTGGGGAAGCACCAATGAAATAATTATCTGCTTGCTAAACATTTCCTGCCTTAGCTGTGAAGCCTGATCTAAATCTGCTTTGCCTGTGACCTTTCACAAATCCATTTCTCCAGGGCTTTTAATGTCTGATGGATGCTACAGGGAGCTTGTGGCACATTCACTCTGCACCTGCAAATCGTGCAGACAGAGAGATGGCAGCTCCCACACCACTGAGAGCTGCAAAGCCTGATTTCCCTTGGGTCCCTGGGCTTTGAGCTTGTTTCAGGACACTGTTAGAATAAGCAGAATTCATCTGATTAATGACAAATGTTTGTAATGGAGGCATATTTGTGAGCTACTCACCTGAAGCTTGCTTTCTATATTGTCTACCTAGGGATGAGGTGAAGAGGCTTCTGAAGGTGCCTTTTCCTCTCCACTGCTTCCAAAGGCAGCCTCAGGCAACCAGCTCGGGTGGAAATGTCTGTCCTGCAGGATTAGGAGAGATGGATCCCATCTTTTCTCCAAACCCCTGTGTCACACTCAGGGGCTGCTCACATTTCCAGGGTTACTCAAGTGCACCAGTGCTCCCTTCGTGGCTGTGACCCTCAGAGGCAGCCAGGCAGACTTGCCCCTCTCTAGAAATGAGCTCATTTCTAGAACTGCTACCCATGACCCAAATTCAAAATGGCCTTCAAATTTATTTTAGGATGCAATGTGATGCTTTTGATTCCACCTTCCCTTGATCTGTTGTGTAAATTAGACCTGTTGTGGAGGAGCAGTGGAGATTTTGGTGACAGGTGATGTTCCCAGTGAAGTCTCTGGGGTGAATTTCCCTCTGACTTCTACTGGTGTGATGTCAAAAGTAACCCTTAAGCCAATTAATTGAATTATACAAGTAAGTTACATTTCTGGGGGAGTGTACCCTAGGCAAAATTATTTCCTAAATTGCACCTGGACAGTGTTCACGATTTATTTTTATGCTGTGCTCAGGATTGTCCAGAGAAGCTGTGGCAGCTCCATGGGTGGAAGTGTTCAAGGCCAGGTTGGATGGGGCTCTGAGGAACCTGGGCTTGTGGAAATGTCACTGCCCATGGTGGGGGTTGGAACAGGAGGATCTTTAAGGCCCCTTCCAGGCCAAACCATCCTGGGATTCCATGTGGTATTTCCAATTCCTTCAGAGTCACCTTCCTTACTCTGAGAACTGCACAGAAATCTCAGCCACCCAGAGCAGCTGCTGAATTTTCAGATGCCACCATATTTCAGTGCCTGATTAGATGTCTTGGACCTTGGTGCCCTCTTTCCTTCCTTGTCTGTCCCAAGATGATCCAATTTGACCTGGAATTTTGGGGCTTGCTTTCAAGGTCTGGTACTTTAAACCTAAGCCTTGAATGCTTGTTGTTCAAATCCCCTTGGTTTTTCAGGCTTCCCTGTAAGGAGTACAAAAGGTGGAAGAACTATAAAGAAATGGCTCTTTTATATAAACTAGGGGATCAAACACAGCAATGGATACATCAAAGTATTTGCATACCTGATTTCTATTTCTCTCAGAGGGAATGCAAGCAGGTAAACATTTTCCTAGATCTGGCCTGGAGGCTAAACAGACAGGATATGTAACATTTAGGTATTTTGTAAGTAAATAGTCTTTATGTGCTGCTGCACTGAAGCAGCCCAGTTTTAGTTTTCACATGTAAGAAAATTTCAGCTCATCCTTTTAGACACAACTGTGTGTGGTGGTATGTTGGACAAGGTGGCATCCCAAGGAGACTGAATTACCCAAATACTTCTAGTAGGAAAGGCAAGTGGAAATGCAACAATGAAACATCCTGGCAGGCAGACAATAAGCTCCAAAGTGACCTCAGAAGTTTATTGGTTCCTATTTCTGCCAGCAGACAGGAACTATTGCGTTTAAATCAAATCAGGCAACTTAGTAATTATACCTAATCAACAAAGAAGATAAAGAGGAGGTTACTCTAGTTCTTCACCTTATCTTAAGACCTTTTTATGACCCTACTGCTGGAATGGAGAGGCCACATCAACTTGACTTAGTCTAGGAGCACAAACTGTGTTAGTTCAAATTGGAAAATATTTCTCCTTTGTCCTTTCCCCTGCTTCATTTACAGTTAATGGCAGCTGTTCCTCATGGGCCTCAACAGAAAAAGGACTGTGTTCAAAAACCAGCACACCACTTTATCTGTAAAATTATTTCTTGACACTTTTGACTCTAAAGTTTTGTGTATGAATAATCCTTTATTCTGTACAAGAGGTTTCACAGGTGGTCTCTGACAAAGCCAGTACCTAAACCCTTCTTTCCTAAGTTTTATTCCAGAGCCTGGAGTGTCATTTTTCTAAGAACTCATCAGAGTGAACCTGCATCAGCTCCTTCACTCTTGAGATGAACTGCTCTACCAGAGGCTGTTTCTGCTACACTGGCAGCCAACAGCATCCCAGGCTGGAAGAGTGGGAGCTTTCAGTGCTCCCAGCATGGATGGCCACAGCTGACTGTGCAGTCTGTTTATAGGGAGGAGATGAGCTCCTAAGTGGTGTTTCTCTGACCTTTTGTAGAACTTAATGATGGGAGGACTCATTTCCTAGACTTTATGAGCTATTTTGATTTGACCTCCTTTGACTGGGGGGGGAGATTAGATAAGTGTTCTGAATGTAGGCACCTGGGGTGTCAGTCACCTAAATGCAGCCATGGAGTGACCTTTGAATACACAGGAATACCAGAGGCCCACAGCTCTCTGGAGCTGCAGCTAGAAGCCAATCAGAATACTACAGAATTTTTTGTTCAGACAGTTGATTTTCACCTTATCCTGCAGATACCACTCACCCTGAACTTAGTCAAGAGGAATCTTTGTGCACGTCTCCACAAGTTAGAACCATTATATAAACACAAAAATTAACTCTTGCAGTCCCTTAGTGATGGAAGGGGTAGATGCTTTGGCTTTGGTTTTGGAATGTTATTCAAAAAATTCTCAGGCAAGCAAAGGAGAAAAGATCTCACCCATCTCTTTCTATCTAAGGCCTAACTCTTGGCTTCATCTTCAGCTACACAAAGTGTTATGTCTTTGGTCAAAATCAATAAAGTCATGTCAGTTGTCTTTATGGGGACAACTTAACAAAGCTTAACTTGATCACTTACTTCAAATATAACAAGAAGACAAGGACTGCATCTGTATCTTTCAACCCTGAGTTCCCTAAGCACTAAATTAAATCACGCAGTGACTAAGAATAGTTGTGCCATTAAAAATGTTCAGAGACAGTTAAAAACCCAACTGCTACCCATGATCCAAATTCAAAATGGCCTTCAAATTTATTTTAAGATGCAATATGATGCTTTTGATTCCACCTTCTCTTGATCTGTTGCGTAAATTAGACCTGTTGTGGAGGAACAGTGGAGGTTTTGGTGACAGGTGATGCTCCCAGTGAAGTCTCTGGGGTGAATTTCCCTCTGACTTCTACTGGTGTGACATCAAAAGTAACCCTTAAGCCAATTAATTGAATTATACATGTAAGTTACATTTCTGGGGGAGTGTACCCTAGGCAAAATTACTTCCTAAATTGCACCTGGACAGTGTTAATGAAGGCGAAAGAAATTTGTGCTATCAACAAGGGAGAAGCTTGGTTGATAATTCATCCACAAAATGTGCATGATATGAATGATAGTGAATTCCTTACAGAATCAAAACACAAACAAAAATCCCTCTCTCCATCCTCAGGGATGAGACCCATGACATTTAATCTATATAATTTTAAATCTACCATGTAAACATCCTTTTAAAAGTCTTTAAATTTGAATTTAATTGCTACCAGCTCTTGATTACATACAGACTACATAATCTATCATTGAATCACATAATTATTATTACTGTTGGGAAATAGGGAATTATGCAAGAGCCTAAAGGAGAACTGCATGGCAGGTGAGAAACAAACAAATGAGGGTGGGGTAATCAATCTCTGGACCATAAAATGCTAATGTTGTCCTAATAAATGTGAATTCTCTTCCATTGCTTGATCTTCTCCCTACCAAGCATGTCACTTAGCCTGTGGTATGCTTTAGTTTATTTTAAAGTGGTACTACTATTAACACTTTAGAAAAATTATAATAGTTCCCTTTCATTTTCATAAAAGTAATTAAACTTATCAGTTTTCTTGTTATGCAACAAGCCAACCAATAAATGGACAAAAAAGGTTCAATTTGAGGTATTTTCGAATTAGCATCCTGTGCACCAGGGATTATTCAGATATGAGATTTTGAATTAATGATTTTTTTAAAACTAAAATAAAAAAAAAAAAAGCGGAAATAAGAATGATATTGGAAGAGAAGCATTCCTGTCAGTTTCTGCAAGACAAAATTATATTGACTACAGCATAGCTACTAATACTTCATTGCAAGCTCACAATTTTTTCAGATAAAGCTAAACCGGTGACTCCAGAAGGAGACAGAAATTTAAATTGCACTTAAATAAACAAATTGTGAGAAGTGAATTGTGTGCTTGGATGGACTGAGCTTTTCAAGGTACACTGAACCAAGTGGATGCACTGAATGAAGGATGCATTCTTCTCATGGAATGTAAATTAAAGAACTTTGAAAGGAACTGTGCTGTGAAATCTGCTCAGAGATAAAGAAATTAGTTAAGAGAGGAAATAATATTCTTGGAGATTTCATAATTTACATTGACCAAATTTCAACCCCCTCATGAATAGAAATGCTTAATATGTTTTAAAACCAGTCCTAATACATTATTCAGAGGCAAGTGTAGAAGTCTGTGTTTGATTTATGGCCGCAAAGAATGAAAAGACAGAAAGACAGGCAGCCCCCAAGGATATTTTGTCCAGGTGATACTTTCCCCAGTCTGACTTTTAATGTTCCATATGATGAGATTCCCTATCCTTTGAAGGAATGTTATGCTGGAACAAAAGTCCAGCAGGGACTTTCTGCTTATCCTCCATGCATATGCTGGCCTGCAAGGGGGACACCTGCAAACTCAGCTGCCTCACTCTATAAACAGGAGAAGAAAACCAGAGAGATGTGTGTTGAACTCAGTTGATTTCACCTCATTACACCAGGCTGCCAGAAGGGCTGGGTGTTGGGATGTGTTATCCCTGTCCCTCTGCTGGCAGATCAGGGACAGGGACAAGGAAGCTGATAGGTGGAAACCAAACAGAGTGTTTCTGATCCCAAGCTTCTGAGAGCTAGGAAAGCTCATGTGAATGTTGCCAAGTTTTCTGAATAGATTCTTTTAGACTTTATGAATCAGGAAAGTGATCAGTGAGGATTTGAATTGTAGCAAGAATTTATTTTTCCCTTTTATCCATGACACTTTCATAACACCCTTTAACAAAATATTCTGTTTGATAGTCCTGTGGGTAAGGTGCTTGATGTGATATGAGTGACACAATTCTTGTTTGGTCACAAACATGGTCTTGGGCCAGGTCTTTAAAAAGGTTTAGACCCTTAAGTGTATGTTCCAGCAAGATATTCAAGTCTACTAACTTGAAGTACTTTTACTTCTTTGATTTTCTTCAGACTTATGTACTTTAGGTGCCTGTATATATGTACAATTGAACATCTCACAAGATGTCTATCTTTATCAGCCTGCTTTGCCCTTATTTTCTCAGTATCACAGCTGTTTTTAGCTGATCTTAGTCTTTAGAAAATGAGCAGGATAGAAATTATCTTCCTTTTTTTATATACATATGCAGGCAGCACAGCATGAGCAGGCACCAGGGCTTCTGTTGTAACAGTGAACACAGTTCTTGCACTTAATTGGATGATCATAAGATTTGCAAGCAAGAAGATCCTCTCCAATCAATACAATTTCTAAGCAAGTATTTTCAGCTGCACTTTCAGATTTCATGAATTGGAAATGAAGAGACCCCTCTCGTTTGGGGATCTGTGACCCCAGTGAATACTGAAACAAAAGCACACCAGACCCTTAACTTTTGAAAACATTTATGGAGTAGGGCTTTGTTTTCACTCTCTGGCCACATCTGAAGGCAAATTGTATTTTTATTAATTTATGTTCCTTAATGTTGTGGGCAAGAAGACAAATAACTGTCTCAGTATATAAACACTTCCCTGGAAATGAACAGATGAACAGACTTCAAACCCAGTTTTCCTCATGCTCATCTAATTAGCTTTCTTATATGAGAGGTTGTGGTATTTCAACCAGTAAAATATGCTGATTTTCAAGTGAAAGTTTGCAGCTAACTCTTAAATTAATCTGTTATCTTATTTTGGAGACATATGGAACAAACTTTAGATTCACCCAAATTCCTTTAATTCCTCAATATATTTAAACCACATATTTAGGTTGTAAAAGACCTCTAAGATCATTGAGTCTGAAGTAGCTGGACCCGTGTGACTCATGCAAAGTAATACGTGAAGACAGGAATAAAATCTGGATTTCAGAGTCCTAGTGCATTGCTCTCAATTGCAGGAGTCTTTGACTTCCCTTCAAATCAACATCTGGGTTTTCCTGCAAGCCTCTAACCCCTCCCAGACCAGCAGAAGGGTAGCAACTACTGCCTAAGCACTAAACTGAAGTGACAGGGGACACCGTCAAACCAGCACGTTTGTCAAAGCAATATTTGAACATTTTACAGTATTTTAAGAGAGCAAATGAATCTGTTTTCCCACAGCTGAAATGATTACTCACCCCACCACAAGATTTGATGTCTGTTTTAGTGATAATCTCTGTTGCTTTGAAATACACAAAATGATGAACAGCTGCTCTGGCTGATGAAATGCAGAAGCAAAGTTGAGGTACTAATCTCTCACAAAAAATTTTGTTGCATCTGGAGAAAAAGGCAATAAGGGATTATTGTTGATGCAGGAAAAACCATAATAGTGATAAGAACAAGGCAAACGTATTCATCCCCTTTCTTCCTGAAATCTGACTTTATAATACACATTTGGATGATGTGCACGTCCACATGGTACTTGGGAGGGATGGGCTGCTTCACTTTCCAGTGCTGTGTCTTGATGCAGTGCCTTTACCTGTCCTGGTTTCAGCTGGGGTAGAGTTAATTATTTTGTTAGTAGCTGGCCCAGAGCAGTGATTTGGATGTAGTGTGAAAATGATGTTGATAACACTGAAGTTTTAGTTGTTGCTCAATAGTGCTAAATCAAGGGCTTTTCGTTTTTCCGTGCTCTACCTGTGATCAGATATACAAGAAACAGGGGAGGAGCACGGCCAGGGCAGGAGACTGGAACTGGCCAGAGGGATGTTCCATACCATGCAGCACCATGCTCAGTACAGAAACTGGGGGAGTTGGTCAGGGAATGACAATTGCTGCTCATGGGTGGGTTGAGCATTGATTAGTCCATGGTAAGTAATTTTATTGTGGATCACTTGTTCTTCTCTCCATTATAATTGTCATGATCATTATGATAACTATTATATTTTACTTTATTTCAATTTTTAAATAATTTTTGTCTCAACCCATGAATTTTGCCTTTTTATTTTTTTTTCTCCCCATCTCACTGGGGAGCAAGTGGAGAGTAGGGTGAGTGGCTGCATGGTGCTTGGTTGTAACTAGGGTTAAACCACAACTCTGCACTCAATTACCTATTGGTTATGTTTTTGTACTACAAGCAAACTGTGTCTCTTTTTCTTTTTACACCCATTAATTACTGTTATTCTAGCCAAAGCTTGTAAACTTTTAAGCGGGGGAGTGTGCAAGGAATCTGCAAGGAAATTACTTGAAGAAGAGAGAAAAAGCAGCAAAGGCCTATGAAATTAACCTGGCTGATTTAAGCCTCTCCTCATAAAGATTCCCTTCCAGACCCTTCACCATCTTCGTGACTCTCCTTTGGATGCTCTCTAATAGTTCAATGTCTTATTCATGTTGTGGTGCCCGAAACTGCCCCCAGCACTCAAGGTGAGGCTGCCCCAGCGCAGAGCAGAGTGGGACAATCCCTTCCCTTGCCCGGCTGATTCCCCAGTCTGTCCATACAACCAGGGCTTCCCTGTCCCAGGTGCAGAATCCAGCACTAACCCTTGATAAACTTCACATTTTAAAGGTTTTAAAGGGACTGTCACCCCTTGTGGATCAGGTTGCTGCCCAGAGGGCAGAGGTTACAACAAACACAAGTGCTGAAGTGAGCACACTGACTCATAAAGCTCTGCAGACATTTCCTTGCTCAAATGCAGGGCACAGAGGGATTTGGACTCTTGCTGACCTGCAAGGGATCCTCACATCATGGCCAGTTTTCAGCTGGTAGAACACTATTTGCTTCCTGCCCTCTCAGTTTGCTGGGAGATGTGGAGGTAAGAGATGGCCACAGTGCAGATCTTTGCCATATTTTTAGCTGGTTTAAGCTGTTCGTGCCAAGCAATCAATTCAGACAGAGGGCTGTGACTTCTCTCTTTTCCTGCACTGAGCAGGAACTGGGTACAGGGAAGAATCTGTCTTGTGGCTACCCAGCCAGGGCAGTGGAAGTGAATTGCAAAGGATGACTACTTTTATTTGAGAATTTGATTTATAATCCTTTTTGTTACATTGTTTTTAAGAAGATAGTTCACATACAGTTCACATATAATTCTTCATAAAGTCATGGATGTCCTATAAATCATCTGTGTACATGAGGAGTTCTGCAGAGAAACAGATACTTTAAGATAAAAGTGAAAGTTTCATTTAGGAAAGATCTATGTGCATATTTCATACCCTTATACCTAGTGATTTAATTGAAAACAATTGAAATAATGCAAGAAAGAGAACAAAATAACACCAATGTTTTTTATAATAAGCATTGAATATAAAAGATCAAGCAAACATTGTTACACTTGGTATTTTATCCAGGATTTCAAACCCATCAGGATATCGCATTTACTAGAGATTAATGGAAGGATGAGGTGAAACATGCTGGTGGTTCAACCAGAAGCAGGGCAATTTTCAGAGGATGCTCCCCGTGCATGTGTGTAGCACATCACCTCCTAGAAGGAAACAATCAAAAGTGAAGGCCATGGAAAAACAATTCCCAATGGCATGGTCCTGACTGCAGAAGAACTGGGACAGAACCACAGGTTGTGCAAATTTGCAAAGCTCAGTGATTTGCTGAGTTGCAGAAACAGGGGATCTACCTATTTGTAGTTTATTTTTTTAATGTGTTTGCAAATGACAGAAGTGTTGAGTTCAATGTGCCTGATTTTCTTCTCACTTATGTCAGTGTCAGTCAGGGATAACTTCACTGAATTTACTTAGCACGCTTCTTTCTGCCCTCTGGCTTCCCTGTAGCTAGTCCTAGTTAGAACTGTGCAAAGAGTTGGTTAGGTAAGTCATTCTTTAAAAAAATAAGATTTAAAAAATATTTTAAAATATTAGATTGAACAAAGGAGATGAGATGCCATTTTGTGCTAAAGAGGTTTTCTCTTGGCTTGCAATTGAGAACATGTTTATCTAAGCAGCAAAGTCTCAAATGTCTTTTAGGCTTGAGTGGTGTAAGCAGAGATTCAGAGAGGTCCTATCTGTACTCCGAGTCAGGTAAGAACCTGCTTCAGGTTTGTTATTAGCTCCTATTTCTTTATATGTTCCTTCCCAGAAAATAATGTGCTTTTGTGGAAATGTCAAAACAAAATAATTCAGTGTTCTGAAATGTTTTTTGTTTCTTTGTTTGTTTGGGGTTTTGCCATACAAAAATGTTAGAACAGTGATGGTTTGGATCCCTGAAAACCTCTTTCATATAGGCAAATAAGTAATTTGCTAGGGTTGTCTTTTTTTCTTTTTTTCCCCCTTGAGTAATAGTAATTTGCATCTGTGTAAAGCAGAAAAAAAAAATGTCCTAGCAATGAGATTATGCTGACAAGTGGCTGATACAAGCAAGAGGAGAATGGGAACTGACTGTCTGATGGAACCAGACTGTACCTCTCAGCTCAAGTAAGTAAAGGTCCATTATTTCTGGGCTGCTGCATCAGCAAAGCAATTAAATTAAGGAATTCTACAGACTTCCCACATAGCTAAAATGAACCAAACCAGATTGAATGTAGAGCATTACACACCAGGGGAGGAGAATAAGAAGGGTGAGGTTAAAGAAAGAAAATCCCAGGTACAAAACAAAGAGAAGTAAAATGCCCAGCCATAGGAAATTATTATCATGATAGTGAAAAAGAAATGTTATTACTGCTTGGAGGATTTCAATTCTACTTTATGAACCCTGGTTTATATTTATGACCTTCTGAGATCTCTGTTAAGATAACTGTGCTCAATTCTCCCTGTACCATGAAGTGTTTTCTCAGACTATTCGTGACTATATGGGTCAAATCTGTCATTAGTTGTAAGAGTGGGGACACAGAAATATCTGGCTGTTCCATAAATAAATACTGTACCCCTGTTTGTGAGGACTGACCAGCATCAGCTTTTCTCTTTGAGCTGTGGAGCTGCAAGCATCTGCCTTCAAGCTGCATGACTCCTTCTGGGACTTCTCTGAATCCAAGTAATCTCCTTGAGCAATGGATTCATTTGATGGTTAACAGTATTGCTGCCAAGAAGAGATTTGTCATATCTTCAGGCTAAGAGGAGGAATTCTGCAGTACTAGCTAACTCCTCTCCACAGGGGAAATCAGCATATTCTTCTGCTGCAGTCCTATGATCAATATATTTGTTCACGTTTAATGCTACATGTGAAAACCAGCATTCTCATTTTGAAAACAGCTGCAAGCAAATAGTGACCTATATATAGGATTTGTCTTCTTTCCAGCTTTATTCTTAACAGAACTTAAGTGGAATTAATTGTAAATAGCTGGATTTGAAGGTGTCTTGATTTTTTTTGGAGGAAAGTTGGCATTTAAATCTTATTCTGCCTAGCTAGTCAATAACAATGTTCTTAGCTTCTGAAACTTGGACAGATTTATAGCTTCAGCAAACTTTCACATTGCCATTTTTAAATACACATCACATATTTCACAGATCTCCTCAGCAAAATTTTTAGACGTGTCAACGCGATTTAGAAGTCTAGAGTATATTTAAATACGACAGAAGCATTTGGGAAAACAAACCCCAAAGACTTTCAGTAAGATTTAGACCATCCACAAGTTAATTTCCAAAATGTCACACGTGCCTAGATGTAAAACTGTCCAATGGTCTGATGCATATGACAAAGATATTAATCTTAAGGTCCCATGTTCTTAAACCAGCAGATGATTGAAGACGTTGACAATTCAACTTCCTACTGCAAGAGTCTGTCAAGTCCATATATTTGTGATACTCAGTATATGAAAAACCAGTGAAACACTGACAGTGCTGGGAAGACCCCTGAATCTCGTGGCTGCACATCACCTGGAGTAACAGGCAAAGCACAAGGCTCCAACCCAGCCCAGTGTAGCAGCAATTCTCACATTCCCACAAATATGAATAAGGAGCAAGAAAAGAGTGTTTCTGGTTTCCCAATAACTTGATTGTATTCAGATGAGGTAGAAAGTCTGTTTAGGCACAAATGCTCCCACTTGCGGAGAAAGATGAACTTACAGCTGTCATGTGTGAGGAATTTCTAGTACTATCAGGAAAGGAATCTCTGAACTGCTCCTTCTGAAGGTTCCTTGCCACAAATGGGAACACTAAGAGATGACTGAGATGAAAATTAGAAGCTGAGAGGACCCTTTAACCCAGGTAGCTAAAGCAGATCCCAACAGAATCCTTATCCCACTTTGGGGATGGGGATCAATGTCTATTCACAAAGAAATGGAGTTTATTTTGAGGTGTCTCTCCCATCTCCATTGCCTGTTTCAAGGCTGCTGGGATAAAGTCCAACTCCATAGGGTTCCAGAATCCAGTCAGTGCTGCAGGCAGTGAAATTCTCCTTCAGAAGTAATTAAGTAATTTTTTTCCTTCTTTCACTTTTTTCTTTTTTTTTTTTTTTTTTTCCTTTCTTTTTTAGGACTTAGCTTGATGCAGGTTGGGACTAAGCCTGCAAGCTGTCTGCTGGATGTTTTTGTCAGTTCCACCACTGCAGTAGGAGCTGTGAAATGATCAAGTACATCAAATTTCTCACAGTGTCCACAAAGGCTACTGAAGCTCACAGCTCTTGAAAAGGCTTTCAAGGACCCTGGAAATCCTGAAGATACTTGAATGGGGCTGGGCTTTTAGACTGAACTGCAGACAGCCTGGGCTGCTGCAAACCCACTGAAACCTGAAGTGCCTTTTTTGCTGACTGCTCCAGACTCTCAGATCCTGGGAGCCTGCCTCATGGCTTCAAGCCACAACTAAACAGCATCTTCCACCTGGATGTTTTAAAACAGCTGGCTGTTTAGGAGTCACAAGCCCTAGGAAGGCTGTCATATTCAGCTCTAAAGGCTTCCTCCTTACAACAGGATGATTTGGGCAAAACTTCTGCAGCTCAATGAGTACTAAAAACCTGCCCAGAACCATGCCCAAAGTTTTATGGTAAGACTGTACTGCAGCTTATTAAGTTGCAGCCACTTTTATAATCCTGCCTGATTTCTTTCATGTTTTCACAGCACTTACTCCAATGGAGATGAAAAGAAAAGAGTTGGAATATATACAATATGGGTTGAAACAACTAAAAACACTAATTTGACCTATCCCCCTTCAGGTACTTTTGTGATTTATACTTAGTGCAAATTACTTCTAAAAATCCTAATTCCCATATTTTTAAGTGTAGGATTTTTTAGAATTGCCTTTTCCTGTAGGTATTTGAACTGGACGAGTGCTTAAGTTACACAGCATGTTAGTCTCTGAATTGTTATGAATTAATAGGAATGTGGACAGAACTGTGCATTGTTTTTGCTCAAAGTTAATTTGCACTGCTTTTATCTTCCTGAGATCTTTGCTGACTTTAGATTTTAGGATCACAGCTAGTCCTGGAAGCCATCTCCGGGCACAGTGAGGATGACAAAATCATTAGGAGTAGCCAGCACAGCATCATCACATGGGAGTCATGCTTGACCAAGCTGATACACATCTGTGGTGCAGTGACTGAGCTCTTGGAGGAGAGGAAGGCAGAGGGTTTTGTCCACCTGGACTTCAGTGGGGCCTTTGATGATGTCTCCCATTAGACCCTCACAGAGAAGCTTTTTATATCCAGCCTGGGTGAGCAGACAGTGAGGTGGATTGAAAACTGGCTGAATGTCTGGGCCCAGGGAGTGGTGATCCACAAATCCAGCTGGAGACAGTGGCTAGCAGAGTTCCTCAGTGACCAGTATTGGGTCCAGCCCTGTTAAACCTCTGGATGATGGGGCAGAGTGCAGCCTCAGCAAGTTTGCTGGTGACACCACACTGGGAGGAGTGGCTGTTGCACTAGAGGGTCACGGTTCCACCCAGAATAACCTAAACAAGCTGGAGAAATGGGTCAACAGGAATTCCATGAGGTTCAAGAAAGAGAATTGTGAAGTCCTGCACCTGGGGAGGTGCACCCCCATGCACCAGTGTATGATGGTGGCCATTTCAGTGGGAAGAAGCTTGGCAGAAAGGCACCTGAAAGTCCTGGTGGACACCAGGTTAACATTAAACTCTCGGTATCAAAGTGAATATCTGTACAGATTCCATTTAGATATCTACCAGATATCCCACATTTTTTATAACATAGTTGTAAATTGACTTGAGGGTCATCATTCAGTCCCCAAACCTAGTTCATAGTGTATTGCATCATGGTTTTCATATCCAGCTCTTCTGAATTTACTCTTAATTCCTCCTACAAGTTTTCAGAAGAAAAGGTCTTTTCTTAATAACAACGTACTGATCTGAAAATGTTTCATTATGTTTTTTAGGGTAGGATAATTTCACCTGGGCATGTTCCAAGGAAACTTTTCTTGGACGAGTTTCACTTTTCAAAGTGAAGAATCGCAGTGCAAATCTGTTTCATCATCTAAAATTTAAAGACCATTTACATAAGGATAATCAGGGAAAGGACAGAGTGATCAGGATTGCAACTGTCTGAAAATAAAGATAAGACCAGATCTGGCGGTATGAGCTTTCTGTGTGGTGCATCTCAGATGATGGAAAGCAGCTGTAAAGTCGTATAGCCAGCATTTGTGATGCTCTGCATCAGTGGAGCAATGCCAAAGAGTTCTGGTGTATCAACAAATCCAGGGCAAGTGGCAGCTGCATCTTTCTAGACAGATAAAGCTTCTTCTGCTGCAAGTAGTGTGGTGGAAACATTTGCATGCACACAGTGGGGCATTTGTTTGCACGTGTGCATGCATGTGTGTTTACACGTACACACACAGTTCTGAGTGTGGTGGGCCTGGTAGCACCAACTGGTGTTAAATTCACCCATCATCTCTGCTGATAACAGCAGTTACCTGCAGTCTTGCTAAATGTTACTCAGAAAGCTGAAGTCCTCCATGTCATCAATAATCCTTTTTGGACTCAGGAAGAATAAAGGAGGGAAATTACAAACAAAACAAAACAAAATCCAGATGCACATATTAGGTAAAAAATTCTGGTGTGCCTGAGCATGTGGAGGAGAGACTGGAACAGATTGTCTCTAAGTGGATGCTGGGACTGGGAGGTTGTGTAAAATGGACAAAGTACCATGAAGGGATGGAGGTTCAGGGAGTGAGACAGTTTGGAAAATGGTTTCAAGTGCATTTGTTGGTGTACATGGGAGTAGCATGAGAATCTGAAATCTGGAATATGTATAGATAGGAAGGGCTGCAGATAAAATGGAATAAGATTTAACATAAAAGTACAAAAAAAGAAAGATCTTAGGGCTCTAGGGAAAAAGACAATCTTAACAGGTGTTCAGGAAAAAAGATTGGCCCAGGAGACCAGGAAGGGGAAGGAATTGTGGGGGTAGGTCAGTACTGTATGGGCCTTGATTTGGGCTCACATATGTGAGAATGTAAAAAAAGATGGAAGTCTCAAGGAAAAGTAAAGATAAAACTGACTGGGCAAAGAGATAGGAAGTATTTGGGTCATACTTGTTTGCCATGTGGGAAATGTTGGGTGGGACAATCAAGCACAAACTATCCTTGCTGGGACTGAAGTATGCTCAAGACAGAACGCAGCTGCTAATTTCAGTTGCTAGGCTCAGAATAATCTCTTTTAAGTATCCATGAACTGTTGGGTTTTTTCCCCAAGACCTGTAATTTGCTCATCTCCTTGTAGATCTTCTTGTATACACTGAGTAGAACAGACCAAATTTCAAATCCCCCCACAAAATATTCTAGAAGTGTCTAATCTTTTAAAAAAATAAGGTATTAATGTTTTTTCCCCTCATATTGAACAACAGTATTCTCAGTACAGGCTTAGCTGTTTTGATTCAAACAAATTAGTTCTGACTGTGCCTGCATAGCCCTAGCAGGGAAAAACCCTTAATCAAGATGTTTAGCAAAGTTATGAGACACTAATGAAAGATCCTGAAAGAGGGAGTATCAAGCATCACTAATTACAGGAAATGCTGGAATATTTATAGACACATACACAGATATTTGTAGAACAACCTCTAGGCTTTAAACTTTCCTGGCCTAATCTCAGCAGAGACCCTTTCAAGTGATAACCCAAATATTTTGGTTCAGTATGTTTATAAACAACCCATGGATTTCCTTGCAAAGAAATGAATGGAGTCTGGCACATGTTTGGGGTTGTGGCTGGCTGTACATTTTATTCATTAGGGAGTATATTTTGGTATAAATACTTTCTTTATTTATTTGGAAGAAACTGCATTTTGACTTTGATTTTCCAAAAGATAAAGCTGAAATGATCGTTTACAGTCATGTTTTATTATCGGCTGGAGCTTCAAATAGCGCCTAATCCAATGATTGCTGAAAACTTTTTCGATTCAGAAACAATTTATTTTCTCATATTACCAACAATGTGACACTTTGGGAAGTTCTTTGCAGCAGAATTCAGAGAAGTCACACTGGAAGAAAATTTGGCTTGATTTAGGTTTTTGAGCATTTAGAATCCTTCATACTGACCAAACAATTATCCAGGGCAATTCAAAACATATTCAAAATGGCTGTAATTTCACATTCAGCCCTAAAGGTGTATTTAGGTTTGGTGTGTGGTATGAAAACACAAATCAGCAACCATGGAAAGCCAGCAATATTGTGGTGACAACCAGGTGCTTAATAAAACAGTCTGTTACAGGCAGAACTCTTATTCACAGAAATTACATGCATTTTTCCAATTATATAAGAACTGGAAAATTGTTATTTTAAACATTAAATCTTATTATAGATTACTGTGGGTTACAAAAAAAAGAGCCTGCTTTCCCTCTACACTTAGTTTGCCTTCTGGTAGGAAAGGAATGCTGTTATTCACAAATATTTGAGTCATGATTATGATGGCCATGAATCTGTGAACTCCTATTCAAACCCAGGCAGCAGGAAAGGTGCTGTGTTGATTCATCTGGCTGCAGGTGAGGGCCATATTCCCTGTTACAGAACACCCTCTTTGCTGCACACCAGGAATGAACCCTGCAGCACAGGAACGTCTTCAGGTAAATACTCCAGAGTGTGACATTTACTGAGGTGTTACCAGGAAATGACCACTTAGGACATGAAACCTAAGGATAAAAAAAATTATCCAATAGTAAAGTGCCAGTTTCTTGGACAGTCTTAACCACTCCACTGAACTTTGTGAAAATGTCCCTTTACACCTTCTGAAATCAGTTTCCCTAAATTGCTTGCCAAGAGGAAGCACAGCACTAGATTTGCTGTTACTCAGCTGGGTATTTATCATGATACTCTACTTCAACTGTGTCCTGCTGCTGTTAGGCACCATCTTAATGTTTCTTTTTACCTAAGATAAATAAATTGGTGTCATCTTGGAGATCTAGTTACAACTGCAGTTTTAAGGTAAAAAGAAAATTATACCTTGCAAGCAAGTTTCTTAAAGAAAACAAACCCCCCAACCCCCCCATAACTCTCCCAAGTTATAAACCTCAGGAGAAATTAATTAGAAATGGCAACAAATAGCAGTAGTGAAAGTATTACATCTTGAAAATATTACAGGTCCCTTACAATTCTTTAAATCAAGCAAATAAAGGAAAAAACCAGGCATTGGTGTTTCTTTTACTGCTTACATGAGCCATAAAATAAAATGTTTGGAAAATACCAGTATTAAATGACAAATGAGGTAATTTAGAGCACAAATAATACTTTATTTATCAGAAGTGAAATAATATGGATCAACCCTAACAACTTCTGTATCAATCTGCTATTTGGAGTAAATAGAAAAACAAAATATTTCCTTAAAAACACTCAGATGATTTGTTTCAGGGCTCATATATATATTTTTTGAGCAGCAGTTTAGTAATACCTAATGTTAAGTAATACCAGTGGTGCTGTAACTAATCTAGACTATGGATGCCAAAGAAATAATGTTTAGAGAGTTTTATTAGACTGATCTAATTGAAAAATGAGATCTGCTGTGGGGCACAGAAACATTGTGAAGCTTGTCTATTTTTTTCCAAACTGATGTGATGCTATTGTTGTATATATTGCCTTAAAAAGCACAAAATTCTGAGGGCAAAAAAAATGTCCTTGGGCCTTTTGAGGCTGGTTCTTGCCTCGATCTTCTGTGTGCACTCAGGATGGCCACAGCAGGTTTGCCTCCCATTCCCAGGAGTGCAGTCCCCTCTGCACAGTGCAGCTGCACCCTGGCTGGAGTCTCCATCCATGGGATACATCCCAGGAGAAGTGAGTGGGGTTTCTCCTTTCACCTTGGTGCTCTCAGCGACCTGGGTGAGCATGGTGGGTAGATTGAGCCCCTTCATGCTTGGAAGAGTGCTTGGATGTATTTTGGAAGCAATATTGGAATATCTGCGATGCCATTTTCTGATCCTTCTCTAAACAACTTTCTGTCATGATGCACTCATAGTCTGGCTGTAGTTACACTTTTTATCTGCTGTGATAACATTCCATCATATTAATTAACAGGATCCCTTGCTACTCTGCATTCTCCTGTCCATCCACTGATTCCTGCCTTACATTTTATACTGTATGCTTGTAAGCATCTATACAGCACTTATCATGCTGAAATCAGGGCCCATGACTATGTTTCCTACCTCAGTGACTTAGGAAACAGCCCTAGCAATGGTTTTAAAGGCACTGTGGTGGTTTCAATGACTTACTGTGCTGGAAAGTCTGAAGTAGAAAAATAGCCATGCTATCCAAGATAGGTGGACTGTTTATGCTGGGAGTAGGATTCAACTCATTCTAAGACAGATTTATAGTAGGAAAGATGAATCACACTCAAAAACTTCTTTTTCTCTCCTCTTCTGAGTATGAAAAAGATGTTTAAAATGTGTCTTACCTAGACACCACTGGTATCTGCTGTGTCTTTTTGTAATTTATTATATACAGAGCAACATATGTCAGCTCCAGCAAACAAGATATTTATTCATCAAATAAATGAATAAATCCATCCATCACTCTTCTTTGAAAAATCCTGGAACATTTAAATCAGGCACTTGAAAGCAACATTATAGTAACAGAAACTGTAAGTGATAGCAATAATGCTGGAAAGCTTTTATCAAATTAAGTGAAGGGTTTGGATCAGCTCCCAGCAGCTACAGCTTCATTTCTCAGAAACCAGCAGCTGGTTACCTGCAGCACCTTTGCCTGCTGTTCCAGCAGAGTCCTCATATCCTGGATGGATGCTGGGAATTGCTTCCAGGCTCTGATCATTCCTGTAGATTAAGACAGTCTCACACAGCTGTGCTTGGGTATGGATTAGTCCTTCCATTGAAACATTGGGATTTGTAATGGGAGTTGTTAATTTTGGTTGTCAGTATCTTGGCAGAGAGGAGACAGGCAGATCCCTTCTCCTCCATTAGTAGTTCTTGTTTCTCCTGTTTTATTAAAACAGCTCATCATATTTGTAAGCTTCAATGAACAATTCTTCTTAACACACTCCCACACAAGGATCCATTGAACAACTCACATTGGTTCAGCTATTTTTAAGGATAAACATTTCTTCAGGAGTGCTCATGAAACCTGCAATTGCTGATGTTTCAAAGGCAATAAATATCACCTTCTTCAGCCCATTACAGGGGGTAATTTCTTTGCTACTTGTGAAGATACAAGTTAGGAGGAATAACTTAAAAACAATGTCAGAAAACTAGGATAGTATAGTAGGACCTCGGCTCAGGAGTGTGTTAAAAACTGTGTTCATTCCTGGAAGGAATGTTACATGAAAAACTATTAATCAGTTACTAATTATACAAGTAACCTTTAAAATGAAGGAATCATCTTTCTCTGGATTTCTTATGGGTTCCTTTATTCAGATTCCTTAAGCACAAACAATATTTATCTAAATCAAACAAGATGTTAAAAGAATTTTAATGGATAATACAGTGAGAATTTAGTAAATAAATATTGTGTAGATACCAATTTCCTGAAGTGCCTTGCTCCCTTAAGCTTATTCCTACTTTAAAATAGAATTCAGGGGTGAGTTAAGCTTTTGGGAGCCTCGCATCTCTAATAATTTGCGAGAGTAAGGCTCCTCCATCCCTAAAAGTGAATTGCATTCCAGCTGCCTTAGGTAGCTCTAATGTAATTTGGTTGGATGCAAAAAGCAGTATAGTAGGTTTGCATGGCAGTTTGCCCGGACTAATATAGCAACTTCTAGATGTTAATTAGTCACAGTGGAGCTCCACAGTACAGCTTGTTTGTTCAGCACTTGCTCAGGTATCTTCGTGCTGCAAGGCTTTATGACATATAGGCACAAACCTGGGTGCTTCTAAAATTGTAATTTCTTGCCTGAGAGAGAATTAACACAAAAATAACCACGCAGATTCCATGTTTTGGAGCTGCCTGCTGATTTCCAGATCAGGTGCTCTCAGTCAGGGCCAAACTTCCCCTGCAACACCTCACTCCACCAGCAGGGAACTTTTGACAGGACTAGGTGTGAGATGAAACACTTTTTAGCTCCTGCCATGCCATGCCATGCTGTTAAAATGGGAGCCATAAACCCCAACTCTGTCCTATATTGCTCTGTTGATGTTGCTGAACTAACTTAAATGAAGCATAATTTAAATATATTTAGAGGAAAGGTTGCCTGGAGTAAATGATTCACAGCAGAAGCTGTAGGAAGAGCCCTCCATAAATCCCTTATATCCATCTTATAATTTGAGGAACACCTGTAGGCTTCCTTCAGGGCTGTATTCAGCATCCAATTTGGAAGCAGAGCTGCAGATAGAGTGGGAAGCTGTAGAGATCAGGCTGCATCCAGTTTTATTCTAGTTCAGCTCTGTTTGGGATGGTTCAGTTAGGAGTTCAGCTTCTCCACTGGAGTTATGGTTAGATACAAACTCAGAAAAGCAATAAATGATCCACATTTTTCACTCCTTTTTTCAGCTTTCGAAAGCCTCATCTGTTGCCTTTCCCCAGTCATTAAGCTAGGAATAATAAGAGGTGTAATGCTTAAAAAGTCAATATTTTGAGAAAGAGGGGGCAAATTCTGTTTGTCCCTTTGTCCTATGAAATTCCACGTTTCTCTTCTCTTTTCATGTAGCACTGGTGAAAGCCGCCAGACTGACTTGCTTGGGGAATGAATAACTCTTTTTATGCACAGTTGGTGTCTGAGTACATGAGAGGTTTTGGGCTAGCAAATCTCCTTAATCCTAAGAAGTAAATCACTAAAAGACGTTGTTGGTAAATGTTAATTATTTTCCCTGAGATGGAACTCAAAATAAGAGAGGAAGGAGATCAAGAAATAAGAACATGCCTGATAATTCTGAACATATCACCAGGAAAGGCCTCTCTGACAGGTTGATAAGAGAGTGTCCTGATCTCTCATCTTGTTTTGAATATGTCTACCAATTTCCTATCAAATGTCACAGCCTCCAACCTCTCTGCAGCTAACCCATGCAATGCAAACACAAAACTGCAAAAGCTCAGCCTTTAGCTCCTCGGTGGTGCATTTCCTTTGAGGACAAAACAACTGTGACAGTTTTTCTTGAAATGTGAATTTTCTACTCATGAAAGACAGCAGTTCAGATTTCTAAAAATAACTGTCATCTTTGCATACCAGTGCTGAGAGGTCTAAAGGAATGTGCCAGTTAATTGACTAGGGAACTTAAAAATGGAAACCTGTCAGATGGATGTATCTGGACCGTAGATCAGGAGGAAAGGAAGATGGAGAGCAATGTGTGTGCTGGCATTTCTAACCAATCATGCAGCTTGGAGTAGGCATCTGAGCCAGGTGATACTAACAGGGAAGGAGCTATTGCTCCCCATCCTCTCTCCTTTGCCAGTCTTAACTGACTCATTGCTTTGGAAATTCTTGGCTAACATATTCATTCATTTCTCACAGAAACTAAGTGCTGCAGCTAAAAATAAAACAGAAGATGCCTAGTAGCGACGTATCTATGGAGAATTCATAATGCATGATTTCACATCTCAGAAACTTCAGAAAAGTTATAATTTATTCCTTTTCCTGCTCTGCAATATGTCTAATACTTCTGGTATAAAAGCTGCATGATCCAACTGCTCATATTAACAGCAGTATTGAGAAATGTTTAGTGGTTATGAACCCTTCATCCCAGCATGCACAATCCCCAGGACACTGGGACCAACTGCACACCTGACAGAGGAAGAATGGGTCACCCTGGATAAAGCAGGGAGTATGAAGACTGATTTTCTTGGTGTCTGTGCCCTTGACATTGTCCCTGTGCAGCTCACATAGCTTGTAGCTCCTTCTTGATTCCTATACCTGTTGAATATTGGAGCAGTACGTGCGTTAAGTGGCTCTGGCTTTCCTCTCTCCCAGTGCCTAAGAAGCTGAGTTTTACTCTGGTGGTGGAACTCCTCTGAGTCTCTTACCTATCTCTACCAACATTTTTTATCAAATGCTTATGAACTCTATCCTTGGACTAAAATACCATCTGTTCTCCAGTAAAATTAAGCAGCTTTTTAGCAGACTAATTTAGCATCTCCTGCATTAGATTCATGTTGTTCTGAGCAGGTGTCAGAATGTTTTTTTCATTGCAAACACTTGGACGGCTTAAGACTAGCTTTTGTGGTGATACATTGTCTTTCAGCCCAGAAAATCTTCAGCACAACTTTTTCTTCTTGCAAAACGGACTTTTTAAGAGAAGGTTTTTACAAAGCATGTGTACTCCAGATAAGTAACTTTGATATCACCTCAAAAACAAATTTTCCATCAACCCCAGATATTTTGAATGTGAAAATTCTTTATGGCAGTTGTGATGGATGGTGTCTGAATGCAGGTACCCTTCTTGTCTAGGTCTTCTTTACTGCCAGCTGACTGCATTGCTGACTGTCAGCTCCCATAATGCACAATCCTCAAGAAGATGGGTTTATGATCCCTCATGGGAGTCAGAGTTTGCTCTAAAGAGATTTTCTGTGGAGGAGAAATGGACCAAGAGGAATTAAGGAGTCACTTCCCAAAAGGCACTGCAGGAATATTTCTGATGAAACCTTTTTTCTTTTCACTATAATAAAGTATTTTGATTTTTGGGGGTAGACCCATTTCTGATACCCAGCCAGCATACTTGTGGATGCTTTTCTTATTAATTATTCAGTTTTCCTGTGCATCCTTCTTGCCAATAAAACTCTTAGGTTGGAGACAGATATCTGAACATTTTGCAAGGACAGTCTGCACTGACAGCATGGAGAGGATGATGGAGTCAGCCAACTCAACCAGCTGCCTTAGTGCTGAGCTGTCCACAAACACAGAAGCATTCCAGAGATGGAGTTATGACCACAAGAGTCTCACAGTCAGCATATTAATTTGGTTTGGAGGAGTAATGTGTCTGATGCCATATGGTGGAGCTAATCTTGTTTATCACCGCTTCACTGCCCCATCCATTTGGTTCCTAGTAGGAATTATCACACAAATAGCTGCTGCTGAGGCCTTCTGCAGAGACAGACAGGTGTGAGTGGTCTGGGGAGGTCTCAGGAGAGTGCAGTTGGAGACTGAATAGAGACAAGACAGCTCATCCTTTCTGAATTACACCAAAACATCCAGCATGAGTTAGATAAATAGCTCAACTCTGAGAGAGACTTTTTGTGGACTTAGTAAACTGCTTTTTTCATTTCACCTCCAGATTTCTACATTTCAGTCAGAATATTTTATTAATTACTGAAGGTTCGTCTGTAATGAATTTATTGACAAATTGCTATGTACTGGTACACATTGAGTCCAGTTTAATTACTTAGTGATTACAGGTTTCCTGTTCATGCCTGTCAGGTTAACTCACAAAGCAGTAACTGTGCTGCCTCACCTCACCAATTACCTACCTTTGCAGTAGTTAATATTATTATTTCACTGCCCACCTTGAACATCTGTGCTGAATTTGTTGATAACCTCAGTTATCAACAACAGAAGATTAGCCACTGACCACACTGACCACAGACACTGCCTGTGGAAGGTCCATGCCTTGAACTATTGATTGGCAAAGTAAATGTCAACTGAGCGTGGAAGCAAAAGACTTTTTGTTGGACTTGTTAAGTCTTTGAATGCACTCAAAAGGGCCAAATGCCTTTTTGATACAGTCTTGAGTTGGCAACAGAGTTTCACCCTCTACAATTTTGCTGTCACCTTTTTATTCTCATGTATTTCAAGAGGTCCAGGACTACTCCCAGTGTGAGGTTTGCTTCTGACTCCACTGAGAGCAGGCTCTTACCCTCTGTGGTTCAGGAGCTGCTGGAAGAACATGTCAGGGTACCTGCTAGAAGAGGGATGTCAGCTCCTGTGCCTGCTTAGTTCCATCAGGAACTGGTGTGTGCAGCAGCTAATTCACTGCTTGAACACCTTGATTCTAATGGGTGAACCTGTACAAAACCTTCCTTTTCACACTCCACTGTGAGTCATGTTAGGAAGACTGCAGGGTGCCAGCTTTCTAATGTGTGTGAGAGGCAGAACAGTGTTCACACTTCCCAGAGCATTAGTCATTCAAATCCACCCTCAGTCTTTCTTCTGTCATACATTTATTTGTGCATGAGCAGGTAAGCTCGAAAGAAGTTAGAATCTCGTCTTTGAAGGAAGGAGCCATGTAAGACAAGTCTGCACAAGGTTTCAAATAAAAATCCTGCAACTCCACTGTTGTGTGCTTCACTTCTACCTGTGGCACCTGTAAAGCTATGAAGGTTGAAAGAAATCTGGAAGTAACAGCTATTTGCATGCTTGGGAAATGCTTTTGAGAAGTTTTCTTTCTCATTCTTCTATTATAAGGAAGAGATTATCCCAGTATTAGAGAGAAAGAAGGATAAAGTTCAAACATCCAAACCCATCCTCCTCTTTCTGGTCTTCTTGGCACCCACTTGGAATCCGCTCCTGATTCCACTCCAGGTGGTGTGTTGTGTGTAGTAATCACTACACACAACACACCACCTGGAAAGAGACCCTGGATAGCAGGTGCTGTCCTGTGCCAGGACAGGGTGAGGGTGAGCAAAAAGAAACCCAAGTAAAACAAATTTGGATGAGGAGGACATTTTGTTTGTCCTCCTGACAAACAGTGACTGTCTCATGTCAAATCCCAGAGGGTGAAAACACAGCAAAAAGCTGAGCTGTGTGGTGCAGCCCAAGAAAGAGCAACGTCATCAAACCTGCCTGTTTTTGGGTCTGATTCTGCAGGTTTTATGCATGTGTAAATACACATGTACACCTGTATATGTATATCACCTGAAGACAGTCAACACTGTGATAAAGGTGCAAAGTCATGAAGGAATATATCTCATTGTACATTGCTTGGAATTAAACCGTTAAGGAACAAGGATCAAAATATCTGTATGATCCCCAATCCCAGCACCAGGTTAAACACAAGCAGCAATCTTTTCTTTCTCAGTACAAAAATGCACAGAAATTAAAACACTGGCATCAGTACCCTGCCAGAACAGGTGCTTTGTTGTTCAGACTAGTTTTTGGAAGAAAACAAATTCCAGAAAAAGGAGATTTATTTCCTCCAAAATTATCTTTTCTTTCCAGACACACACTGACAAAAAGCAACCTGTGAACAGTATACTCCAAACACAAAAGTAAAATGAGGAACTGAAGAGCAACACCGATTATTTGGAAAGAACAAAAAGTGAAGAAGAAATTCTATCTTCAGCATTCCCAAATCCCTCTCCAAGTGTAAGGAGGACAAACAAGCAGACAACTCTTCTGCAACTTCTTCCTTCTCCCTCTTTGCAGCACTGGCATCACAGAAAGTAAGCAGCTATGATGTCTTACAGACCTAAGATTATGTTGTGTTCTAAACCTCTTCCTTCCCACCTCTGGAAACTTTGCTGTGCTGCTGTGCCCATTCTCACACTGAGGCATCAGTGTCTATGAACTTGAATGAATGGATGAAATTTTGCTCTCATTTGCTCAAACACATGCATTTGAGAGACATTTATGGGACAAAGGAACAGGCAGGACCCAAAAGATGCAGCACCAGTCCATCATCCTTCCCCAGCTGACAGAATGGTCTGGTGGTGGGAAGAGGTGGCTCCCAGCATCCCATAGCCCTCAGTCCATGCTGACTGCCAGTGTTTTTCCTGCTCTGGATCCATTACCCTCAGCTCCAGCCTGCACACCAGCTGTCTCTCACCAGAAAGGAACTATTTTGCTTGACCTCAGTGATGCACTTCAGTGACGAACAGAACACCACAATGCTTTTTTGTTTCCCAAGTAAAACAAAAGAAATGTGACAAGGTGGCTTAAAACTCTGTCAAAAATCTTGTTTTCTGTGATTGAACTTGAATGCAGATGCTCATTGTAATTTCAGGAAAACTTAGGCTTATTTAGCTTTACCAACCATAGCTCTTTTATGACTAAGAGCACCCTCAGAAAGTTTCTCCTTAAAACTGTCTCCCACTGAGGACTAGGGCAGTGAAGTTATTTGATAGCTGTCAAAGACAGTTTTTGTGGGTCAGATGATATGTAGCTCATTGTCTAAGCCATATCTCCAAGCTTTTGGTCACCTCTTGACTAATAAGGATTTCCTCACAGAAGTAAACTAAGGACTATTATGTTAAAGAGAAAAGGCTGAAATGATGAGCTAAAAAGAAAATAGCGTAGATCTTCTATTGTGGGACCTAAATTTTTTTTTCTAGAACTGATAAACAAAGGAGAAAAATAGTTCTGGCTAAAATAATTGTGAAAAGCTCACTCCTACAAGTCCCACTGAAAGAAAACTTACATCTACAGATTCAACCTCCATTATCTGACAGATAATGGAACTATCTGCAGGAAATGAAAAACCTGGCAAAGATTAAATATGGGATTCACCTAATCCAACTTTATTTCCTTGAAATTCAGGTGACTAGATTAAAGCCATCCCCTTGGCTCTCTATATTGAGTACAGAGTGGGAGAAATACCTCCAAAGATAAATTAATCTTGTGTCTTCTTGTCATCTGTCTTGCCCAGGTATGAGTTGCCTTCAACAGGGGTGTCTGTCTCCACTGACTACCGAAAAAGTCCCAACAGGCTTGGTAGGAAAGTCTTGACTATGAAAGGCCAAGCACGCTCAGTCCATGGGTCACAGAGTGAATTGGTCATGACTAGGGAGAGTGGAAGGCAGTGGTTTGTTTTGACTTGGAGAATAGCCTGGGACAGGGCCCAACATTTCTGATATGAAGGCATCAGATACAAAATACAAATGAGTTTGTACCCTTTCTCTGCTGCTGCCTTAAAATATGACTTTTTTTTCTAGTAAAAAGTCAGGGGTATTGTCTTGAAAAATAGTTGTCTTTATGAAAAGATAAAGAGAAGTTCTGAAGAATGCAAATACATGGACACTGAGGGATTTTGTTTCCCCTTAACTCACTGACTTCATTTTTTACTGTGAGTGGTAAAGCAAAACCCCTCTGTAGAAACATTCACTCCTACAATGCGTTATAGATTTCCAGTGGTGAACTATTAGGTGTTTTGCAATTAACACAGCATGAAAGAACCATCACTTCTATGGATCTCTGAGTTCACACTTTCCTCTAATGAGAGCCAAGATAAATTGTTCCAGTTTCGGTGTATTGGCTACCAAATTGACCCTGATCCATAGCTCACTTCAGGCTTCTGTAATTCTAATAATCTTGCAGTATGTTCAGATCCACCAATTGCAAATGTCTAAAATTCACTCATGCTATTCTAGAAGCTAAAGCCAGAAGAAAAACACATATATTCTGCTCAGGTTCAATTTTTTTCCTTCTCTTCCTGTGAAATATAACACCTCTTCCACATCCATTTACACTGGTATTTTTCCCAGAGATGAAATACTGCAGAACCTGACCAAGTGCCTTAAGGTAATTCCTTAGTGATGGAATTATCTTTATTAACAGAAGACATAATTTCTCTTCTCAGAGAGCAAAATTCAGAGTAAAGAGAGTTGAAGGGACAGAGGCAACTCTTTTTATGCCCTCACCATATTTAACAAACCTTGTCCATAGAGGAGTCTGACAGAGCACTTTCTATTCTGGGTCTATTTGTATGTATACTTCAGAAGAGGCAGCACATGAATGAGGCTGCTGATTGTTGCTGTCAGCTTCCAAGGTGGATGTTAGAAAAGAATGGATATTTCTCTGCACATCAGCACTTCCCAAAACTCACCTCAGTGATTGCACACTGTGAAATGAGAGTGCTCATGCTGGGTATGTAGCATAACGTGCGGAATTCCTGGGTCAGAAATCTTCCACAATAGCTACGGGACAGGACTCTGGGAAGTTTTGAGGATGTGGGTCATGAATTTCACAGGTCCTACAGAGCAGCTGGTTACAGCTAGATCCTGAAATATGGACTATGAATAAAAATAAAAAGAAGTGATTCTGAGTTCCTAAGCCTGGTGAGGAGATATGAACCAACTCTCCCAACTGTCCTAGGAGCAACTCCATGTAATGAGATCCATAGCACTGGTGAGGTGCTGCAGGACAGTTTGAACATGAGCCCAGTCCTGTGTGAATGACAGGGAAGTGCTACACCAGTGGGTTTTGGTCACATCAGGGAAAGAGTCGCCAAAATTTTGGAGGATGGGAATGGAGGATCAATCCATCACTGGTCTCCAGTATCTAATGATTGGTATGTCTCCTTTTAGAGCCACATTAAAGGTGCCAAGAGCACTCTTGTTCCTCCTGGAGGTCAGGCCTTGCTGCTGAGGCTCAGAGAGTCCCTCATGCTCCAAAGTGATCACAAAAAGCCCACAGCAGCCTTTGGGGAGGTTACCATGAGCTGGACCCATTCCATTTCAGGGCACCTCACCCACAGCTCCCACCTGAGCCACTGACCTAGCCACATCACAGTAAAACATTGGGCTGTAACAGCAAACATTAGTGAAGAGCTGTCAGAAGAGATTATAGCATAGACAGTATTTTAAAATTACATAGCTAACAACATTTTTTTTTTTTTTGTAGAGTGAGATTCTTCAATATTCTTGCCAGTCTGAGGCATTTTCATAGGAATTGTACCCAAAGCAGGACTGCCTCAGGAACATCAATCTGAAGATTTTATTCCACTTGAAAGCCACCTCCCCCACCCCACTCAAGTTTATGCTATGCATTTTCCTGTCTTTGTTGTGATGTTTTAAGATTATATTCTTTGGCTGTTGAGATGCTCATGTATTGTCTGCCTGGGGTGCACACAGGGAGCAGAGGGGCTGGAGAAAAGGGCCTGGTTTGGGATGTAGCATCCCATCCTCCTCTTCAGCCTGCATCTTTCACTCTAGGAAAACGAGATCATTGCAGCAGTAACCTGATTCCCAACCAGTGTGGCAGAAATCACTTGCTTCTCTCATCTCTGTGAATTGCAATATCCTGCAATATCTTCCCACATATTCAGGCATCACTGTTGAATGACACAAGGTAGGATTCCTTTGTAGAAGGAACTTAATGGGTAGGAAAAATACTGCCTCAGTGTGCAGCTTTCTGCTGATTAACAGTGGTATCTGACTTCTCTCAGGCTGTTTGGTCTCTGAGGGAATTTGAAAAAACCCCGTTCATGCTAATTTTGATACCTACTTAATGTTCTAACACACCAAGCAGAGCTTGGCATTTGTGTTACTGGGAGCTGGCCAACAGGTCACTACTTTGCACAATTGACCAGCAGAAAGGAAGCCAAATCCAGCTGAAGTTTGAATAATGCTTCTTGGAGCATAAGAAGCTAGTAAGTTCTTTTCTTCAACTATAAGAATTAGATGCTTGTTTAATGAAAAACAAAATTTGTTAAGGGTAATTTTTCATACATGTCTTTAGAAAAAGGGTGTATATATATATATATATATATCAGAGCCCATGATCTCATGTGTCATAAATCTTCAAAAAGTAAAGCTGGGAAGGATCTTAATTAGTCTCCTAATCCCACACCCTGCGCTGAAAAAGGCAAGTAATATGCAGTGAGGCCACCTCTAACAGATATTTGATTTATAATCTTGGGGAAAAGCAATTCTGAGCCAGTCTAGGCAACTTGTTGTAGTTCTTCCTTGTACTTAGTTAGGAAGTTCTCCCTGGTATCTAACCTAAATCTTTGTTTCTGCAAATTAAGACAATTTCTCCTTGCTTGACCACTATGGAACTCTGTGAACAATTGATCATTCTTCTGTGGTGTTACTATAAAAACAAACAACTACTGGAAGATTAGAATCATATCTTTGTTTAATCTTTTCTAGATTAAATAAATCCATTTTTTCTAGTATGTGTTCCTAAACCTCTTATTGTTTTCCAGTCAGCTTTGGACTTTCTTTAGATGATCTCAATGTTTGTCACACTCTTACAAATTAAATTTCCCCATGTTTCTTGTATAATCAAGTCTTTAATAACATGTCACATAGCAATATGCCTTTTTAGAAATCATACAAGATTTTCCTCCTTAATATGTATATGATGTGCTGTATTCTTTCACATATGATACTGGTTTGTAGCTGAAGCTTTTTTTAAACTTAGTGTTGGATTTCCTTCTTTCAAGTGTAGCATCTTTCATGCTTTTATTAAATTTCATTTACTGATTTCAAACCAAACCTTCAGTTTACTCAGATAACTCTGTATTTTGTCATCTGAAAGTCCTATTTCACAGCTGAAATGCTTTCACATACTGCTGTGAAGCACCATTGACCTGAATAAGTCTTCATTTCAAGGGCTTTTATTTGAGATTCTGGATGAGGTCCAGGTATGAAGTCATTACATGGTCAATTATTTGCCAGTCTGCCACAACAGTGTTTCAAGCACATGTACTGGCACTTTATGTATGTGGGAAACAGGATGAAGAGGAAGAATTTTAAAATACCTAAACTGACATTTCTGCTTTTCCATAATACTTTAGAAGAGTTTCTATATTTCCATTTTTATTTATATATATATATACAAATGAATATGTGCACCCAACATTTATTTGCCTACACACTGTCTGTTTAGATTTTTGTATGTTTCTGACATTAAACAATCCTTCTCTTCTACTTTTTGGTTTTGGTTTTACTGCCTCATGGGTCTCTCGCAAATAAATAACATTTTTTCATATGGTCTTTTTTCTTCTCCCTACAATTATCTTTTTAGACCAATGAGTACTCGAAACTGAATTGTGTTTGAAACCAATGGAGGTCAACAGGGGTGACTCAGTGTTATGCTAATTTAGTTCTTGGGTCCTATTTTATATTGTCCAGGTCCATTCAGGTTTAAGAGTGAAGAGCAGAAGCTTTTGTGTTTCAATATTTACATGAGTTTTCCCCTTTTGCTGAAGTATAATGGTTGATATTTACATTTAATTAAGGCTTAACTGGAAGTGATACAGGAGTTGGCTTCATTAGGCTTGAAAGATGTCCTTGAAGGAAATAAATATTAGCATCCTGGCTAAGGGAGAAACTAAAGAAAGTAAGTGATGAATTAAAAAAAAAGGAAAAAAAGGGGAGAACTATCTTTCACACATCACAGGGTTTTCTCCAGATTTATCATAAAAATGAAAAGCATTTTGAAGATGGGAAATTGCAAATGCAGAAACTGTGTCTCCGTATCTCCAATACGTGTAGCCACATGCTTCAAATGAATGTGACTGATAAAAGTGTTACCAGAAAACTGCAGCCAAGAATCAAAATGGGACTGCTGGATTTTAAAACGTGTGATTCATTTTCATGTAATTAAGACGAGAAATGCGTTTTCCTTTTCCTCTTCTCTCTCTGGCTTATGAGCCTTTTCCTTCTCCTCCTTTCTCTGGAGGCACATTTTACCTTTGGTGTGTTTTATTGTGCTCAAACATCTGAATAGGGGAGGAAAACGATGAGTTTTCTTTCTTTAAATGCCAAAATGTCATAAATTCCCACCTCCAAGTATCGTCTCAGTTTCTGAAGACATAAGGGAGGTTTCCTTCTGAATCTCTTTCTACAAGATCTGTGCAAAAATGATGATTTAAAAGCAGTAAGATATACTTAGTCTGGTAATGGAAGACAGACAGTTTTCAGAACTTTGACAATTACAAGTTTGGCAGACAGTTCTGCCTTCTAAAAGACCCTGATTTTCAGAAAATTCTATATTGCAATAAATAAATCCATATCCAGGCAGCTCATATTAAACATCAAAACTGAAGCATGGAAAATCTGAAGCTGCGTTCAAAATCCTCACTTAGATACCAGATTTCAGTGGTAATCCATCTCTTGCCAGGGTCTTAAGACTCATAGTATATCTGATCAAATTTTCTGTTCATGGGACAAGTTTCCTTTGATGCTGTCATTGGTTTCCTATCAGCTGAACCATTATCCCAAGGAATTAATCAACAGGATGACATTCAGAATAAGCTTCTTGGCAGCCTGGAATGAGAGGAATAAGTGTCAAATTGGAACAACATAGAAATTGGTATTTAATTTGATTGAGACTAATACAATAATGCTAGATATTTTATAGGCATAACTTTTATTATTAATTTTAATGATGTTTTCATCTTTTATCAGTATGATTTCATGTATAATGTAAATTATATTTTTCTTTATTCATAATTGTTTTATGCTAGCAACAGATCCCAAGTTTGTGTCAAATTTTGTACCCAATACTTAGAAATCCTTAGAGAGGAAATATAACAACAACACTTGATTAATTTATTTGCTGTGAAATAAAAGATATTGCATTAATCTTTACCAGATTTTAAAAAGATAATCTTTGTTCTTTTAAGCAACCTGAACAATCAAAGAATAAAATACATAAGTTCTGAATAGAAAGCTGCAGTCACTACTCAGCAATGCAAAGTGGAATGACACATGCAAATTAAAGTGCATACGGTATTTTTCAAGCCCTGAATCAAATTTGTTGGGATAAAAATGGTGAGAAAAAAAACCTCAGACATGCTCAAATCCCATTTTCTGAATTGGTTTGAGAATCACAAGGCTTGAATCTCAGTTTAGGTCACTGAAACTTAAAAAACTGAAGGTCAAAATCCAAATGCCATCACCTGTACTTTCTAACACCTAGAAATGGGGAATCCAGGCTTACCTGTGATGTTCCACAGTGCCTCAGATCAACTTTGTTGCTTCCAAGGCCTCTTTCATGTCACTGCAGAGAGCCTGTACCTTTGGTGAGAGTCTGTGTTAAGGGGACAGCTGATGAGTGGAAAGACAGCAGGCACAAACCAGCACATCAGGTACTGCATCCAGCTGGAATTCACCACACCCCAGTTTGGGTGGGCACCTGGAAGGTGCATGGTAGTAACAAACTATTAGATCATCAATTAAAATAGTCTTGACTTGGTCCTAAACTGTCAAAGTGTTTGTTGTGGTCTCTTCAGGCATGAATTTATCAAATGACTTTTGACTCATATTTCATTCAATGGTCTGTCCAGTGTTGGTTTAATGAATGAATAATAATTAACCATGGCTAAACATAATCACAGAAAGCTCCGAGTTGGAATGGACCCACGAGGATCATCAAGTCCAGCTCTTAAGTGAATGGCCCACACAGGTATTGAATCCATGACTGGTTATGTTATCACCATGCTCTCACCAGCTGAGTTAATCTCAGGGTCGTGAAATTGACTTTCTGTTGGGTTATTCCTAGTTTTTAGCTCCAGTTTCCAGATGATATTTGTCTCGGTCACTAATGAGATCAAAAGTTGCTTAGCCAAAGAACTACTGTGTTTTCTAAAAGACATTTTAAAGAAGGCAGCTGTAGACATTTCTGCTTACCCTGAGGTTTCTGTAGCCTGGCCTAAGCTTTGAGGGTATTAATGACATTCATTTGAATCACTTTCATATCAATCAGATATCAAATGATTATTAACACTGATGTTTCCCCTGAGCAAGAAAAACACAAAATTTAATTTACCGTCTCTAATGTTTTTATGATGCCCATTTAGAATTATTTTGATATACCAGTCCTGGAGGCAGAACTACTCATGATTGCATGCAGGGAACTTTTAGACCTCTTCTACAGTGAAACAGCCTGATTTCTAATGATATTATGCTTTCTTTTTGTGTCCCTGACCTAGGTAAGGCCAGTGTTGTTTTGCTACCCATTAAATTAGGAGAAAATCTTCACATTTCTAGATGATGCAGCAACAGTGTTGGAACTTGCAGGTTTGAAGTACTCAAAACTTATCTTTATAATGGATATTTGCTGAATTTCCATGAATGTTAAATGTCTTCTTTGGAGCTCCAGAATCTTGAAGAAGATTTTTCCATTGGGCATGTGACTGCGTTTCTGTCTGTTGGGTTTATTTTAAGAGCATGGCAGTCGAGGGGATTGCGTAAAGTGAAGAGGCAAAGACAAGCAAGGAACAAATCACAGCAGGTTGGAGGAGTGTCTGAGGAAAAGCTGAAACCACAAAGTGGCAGCATTAATGCATCAAGAGTGGAAAGGAACCTGAGACAGATACCTTGGATGGTGGGAGGTGTCTGGAAGGCCTTGTGAATGATGGTAGACAGCATATGGTGTGTGGGTGTCCACTGTGATCTGTTTCCCCCCAGCAGCACATGAACTGTGCCCAGTCTCAAAGCCATATTTACTCTTAGTTACTTCGTTTTTTATCCTTCAGGCCCTCCTGAAATGATACATTTGAAATGGTTTCTGGTCTGTACAAAACATTTAATTCCTAGAAAGATATCAACAAACCAGAGGGACTTTTAAGAGGAGTGAGAAAGAAAAGCTGTGGAGGTGATTCATAGTGAAAGGAAATATTCACAATGGATAACAATGGCAACTGTGATAACAGTGATTGCTGACAATGGCCCAGCAGCAATTTTCCTACCAGATACCCTCACAGTATCTATTTTTAGGGGGACATTCTTCACTGTGTAACAATATGTTTGTGTATTTAACAAGATATAGAAAGGAGAAAGGGGAATGGCTGTAGGTCCTGATAGCCAGTGCTTAGAAAAGGGAGAGAAGAGGGGAGGAGAAAAAATGTTTTAATTGCATGTGTTCAAGATTTGTCAAAAAGAAAAAATGTGGAAGAAATAATAATAATAATAATAATAATAATAATAATAATAATAATAGTAGTAATGAAATCCCCTCCAATTTGAATGTGGAAATGGTGAATGAAAAACTACATCCAGATTAATGAGGGTCATCTGGCTAAAATAAACCCTGAACTTCAATTCTGCAATAGCAGAATTTTCAGTTTTTGCTCTCTCACTCATTTATCCTTCAGGACAAAAAATGAGACAGGCATTTATTCTGGTGTCACTGAGATCACATTTTGAGGACAATGGTAAAACTGAAAAGGAGATTAGATCACAGTTTGGCTAACACAACCTCTGTTGTCACTGGTGTTGTGTCAGAAAGAAAGGCCTACTATCAGAAACCAAAGGGGCTCTGAGTGAGTGGCTGTGAGGGAAAACTTGTTTTCCATTTGTATGATGAGAAAATCAAACCTGACAGTGAGAGAAGCACAGTGAGTAGAGGAGAGCAAATAAAAAACCCCTAATTTTTGTAGATTCATTATTTACAGTGGATACTAAAATCCTGCTATTAAGATTTATAATTTTTCAAGGCTCTATTGTTTAGGCAGAAGTCATCAACTAACTCAAATGTTTCAATTTCAGAGTCATCAAATAGAAATCAAGAAATCTTCATAAAGTAAGGAACACCTAATCTCAAAACATTAAACCACAGCAAGATATTTTGATTTGAGCACTCACATCTTAAACTAACCATAAAGCTCTTGTGAGATTTGATAATATGGGCTTTACTCTTACCCAAGAGCAGGTTCACATAGTTATCTTTGTGCTGTTTGTACATAAAGGGTTATTGTTATAGATCACTGTGTACTATATTGTAAACCATAATTTACTAACAGAGGGGAAAAATAGGGGGAAAATAACTAATTTTGATGGATTAATTATAACTTCAGGTGATATAACTAGCATAGAAATATAGCAAGAAATTGACTCTATGCTTCTGAATTCATACCTGAAAGTGTCACTAGTTTACTGAAAACACTTAAGTTGTACTTGCAGCCACTGAAAGCAGTAGACAGTGTGTTTCCTCTACTGATATTTCCAACCTACCACCAGTTTTCTAAGGTTCACCTGGTTTCTAAGCCTTTCCTTCAGCATTTGTTCAAATCTTGAGAACAAGTTCCGTCAGTGCCTATCAAAACATCAATGACATTTCTGGGCAAAACTTATTAAAGCAGTCATTTAGCACTGTCATCATATATTAGAGAGTGAACTTTATTTTGTCAGGTAGCAAACCTGCTTAGAAACACAACACCACAATGAATATGAAAAACAATTTTATATAAATGATGCACCTAAACCCATGACTGTGCTTCCAATGCATGCTTTGTGCCTCTGTAGAGTTTTGACTCCTCAGAAGATGCAGCCTGTGTCTTGGCAGGGTGTGTGTGTCAATGTGTGGAACACTTGGATGTGAAAAACAATCAGCTGTGACAATCAGCCAGTCAGCAATCTTGAACACCTTCCATCTCTGCTCCATTTATGGGCATCAGTAAATAAAGCTCTGTTCTTAAAGCTGTGTTTTCATTTATTTTTTTCTGCCAGCTAGTGCCAGGCAACTTAGTGGAGCCTTCCAACATTGCCTCCGTATGGAAATAAATTGAATCAACATTGGTTTTTTTTCCCTCAGCATAAAATGTTCCCTCTCTCTTTCACACTCCTTTTGCTTCATGAGCAAACAGCTTCAAAATAAACAATTAGAGGGCCCTTGTAAACTTTGCTATCAGTTACTTAGGTTTGTTTTTGTTTTTCTTTTTTAATAAATAGTTACATTAAAGATGAGAAGAGGGAAAAAATCTAGTCCTACAGCTGCTGGTCCTCAGTTCATTCTCAGAAGGAAACTAATGGTCTCCAGACAGATATTACAGCTGTTGAACTTTTGAGAAGAGATGTGCTTCAGTCTGATCCTTGCAACTTGAATTGGGATTTTAAATGGTCTTTTTTTCTAATGGTAGATGAATACTTGTTTTTTCTGCATAATTTTATTCTTGGTTTATAGCTGGGTTCAAAAAATCCAGCAGACAACTTTCCCCCTGTGCCCTTCCCCCCCTTCTTTTCTTTCCAGTCCTTTCATGAAGAATGACATTTTCTGTCCATAAGGATGAATGTTTTCAAAGAATCTCAACATTTGCAACAAAAAAACAAACAAGCAAAACCCCCAAAATGACAAGAGCCACAATAACAACAACAAAACAAACAAACAATCAAACAACAAAAAAACCCCCAAGGACCTTGTGAAAAACATTCTGGGCTGTGGGAAAGAAATCCTATAGTTCACGTCCTGCTTTTCAAATGTGCTTTCACATGTGACTTCAGGCAAATTACTTGATCTCTCCAGTTCTGTATCTACATGAACTCAACAATATTTTTTAATATATGGATACACAGCAACTAACATTCTTATGACTACTGCTCTATTCTGTTACAGTTCAGATAAAACTGTCTTTAAAAGGTTTAATAGTGTTTAAAACAAAATCGATTTTATACACAAGTTACATTTATTGCAAGAAAACAAATGGAAGGAGAAAATATCTATGAATTTTCAGCTTATCTGGACAAAGACTTTTATTAGCTGTTTCCTTGGTAACTTTTTTGGCAAGAAACCTTTAAAGATAACTTTGCTTTTGGGAGAAGAGAATCTTGAAATATGACAAAGGCTACTGAGAAGTCTTAATACAAAGGTACAATGCATCCCAAGAAAGCTTTCATGATATTGCTTTTATGGCTGAATCTCTGAGAAAAAAAAATATTCTGCGAAGAAAAGCACAGCAAGAGAGCAAAGATGATCAGATGTATTAACACACAAAGTTAGCAACATCAAAGCAGGTTTTGTTTGGTTTTGGTTTTGTTGGATGTGCTTTGGGTATCTTTCTGAGACACTGCACTAAGCTCAGTAGCATTTCTCCAGCTGGAAGAACAAGAGCAAGAGGGTACATTTTGCTTTCCTTCACAGCAGCATTTCTGAAGTGGATTAGATGTGTCATGAGAGATGATGCAGGGTAATTTCCAGAAGGAGATGATACAATTAACAACCACGAATAGAAAGCAGAAACAGTCAATAAATATTTCTGTTCCATAATTGCAAACAGGCAAGAATAATGTACTTGCACAACATAAAGATGAAGTAGCTTTCAGTTCACGTATCATCTACTGAGGATAAGGAACAAGGAATTTATGTGACCTAGATGACTTACACATCACAACCCAAACTGGTGATGAATGTTTTGAAAAATCCTGAGGAGAACTCAGAAGAAGCTCAGAAGAGTTACAGAGACCTGTAAGAAGTATTCAAGAGGGATATTTAATGAAAAATATTTGTGTTTTACTAGGCCAAGCAAAAATAATGTGATTTGATTACTGAAGTTTCAAAGCTTCACATTTAAGTAATGCCAGTGTACTTTGTGGTTGCTCAAAAAAAATTTGAAGAAATTACAGTTTTTGGATGCCAAAAGTACCTGAATTATTCAAGTGATTATTAATTACTACATTACTTAAACTTTTGTAAGGATTTAGGACCTTGTGACATTCTAATTAAAAATACTGCACTGTGAATTACCAAGGAGGAGCTGATGAATGGTATAAGTGACAAATTTTAAGGAGTTTTTATTCATTGGAGAATTTTCATTAAAGGTTTTTCTAATGGAAAAAAATCATGATGGAAAATGTGCCTGACATCACTCAAGATTTTTGTCCATGATCTGGTAGTAAATATATCAACACTGTCAATAAATTGGCAAATGTGATTGGCACAAAGAAGAATGGCACAAAAGAGGAATGGTAAAAAATGATGAAGTAGAGAAGCCAGATACAATGACCAAGGCTGTCTGGGGAACTGCTGTATTCAATCAAGATGCTTTTCCAGTTCAGGTAAATGCAAAATTTTATCCATGTGAGTATAGGGAATGCAGGTCATTCGTACAGCAGAGGAACCAGAACTATAGAAGATATTTAAAATATATAGGGATAATAGTAGAGAAAGTATCAGTGGATTCTGCAGTGGTTTTCTGCACCAAAAACGCTCATTCCAAGTCTTGTATATGGCAGCAGTTAAAATAAAACACATCTTCTTATATAGTACTGATGAGATGATCATTATCATACTAATAGTTCTAGAGCCTACAATTTCAAAGGAATATTAGAAAATTGGAAAAGAAATCTATTCTAGTTATTTAAGACATGGGGAATATACATTCCAGTGAATCCTTTTGTGTTTTCCGCCTTTTTTGTCCATCAGGGAAAGCCCACCTGGATGTCTGGACCTTAAATGTCATTCAGTTGGGAAAGACATTTTTAATACAGTGATTACTTAATAATTAAATGCAAATTCACTTAAAAATTAATAAAATTGTGCTGGATTCTTCTCATTTCTTCAGACCAGAGAGTATATTTTGGTCATAGACTGTTGCCTCCATAAAGGAATAATCATCAATAGCTGAGATAGGGAGAATTTTGGACTATATGAAGATATTTTGCTGCCTGCCATAGAAAGAGATGGTTATGGGGAGGGGAAGTCTGGCACTGGTGACAATCCAACATCTTTGAATCAGTTCTTGACTGTGTCAGTTTTCAACCCACTTTGAACAGTTTTAGGATTGTGACAGGATTTAAGTCTGAGTAGCAGGGCAATAATTCCCAGTGGCCTATCATCAACATTAATGTGATTTCCCTATCAACAGGAATAAAATCATAGAGATAATAGAAGTTACATTTATAGAAAGTGTATATTACAAATTCCTCCCTCTCTACTCATTCTGTCAGGAGGAGAGCTGTTGGTAATAGAGCTTTATAGCTATAACAACAGATATTTTTCTCTGTAGAGGTACTAAGTTAAATCCCAGCAATATCACCCAGCAGAGCAGCTATCACAACATCAGCTCCTATGCTGGTAACCAGACAATTTTCTTTATAGCACCTCTGAGTGTATATTTTATGTACTACTGCTAAAAATATCAATTTTATTCCTTCTTTAGTAACCTCTTCCAGAGATCATGCATCAACTTACATATCGTATTTCATAAATAATTATCTTACAAGGAAATTTAACTTGGTGTAAAAATAAAATGTCAATCCCATTTTTCTTCTACAGAAATGTCCTTTTACCAAGATGAATCCTACACCATATGCTCATAAATGAAAGAGAAAATATGTTATCTAATGGTTCTATGTTAGCAAACTATCCTAATTGATTTATTTTTCTTAGTAATTGCACTGCTAGAATGTATCTGTGCTTAAACTGCCACCATCTCTGTCTAACAACTCCTATTTTAAACACAGGGCAAGGAATGCAAAGAATCTATCATGTTGTCACAGATGATGAATTAGGGCTTTATGTTTCTAATACTGTCTAAAATAATTGCACTTTAAAACATTTCTTAATTCTAAAAAAATGTAAATATTTGTTTTAGACTGGTTATTAACCCAAAAGACTGGGTTAATAAAGAGCAAAGACAATGTACTTTCTTTTTGTTCTCTTCCTGAATTTATGAACATATACAAAGAAGTTTGGCATTGCAGATACTTATTTCAAAGGTGTAGGGATGAATTTTTAGGCTGACATGCCCCACCACACTGGGCTGAAAATCAGAAAATACCAGCAAAAATTAAAACAAAGGAGAAAAAAGAAAGGAGATAACAGTGAAGTCACTAAGCAAAAGTTTTTGCTTTCAAATCACCAGGACAAATCTTATGAGATAGGTGGCCTCCAACATTTATCTTACAGCTTGTCTTTTCCAAGTGTTCTATAGGAAAGCAGAGGGGAAAATATGTACATTTTTATGTGACCAGCCATTGTTTGTAAAATCACAAACACTGCTTTCTAAAATAAAAAATGAAATATTAAGATGTTTCATCAGAGCAAGTATTAAGTCTGAATATAACAGTGCAGTTTTATGGCATCCCAAGTTTTAAGCTTAAAATCATGGGAAGTCAGACAATATTCTGTTCCTGGTGCTTTCATGCTGGTAGAGGACACAGAGTAGCATGTCACCACCTCATCATCTCAGCCCAGTCCTACTGTCTGCTGCAAAAGCATCTTCATGATCATGGTCTGCAGTGCAGCTGCCCACTGAGCAGGAATGATTGTTACTCAACAGTGCCAATAGTCAGGGAATAGCCCAGCTTCATTATAAAACAGCTCTCAAGGAATGTGCTACAAATGTGGATTATGGCAAAAATTATCTTTTTCTGAGTACAGCCATTACCCAATACCTATTTCAGCTACTAACAGTCTCTGTGGACTTTGATCAAGCACTTAAACCCTTGTCAATTTTTCTTACAGCTGGATTATGTTGTCCTTATTTCCCATTGTGAGTATTGCTTATTTGAAAGTTACAAAACTCTTCTGATGGATTCCTGCTGGAAAGGTCAAATCATATATCCCCATGTAACTTTTATTGACCAAGTTTTATATGGTAAAAATGGATGGGGAATGACCTGTTGGAGAAAGTTGCCTAATAACAATGGCTGGAAAACCTACAGCCCCATTAAGAACGGATCTCCTTCCCTGGTGATATCCAGACATCTCTGTAATTGACAACAGACTGCAGCCTATCACCCAAGGTGATAATTCATTATTCAAAGAAACCTGGTTTAGGCATCTAGGAAAACTGTTTTTGCTGTAGACAAAGCAACAGCAGGAAAATTATCATTTGAAGAACACGTTGAAGTTAGCCATGAAAATGACTGTAGAAAGACTCAAACAAGAAAAGCAGAGTCAGTTAACCAGCTGCTGGTTGAGAATTTTCAGTATTTAGCTTCCTTGAAGCACTCAGGTTAGGAAAGATCTCTCTGTAGTCCAGTGCTCAAAGCAGAGCTAATTGCAAAGTTGGATCCAATTTCTGCCCAGCTGAGCTGGCCCAGTGCCCCAGTACAGACCCTACAGAATATCTCTCAGATTGAGCTGGGATGGGGCTCTGAGGAACCTTGTGTGGTGGGTGCCACCCCTGCCTGTGGCTGGGTGTTGGAACCAGATCATCTTTAAGGTTCTTTCCAACCCAAACTGTTCTATGAACTTTTGTGCCCAGCAGTCTGGTTTTCTTTCCACGCACTTTGTGGTCCAGACTGAATTTTCTGTTTGGTTACTGGGCACTTCTTGTATAATGTGTTTAAAGCCCTGCTTAATTTCAGGAGAACAACATTTATATAGCACCTCTCATTCACAGACCCAGACATTAAAGAAGGAACTCGGGTTGATTAAACCTGACTGATCATAGTAAACCAGAGCTAGCAATTAACAATCACCTTCTTGTCTTTCATGCACCTTCCACAAATCATGTTTTCTTTCACTGCACTAATACTGAGTTCATTCTCTTGTTTCATTCTTCTATATTTCTATTCTAGTCCATAATAGACAAAATCATAATGAGAAAAACATATTAAACAGAATGAACTAATACTCACTTCTTCTCATTAATTTGCAGTTTGAATTAAGTATCTAAAAAGTACTTGATAATTGGGAATCTAGCCTTAAATGTGTTTTAAGTATTTTAAAATTCTCTGTAATTTTTTTCTCTCTTGCACATGAAACATTAAATAGTCCTTTCTTTTTCCATTTTCCCAAGACTTACCATGATATCATGACAATTGAGATTTTTAATCCACACTATTCTGACTGAGATATCAAAATTTTAGCACCTTGATCCAATGTCACTATTCAGAAAGCAATTTGATTTTCAGATGTTTGGCAGCTCGCTTCTGAAAATGTGTTTAATTTGCCTGTGTCTCTCAGTCAGTTAATTCCCCCCGACTCAGTAGGAAGCAGACTGAAACTAAGTGTGGTTTTCATTCAGCTTTCTGAACAGCCAGCAGACAGGAGATACATCTTTGCTCCGTGAACATCCTAGGCCAGATATTTTTTGTGCAGTTTAGCAGTGAACGGCTCCATGTTTCATTAGCAACCTCCAGTAAAATTCTGTGCTCCTTGTGCTTTTGGAAAAATGCAAGAAATTACAAGGATGACATGAAGTGCAGGAGGGAGTAACATTATAAAAGGAACTACTTAGAAAGTGAGAAGTGGCAATGCTTACTTGTTTAATATTTGTATAAAAACCTCTTGAAGATGAGAGGAATAGAAGCTTTTTTATTTTTTTTTTTTAAACTGCACTGGTGTGTTGCACATCCTAATTGAAACTTGTGGAGCAGAAAGCTGATCTTGCAGTAATGTTTGTGGATACAATTATGGAAATCCTTTGAGCATGATTAAATTATACAGTGCCTGGACACTGAAGCCATTTCAATACTTTTGTCTGTGGTAGAGTCTGTGGCAAAGTACGAGGTGGCACCTACCTGATCAACCTGCTCAGGAAGGACGGGATGTGCAACAGTTTTCCAACTGGCAGGTTTTTTCCAGTGGCAAATAACATCCATAAAAGAGTCGGTTCTGCATGGTCTGTTGGACAAATTTGAACACAAATGATGTGAGGACATCCTTGAAAGCTCACTAAGAATATATGGTCAGTATAAAATGGTCATGCAGCAGAAGAAAAGGAATTTCTGAGTATTAATTGGAGTAAGAAAAGGTTTTAGTTGATTGCTCGTAGCTAAATCCAGGTCTCTTAGTGCCTTTTACAAATCTAGGTTATGAAACTTGGTATAGTTATTTTTTTGAGAAACTGTAATTTACTCACCACCACAGAAATATAAATTGATTTAGTTCTAGTTGTTCATCTCACAGAGATGGTTTATTTCTTTTCGTAGGTAGAGAATGTTTTAATTTATTATCTTTATTAATTGTGAATACCTGGGCAAGTCTCCAAAGCTTCAATATTTGTTGTTAATAAACAAAACTTGAGAATAGAAGAAGAAATTCTTTGCACAGAAAAGAAATGGAAGTTCTGTCTAACACAAAGATTTACTTTAAAAATAATGTTTCCTGAGAAGAAACATGGTCAATCCAAAATATTAAAATTCAAATGCTTAACAGTTCTGTTTTTGTGAAAAATCACATAACTCCAGAACTGTGTAGGTTTTCTACAATATTCAGACTCCTAAAATTCACCAAAAATAGTCAGACTAAAGTCTGGCTTCCCAAAACACAGAAATCCTTTAGCTGCTTCCCCACTTACAGAGAAATTAATTTTTTAAGGCCATTATCAATTTGACCATCTCCATAACTCAGGGCTAGATTTTACCCAGGAAGTGTTTTAATCACCCTGATAACTTTCAGTTCATTGCAAACTCACTTGATTCTCATTTTGGGTCAGAATCACCTATGATCTAAAGGCTGTGGAGGAAGGCATTTATGCTCAGTCTATTAGTAAATGGTTCAAACGGTTAAGTATGTTCCTGCTAAAAAATTGCATCTCATTTCCAGTTTGAAGGTTTGGCTCTCAGCCACTGGGTCTTGTTATCATAGATGAAAGATCCCTCTGATATCAGGCACTGCTCCCTGCGTAGGTGGAATGTTCCCCATGTTGTCCACATTAATCTGATTCAGTGTTGCTACTACATTATCTTTCATCAGTTTTCCTAACTGTCAATTTTCAAAATAGTCTTGGTTTTGATATGCTGCTTGTTTCTGTAGCTGAGAATCCATGAAATAGCTGCAGAGGACTTAAAAGAGATCTTCATCTGGATGAATTATTGCTGATGGAAAAAAAATCTACATCTTTGAAGGATGTCTTACACTTTGGACTACAATTTTCTGGCAACTTTCACTACAGAGGTCTCGTGTTTGCTTTAATAAATGACTGAAGTGCCTAGACATTTATTTTTCTGTGCCTGGTTCCCAACAGGGAAGCTGGAACTCCCATGGTAGGCACCTTAGCTCAAGTTTTTTTGGCCTAATTTCCAGCAACATCCTCACGATTCCTACTAGCTGTGTGCCCTGGTGTTGCACATCTGGCCAAGAAGAAACTCAAGCAGATAGATTTACATGGAATTTGGGAAAGGTCCCCATGCCTGGAAAATGTTAGCCACTGCAGAGCAATCCATGCAGTGTAGCAGATAGCTCTGGGAACTGACTGTAAAGCTGCTCAATATAGTGGAGTGTCTGAAATTCTTCCCCTCCTCTGCAGCTTAGACATATGGCTTAGGGCTCATGGAAAAGGGATGGATTCCAGTATCCAGAAACTTCTACAGTGAAGAAGTCTACAGAAACACTTCCCAAGAACTCAGAAGAAATTGCAAAAGAGACATTATTTTCTCTCAAACCTCCCAGGGGTTTCATGCATTGGCCGAGCAGGTGAGAAAAGAGGCTGTTCTCATGAAATTCTCATGGGCCAACTCCAGAGGCTCTGTGAGCACAGGGTTGAGGCCCTTTTTGTCAAAGGTGTACAACAGCATCCAGAAATATCACTCACAGATCTCTCAGATTCCAACTAATCCCTCTTTCCCAAAAATCCAGGAAATTGCACAGTCACATTTACTACATTTACTTTCCTTTCCTTTGATTTTTTTATGTGACTTACTAAGCCATGACAAGTATTCTTTTTTCAAAATGTAAGAAAATTTTGTTTATTCAGGAGCATTTTCTCACAATTCAAAAATCAATAGAAAACATAATTTTGCTCTCATATTTGTACTCAAACACATCCAATACACATTGCACCCTAAGTTTTGTGGCAAACCTTTCTCCTTTGTGAAAAGCTTGTTTTAGATACTAATGGAAAGAAGAGTGAAAAGAGTGACTTGTCAGAAGTTGTGCTTCCAAGCTATTTGGAAAGAGGAGAAAGTTTTGGCTGGTTGCTTATCCTGAAATTTTTCCAGATGCTTTATTGCTCAGATGAAATCACAAAAGTAAAAGTTCAGTTTGAATGTACTGCTGGTTGCTTGAAAGTATATTGACTTTTGCAAATAAAGGGACTACCCAGAGCCCATAGTGTGGCTTCATTTCCATTTTGGAACATAAAAAAAAATTTGTTGTTTACACTTGAAAGATGATATTGAAGAATTAAATAGTGCCTCATTGTCTCACCTAGTTCCACTGCTACACAGATTCTTTTCTTGCCCTTATCCCTGTCACTGACCACACTGAATACCCTTCTAACTGAGAGAGAATTAGGATGTAGAATAAGGCTCAAATAAATATGTCTCATCTAGAGCTGGTGGATGACAAGACTACAGATAAGATTTAAGTCTGAGGTTTTACCTCCAGAGAGACTTCAGAGAAATGCAGAGAGAAAAAACTGAAACTCACAAATTTTGAATGCCCTCCAACATTTGACCATTTGATTATTTTATTCACATCTCCTTTTACAGACTTGGAAGTTGCTTACTGAGGTAGTCAGAAACAGAAAACTTTACAAGGTAAATAACTGAAAGAGTTGAGAGTGAAAGAAGAGTCCCTTTTTGGCTGACAGGATTCTAGGGCCCATAAAAAAATCAAAGAAACATGATCCTCTCAATAATCTTGAAAACACATGAGAATGACCATGGAATTTAGTTCCTCTTTAGGGATCAAAATAAGCAGCAACTTTATCAGGATGATGTCAGCATTCAGAGCCTGGCCTTGGACAGCATAATGTGAACTGACAGCCTTTCTGAGGAATTTTGAGGGTTTGGCTCTATCTGCAATTGCTTCACTTCAAATTTCCAAACTTGCCTTTTTGCACATTTGCAAATTTCTGATTTCTTGCATTTTTTCCAATAAGAGACATTTGGCAGAACCAAATATTGGTTCCAGTTTTCTGAATGAACATCCACAGAACCATCCTTCTTCCCAGACTGAGACACATTACTAATAAAGGACACACAAAGACATCCCCAACTCCTTGTTTCAGTCTGCATCTATTATACTCTTGTCATGAAGAAGGGAAGCAAAATACCAGAACAAAATAAAGGAAAATTATCAGTCTATAAAAGAAAAAAATATCAAACCTGCTTGCTAAAATAAACAGATGAAAAAGGCAAATTATTAGCGAATTCTTGTTTTCTAGCAAAGCTACTGGGGGAAATAGAGGGAATATGAGCAAGTAAATATGCACAGCATTCCTGAAGGAGAAATAAATAGGGATCCCATTATACTGCTGCTTATGCACAGCTTGGAAACTTCACTATAAAAGCTGCAGGGAACAGAAATACACTGTATGCAAGCAGAACATCCTTGGACTGTTTATGACACTGCATGCATGCCATACCCTGAGGTTCCTATAAAATACTTATTATTTGCCAGTTCAAGCTGTTTGGCTTAGCTGTGGTTTGGGTAATATTTCCTTCCACTGGAAGAAGTGCTGTGCTGTGGGTATAGGCTGGAGTGCTACAGCAGCATATCCTCATCTTTCTCAGATTGATCATAAATTTACAGGCCACAGTTACCAACTACAGACATTCTAAACTGCAAGTGACTCCACCTGTGGATCCATAGAGCAGGGAATATATACCAAAATTTCAAGTTCATTTGTTCCTCCATTTATTTCCATGGCTGTGTATTACTTACCACAGACTTAAAATGCATTCCTTTACCTGGACTCTGACATACACACAAAAGTCCAGGGGTATCTCTGTTAATTTCAGGGCAGAATACAACATAAGCAAACTCACAGGCTTTTACTATGCAAACTGAAGGTTTTTCTTGGTTTTTTTTGGAAGGATTTTCAATTATTTGAATCAAGAAAAATTTTGTAAAAGGACCAAGTAGGAAGGGTGAAACAATGACAAAACTTGAACTCTTTGACAGAGGACAAGGAAGCTTTTGATTAGGGGGAAGACAATTTGAGAATAATTTTGTTTCCTGATGCTGTAGCTACAATGAAAGGAGGATATCAAGTATTGCAAAACACTGAGTATCAAAACAAAGGGGTTAATGGTGAGTGGACCAGGATGGGATAAATTCCTCGGGGTATATCCGTAAAAGCTTCAAGGACGCGGAGTGTGGAGCAAGAAGGGCATACAGAGAAGCTCACTCCCCAGGAGAAATCCCACCTGTGCAGAGGCTGGAAGGGAATACTGGAGAGACTCACTGCTGTGTGTGTTAAACCACTCCCGTTAAACCACTCCTGTTAAACCACTCCTGTTAAACCACTCCTGTTAAACCATGCTCTACTGCACTGCTTTGGCAAATCTATTCTACAAATTCTATTGCAGGACTGACTTCTCTGCCACCATGGCCACGGGCCAGACTTGGGCACACACAGAGCCCACTGCAGGACTCAGGGGTCATGGGCAGCCTGAAGACTCAGCCACAGAAGGGTTGTGTTGGAGACTCTCACCTCAGAGTGGCCAGGCCATGAGCTTTTTACCTTTAAGGATATCTTCAAAGAGTTAAACAGCTTAACTGCCCATGGGAACAGAGCCCATGGGGAATTTTGCTCTGAAGGAAGTCAGGGATCAGGGTTCTTCTCTCTTTTTCTTGGGATATTAAATATTCTCCCAGAGTAAACAATCTATTAGATGATTTTCCACTGACTGATACTTAGCTCTGGGAAAGAACAAGCTCATTTTGCCAAAATTGTCTCTGGATTAGGATGTTGCATACCCCATTGCTAGGGACATGGCCTACTGCAGAAAACATTACAATTTAATTATATTGGTGAATGCAATATTATTTGTGAAATAAAATTGTCTTATTATGATATTTAGCTTTCTTGGACCTTTAGAGAATCATTAAACAAAGTAATTCCCTATTACCTCAGTGAAAAGGAATTAATGAAAGAGCAAAGTTATCAAAAAGGTCTGAAAGCAAATGATTATGAGTTAATAATGTTTCAGGAATTTAAATGTAAAATCCTGCTAATAATCAGAAGAAATAGCTATGCAGGATCAAACTATCATGCAGAGCCTCCCACAATGATTTATTCATTAAAGAAAAGGAAAATTACTTTCCATTACTCCAAACACTAACCTCACAGTGGAAAATAAATTGGCATTTACAGTGCCTCATCTCTAGAAGTGAACAGGAAAGACATTTGTGACTCGCAAACAAAAGATTTATTTCTATTAAAAAATAAGAAATAAATAATAGTAGTTCAATTCACTTTCCTAGATACTCTTTTCTAACATTTTCATACATTATCCAGCTGTGTGATAGTGAAATTATAACCTAATAATTTAGGATCATCTAACATACTCTAATTGAAAATTCTGCAATTATTTCAGTGTTTTGAATGGTCATTCTCAGTTGCATGCAGATGTTCCTCTCCTATCTGACTGAAAGATCCAAGTAAGTAAGTTTGAGTTTAAACCTCCTTTTTTTTGGCAGTGTCTGGTATTCTGAAGGCAATGTAATAGCCATTTTTCCTCTAAAAGCTCTTTAGAATTCTTGGAAAAATCACTTCACAGTCTGATGTCTGCATATGGGAAGCCTGTGAGACTAATGTGTGATGGGCTCTCAAGAATGGAATAACACAGAGCTCCCTTCAACCAGTATGAAGGAAGATACCAAATGAATCTCTTTGGGTATTCCACATCATCTGATTTCAGTTGCCTATACTTAGACTTCCACTGTTCTTTGAGATATCCCAGATTATTCAGGTTTCTACAAGAGACAGGCAAATGCACCATCAGACTTAAAGAATGACAGAACTCTTCCATTTTGAAAAGTAGATATTTGGGGCAATTAATTTGGGGTCATGGAATCCCACCCCTACATTTTAGATGTGGGGTAGTCTGAGCTTCTGTTGTAGATAGAGGAGCTCTAACCAGGACAGTCCATGAAGACTGCAGAATCTTTTGGCTGACCTGTTACCAGGTCTTCTGGAGGACATAGTTTTCCTGTAACTCCTGTGTTGTGTGTGCCAAGTGAATGGGAGCAAGGTTCAGATGGGGTATCAAGAAAAGCTTTTTCTCTAATCAGGACAGCCAACAGTGAGACAAGTCACTGGCAGGTGCTGCAGCCTCCGTTTGTGGAGTTTTTGGTGAGATAAACAGCCCAGAGAAACCTAAAAAGACCCCACAGATGACTCTATGACCTCATAGATGAGAAGAAAGTTGGAACAGAGACCTCCTGAGGTCTCTTCACACCTGATTTATCCCATGATCTTCCAATCCTTGGATACTGTAGAATACCTCAAACAACCTAACACCAAATGTTGACCTTCTGGCAACTGCATTGAGCTCTTGAGCAGCTCTGGCAGTAGCTGGTTTATACACCCAGACCATATGTAGACATTTTTGTGTTGACAGCTGAATTTGGATTCTAGTCATGAGATGATGAATCCTGCTTCTCACATGATAGTTATGCATATGCAAAGGCAAGGTTCATCAGACATATATTTTTTCCATCTAATTCACAGTGTGTTTATTCATGTGTGAATGTGAGACACATCATGCAGAGCTACTAGAAAATACTATGCCTGGTTTTCTCTGTCTTCTGAAAAAAAAACGTTTAATTGTCTTCTGTGTAATCAATTTTGTGCTATTTAAGTCTAAGAGTAGACTAGAACGTAAGTGTTATTTTATTTAAAAAACAGAGAGCGAATAAACTGCTTTGTTTAAAACAGCATCAAGGGGTGCTTTATAGTGAAGATTTAAAGTGTTCAAGCTCTAAAGCTCACTGAAGGGAAGATGTAAAAATGCTGAATACTCTATTCTCAAGTAATTTACTCTAAATATCAAGGAAAAGGGGAACAATCTCTCCTTCTAAAGAGATTTCCTTCAGGAAAACTGTGACTGGTCTTCACAACAAGTTTCTAATTTGGAAAATCAGGAAGAGAGGTGATTTTAGAAGCTTTCATTTTGAACCAGTCCTCAAGCACTTACTGAAAAGAACCAGAGTGCTTTACAAGTAGTTTATTTGACTCATAAAACCAAGAGCACTGAATGTTGGTGTTGATATTGAGCTCTCCATAGTGGTGCCCTTCCAGAACTTTACTGCGACTTAAGGCAAATCTAGAAATTACATAGACTGTGCAGCCAATTCTCCTTTCCTCTGGTTGATAACTGTGGCTGGGCTACTGAGTAGCAACTCATAAAGAGAAATGTCTGTGGGCAAAATTCTGCCAACTTTGAGAGATATAAAGGAAGCATGAGGGGAGAAGTACGCGTTACTAACTGTCTTCACAACACTCCTGTAAGGAAACCAGAAATTTTCCAATTGTACAGATGGAAACCAAAGATGCATAGGTTCTCTCTTCTGAGCTAGTCATCTAGGGCTTCACTCATACATCTAAAAACAGGAATACAGTGTCAGTTGATATGCCCTCACAAATCCATGCTGTCTCTGGCTGCCAGTCCAAAAAGGCAAAGTCCAAACCTTCTTCTGAAATTCTGTTATATATTGGTCCTACACAGACATCTTGGATTCTCCAGAATGCCTACCATTTTTGCAGAAAATAATAATTGAATATTTAATCCCTTCTTACAGTCAAAATAAAGTAGTAAATAACTCCAGGATGCAGTTCATGACCTTGTTCAGACATTTAAACTGTTCTGATTCATTACAAATGTAATTCAACACGTCCTGCATAAAGCTATGAAAGACTGAATAATATTCCATTCATATGCAGCTACAGTTATTTTATATTTATATTATGTCAGATACTGAATTTAAACCCAGCACAATGTAAGTGTGGTCATATTAAAGAATTCTTCCTGCAACACATGTACCTCAACACTGCAGACTTTTCCACAGGAACGTGAAGCTGCTGAGTGTGTTCAGATGCTGGCAGTGAGACAAAACATCAGCACAGAGAAGCATTAAAGCCACTCCAAATGTTTTCAAATCTTCCCCAAAAGAGTATTTGAAGTTGCAGAGAAGTGTCAAAAAAGTCATCCTGGGATCCTTCTTCCTGCAAAGAGGTTGTTGTGAGCTGGGGGTAGGTCTCTTCCTGTGACTAACAAGGGATAGGACAAGGGGAAACTGCCTCAAGTCACAGCAGGGGAGGTTTAGTTTGGAAATTAGGAAAAAAATTCTCCACTACAAGGATCATCAGGAACTGGGACAGGATGACCAAGGAAGTGGTGGAATGCTCTTCCCTGGAGGTGTTTAAAAGATGCATAGATGTGGCACTTGGGGACATTGTTAGGTATACAGTTGGACTTGATGATCTGAAAGTTTTTTTCCATATTAAATGGTTCCTTTTGTCTTCTTTTTAAGGATCTCAAGACACCCACGCTATCAGAAAGCTTCTGTGTTTCTGAAGGCTCCCATCTTGCCAATCACAGGGGAATGCTGAGAGCAGACATTGAATGAACCTGCTATAAAGCACAGACATTTGCCCATAATTGTGTACATCTGTGGTATCTGCTGGGTGAAATACAAATCTTTTCAATTCTCTGCCTTTATCACATATTCACATAAATAATGGAGCTTTTTCAGTTTTGACCTTATCAAGGTCAAAAATCGCTCTCCATCATTACCAGCTGTTTCTAAATTAACAGAGTTTTCCTTTGAAATGAAACACATGAAAGAGTTTTATTGATTATTTTCTCAATAGAGAAAGTTTCAATGGTAGATTATCACATCAAATATTCCTAACACTAATGAAAAAAATTACTAATGGATAACATGCTCTTTATTATCTAGAGAGCAGAGTGTCATCTTAAGTAGATTAATTTTATTCTTTAAATTTTGTGAACTGCAGGACAGCTCATTTAGAATCTGATATGGACAAAATTAAGGGAGGTTTTGAAAGAAACAACTAGTAATTTTAATTTTAATGTTCACCGGTGAAACTAAAAATGACACATAGTAATTTAGTTTCATCAAAACCAAAGGTTATTTTGATCTATGATGGAGTTGTAGCCTTTAACAAAAGGCAAACTAACGAACATTTAAAAATACACTTTTGAATTAAAATTACCACTTTGAAAATATAGGAATGAATTATTTAGTCTCCAGATTCGATTTTCTCTATTTTCAGTACAAACAATTCAGAAATGTGAGAAATTCAGCACTTCCCAAATACTGACACACAAATCTTTTGACAGAAAGGATCACCTAGTTTAACTTTGATCACTGCTAGCTCTCAGAAAAACCCCCATCAACAGATTGTGATTGCAGTTTCTCAAGCTTTTCACTGACTATTATAGTTGCTCACTTTCTAGAATGTTTTTGTTTCAGCCTTCCAGATCTTATCTTTTTAGGAAGCTCTATTTAACTGGAAAAGGCTGAGTTCTTTTGCAACACCATTTTGCATGAATCCCTGAAATACACCTGACACCTCTGGTTTAGAACCACAGGTGTCCACACCCCAGTTGCACATGGGTTTTAAAGTTTACTGCATAATGTTGATTTTAAAGCAGAGTTGTCACTTTTATACACACAAAAGCAGCTCAGGTGCATTAGCAATGCTCCTCTGGGGCTAACTGGCTTTAATGGGTGTGTAAGCTATCACATAACTGCACAGATTTATGCACTGTGGATCAAAAATAAGACTCACTAGTGCATAGCACTGTCCTCTTTCATGCTCTGGACAAGAGTGTGGCTGTACATTTCCCTGATCAAGATCGTGGTGGTTTTGAACATACAACAATGCAAAGGACTTGTGGATATTTCCCATTGAAGTTTTGCAGAAATAGGCAGGAGCTGCAGTTTCAGGACTGGCACCACAATAACCAAGTCAAGTCTCAGCAGTGCAGCTGGTCAGCTCAGCAAAGATGTTCAGATTTCGTTCACCATAATTCACCAGAAGTCTGGGCGGAGGCAGTGTCATCCTGGAGTGCATTTGAGAGCCTTGGGGAGTTTATGCCTTGGAACCAGTCTGAGAATGTTGGGAAGATGATTCCCTGTGGAGAAAATTAGAAGAATCATCAATATTAAAATTCATCTCCATTTGTAATATATATATTTAGCCTCGTATATAATATATATATTGTTCAGGAACCAGACAACACCAAATCACCTTGATATTAACAACAAAGATAATATGAATAAAAATAGATTCTGGGAAGCATATGACAGATGCAAAGCAGAATATCTCTGTCTTGTAGAAGAGACAGCTCCAATGACTGAATACACAGCAGACAGCCCCTTACACAGTTTTGTTTTGATAACTATCACCCACCAGAATATTTAGATTGAGGAAATCTTTGGTTAAATCTTGACCAGCTTCAATATTGACCAAATATTATTCTAAGAACTGTACATTGAATATGGCACACACACACTTTTCATGAAAAAGCATCACCACAATTAGAATTTATGCTGCTAATTGCTGCTTTTGAAAAATACACAAAAATTTTCCTTTTTGCCAAGCTCGGAGAAATGAGTGACCTTTGCAAACCACTGACCAATCAGCCGGGGAAGAAATTGCCAGCAAAAAAAAAAGCTCTGTACATACCTTTAGAACTGTCCTGTTTCTAGAGTGTCATTTTTTTGTAGTGGTTGTTATGATTGTCATTATAGAAAAACACATATTTCCAGTTATGCATATCTTTTTATTTTGCTACCATGCATAGTAAATACTATAATCAATAGTTGACTACCATAATCATAGCAATTACTATGCAGCTTTAATACTGAATCACTGCCAAGAATATTTTTCAACATCAAGACTGTCCTATTCTTCTTTCTGTAAACACAGCACTATGTCCCTCTCCAAACACTGCAGACAGGGACAACCTTTGTCCAACTCCTCTCCCATGGGATTCAGTGATTTAGGTCAGATCCTAAACAGGCATAATGCAAAAAAAGAAGAGAATGCTGGTAAATCCTAAAGCCTTTACAGACTGTAGTTGCAAAGAGACGTCAGGACAAACCAAGAGAAGAAGAAGAATTTTATTATTTAGCTAGTATTAAAATACATTCTAGTAAAAATGTATATAATCCTGTGGGAGTGCACACATACATACACAAATATATATATACATTTATTCACATGTGTGCAGCTATACCCACAGTCAAGCAAAAACACATGCATGTATGGGCACAGATAAAACTTTTTGCATTATAGTAAATTTAAACTTTCCATTTAAAGATATTAAGCCTGAAAGAAAAAATATCAGAATAAATTCTTTTTTCTGAGTTTATCTCAGTAGCTGTATCTTTCACTGTAGGACACCCCTCTCAAATTGTTTTGACAGAGATAGGATTACTGCAAAATTGGTCATGAAAGAAACTAATCTTTTATTCCTACCCCAACTGGTAGTATATTCTTATCTGCACTAGCAGTGTTAAATCTGTAGGTAAATATGAATTTGCTGGCCATAGCATAGCTTCAAAAGATCAGCATCCTGGCAGGAAAACCAATATAGCCTTGATGCTAATCTTTATTTCTATAGACAGTTGCTAAGTATAAATACGCTCTATCAGCTATGCAACTCTAATCTAAAGCTGCTTATTGCCACACCAAAATAAGAAGTGGAGTAGAAAGAGTTTGAAAGCAAACCTAAACTTCACAGGATATGTCAATGGCTGATGACATTTTCTCGTCAGTTGTTATTTGTATGAATAGATTGCACTTCTATTTTGGAAAGAAAATCTTTAAAAATGCATAGGGGCATTTGAAATAGGAGCATTCAGGCATCGCAGGGTCATACATGGTAAAAGAGATGGGATGAGGAGGTGATATTTTGTCCAGTAACTGAATGTCAACCCTCAGTAGAGCAGTAGGAAGGGTTCAGTATAATTCTGCTTTCAAAGACTGGAGAGTGCAAGGGCTGGCTGTACCCCAGGATGACTTTCATGAGACTGGGTTACAGTTTTTTTGGGAAAACAGTTTTTTTGGGAAAATATTTCAAAACATTTGGAGAAGTTTTAATGCTGCTGTGAGCTGTAGTTTTGTCCCACTGCCAGCACCTGATCACACCCGGCAGATCTGTGTTGCCATGGCAAAAGCTCTGGTGTCAGAGCACGGGCATTATGGAAAGGATCCCTTAACAACAGGTATTCTACGATTCTGTGGTGAGCTGGGTGACCACATTTATGTGTCCTAACTTTAAATTCAGTGTCTAATTTAATATATTTAATAACTATAGCTGAATATTAATGAAATATTAATCAATCTTTCTTGAATTTATTGAAGACATGTCAGCTTGTCTTAAGTTCTATGGAAACATTTGAAGCCATTTGAAAAAAGAAAAATATGTATCCCTGTTTCTTCTCTCACATGTTATGCAGACTGGACCTTATCCCATTCAGTCATGAGATCTGGCTAGGCTACAGAGCTGCATAGAATTTAATGAGAGAAAGTGTTGGATTGTCCACCTGGGATGGGACAATCCTGGTGAGACATAGAAAATGGGGTACGAGAGTCTGAAAAGCAGCCCCTTGGAAAGAAAGCTGAAGATTTGGGTGGATGGCAAATTAAATATGCATTCACATGACTAATAAACAAGGCCAACCCTATCCTGGGGCTCATCCAACACAGCACCCATCTCTGTCTGGTCGAGGGAGATGATTGTCCTCCTCTGCTCTGCACTAATTTGACCTTGACTTGAGTGCTGTGTGCAGGTTTGGGTGCGTCAGTGTAAGAAAGATATAAAGTTATTGGAGAGCATCTAAAGGAGGGGAATCAACATGGTGAAAGGCCTGGAGGGCAAGACTTGTAAGGAGCATCTGAGGTCCCTTGCTCTGTTCAGCTTGGAAAAGAGAAGAGGCTACACCTTTCTCCAGGGGAAGGGGGGCAGTGGAGGGGAGGGTGCTGATCTCCCTCTGGTGACCAGCGACAGGACACGATGAAATGGAATCGAAATGCATCAGGGAAAGTTCAGATAGGACATGGGGAAAAGCTTCTGCATGGAGAGGTGGTCATTCCCTGGAAGAGGCTACCCAGGAAAGTGGTCACACATCAAGCCAGTCAGAGTTCAAGGAGGGTCTGGACAATGCTCTTATAATATGGTTTAATTTTAAGCAGTTTTGCAATGAGCAAGGAGTTGTCCTCAAAGATTCTCAAGGGTTCCTCCCAACTTGAGGCATTCTGTGATTTTAAATGAAAAATGACAATCACTGTGTTCTTGATGGGGGCTTTCACTGCCACTCTGCTGAGGTTCATTCTTGCTTATACACTCAGCAGGGTTGTGTTCAGCATCTGCTGTAAAGGAAGACAAAGTTTCTTTCAGCTTTAGGAGTAAAAGGCCTTTGGGGCACTGGGGCAGATTCAGCTTCAAAACTGATAGGCCTCTTTCAGTACTTAATACTCAGAAGATGAATGCATGCATGCATGCTAAGTTCCCCATAGAAAATAATCTTGGTCTCAGAAATCATGTTTCACATTTTCTTCCTTACCATTTATGTTCTGCTCTGAAAGTAAATGAATACTAAATTGAATCAGCAATTGAGGCTTGCTACATTTCATTGATCTATGACAGATCAGAGCCTGATGCCGAGCTAATGTGGCCCCAGGCATCAACCTTTACCACTAATATGGTTTTAAAATTCTCTACTCAAGTCTATTTATTATGAATGTAATCTGTTTGAGAAAAGCACCTAAATCTGTACTAATGATTCATTCAGTTACTTGCACTGTCCTCATTTAAAATGTCCAGGTCAACCCTGCTTTTCCTGATTATTTAAATAGTGCACATTGTTCTTTATTACCTGATTTGCTTCCACTCTCACTCTGTTTCAGATATTTTTTGCCTGACTCCCACTGATGACAGACTGGGATGATTTATTTCCTTATGCAACACCCTTTGTATTCTATAGTTATTTTTTGCCACAGTGACACTTTATTACCTTCCTCTTCCAGCAGCTCACTCTCTCAGCCACAAGTAAAATTCAGGGAAGTTTTCTGAAATTTCTTATGATCTGCCAGCCAACATTTTATCTGGGATACTATACCCCAGTTTCTTAACTCAAAAAAAATTAGTTCTGGACCTCAGTGCTTCTCCAGGGATTGTCATCCATCAACACTAACAGGGAAGTGAGTGGATTCAGCCTCCTGATGTCAGCAGATAGAGTTCAAAAACATTTACATTTGTCATCTGGCTTGTCACCTTTGATAAGTCCTTTCTTCACTCCTTCTACTTCTCTTATTTGACCTACGGTATCCCCTTCAATTTCTCCTTACCTTCCTCACATGTGCTTATTCCTCCTAAGCACAAAACAGGGAAATGGATGTTTCTGACTGTTTACTAAACTGAAAAATAAAACTCTGTGTTCAACTAGAAAAATAATATTTTGGTCCTTCATCTAAAAGGCCTAAAAACAAAAGCCAAAAAACCTCCAAAATATTTTTGGTCTTAACCTTACTTGTCAATCTATTGTACATGATACTTTGATACACCTTGGGGTTCCTGGTTTTTTTGGGTTTTGTTTGTTTGGTTGGTTGGTTTTTGTTGGTGGTGGTCTTTTTTTCCATTAAAGAGTAGGTAATTTGTCAAACAAAATGCCAAAACTAGGAAACCTAAAAGAGCATTTCATTTTGAAATCCTTACACAATATATTTTGATATTTGATAATGGAATCCTTCATTGAAAAATATTGGCCATAATTTGGCTTCGACTGCTTTTCAGTATAACTTGAATTCAAGAAAATACGAATTTTTCAGTGAATTTACTGTCCATAGAAAATTTGTGGCCATGGCTACATATAAACAATGAGTAACAAAATACTGTTACTGTTGCATTAATGTTGTATCCTTTGGCTTAAAATTTACACTGCCTTGTTAACATAATTTCAAAATTTATTCTGATTTCAATAAATGCCCCTAGTGTTTCTGATGAACAGTGCATTGTCTGCAATCAGCTTTGAAATTTGAAGGCTTTGGATTTTACAGGGATATTCAAATTAATTCAATGTTAGATACATCTATATATCTCATGGAAATACCTTCCACCTCTTCGAAATTCGTTATCTAAAGGCTATAAAATAACAAAGTAGATAATTTGGCAAGATTTCTGCCCTACTGAAGAAATATTTCCAGGCTCTCTTGAGGGTTTGTTTCATGGCAGATTTCAGGCTTAGCTCAAATTTGCCCTTGAACATAAATGCTGTTCACCATTTGCCTGTACACCTAGGTTTTATTTATCTGGTAGGGCAGCTCATTGTTTCGGAGGAGTTAAAAAAACACCTGAAAAGTCATGTGCATCTCGGTTGTGCATTTCTTCTGGTTGTCAAGGAAACCACCCCAGGATTCCTGGCAACAGACTTCATCTCAATCGGTAATGGAAACACCACAGGTATTAGCCAGTCACTCACCTCCCACCGGCTGCTATTTTGGGAACAAGTCAATAGATCAGATTCTCCTCTCCCAGCAGCTCTGGAGCTGTGTGAGGGTTTGGCATGTGCCTTTGTCTCCATGGGGCTTGGCTCTCTGGCAGCTTCTCTGGGCAGAGAGCCATGCAAGAGGTGAGGCTGTTAAACACTGCTCTCAAGGTACAAAAAAAGCCTTCAAAGCACTATGGAAAACCTGTTTCTAGCTTTCCTAAAGTCTGGAGTGAGGGCTAAAAATTATTGGGGGAAGAGGGTGGTAGCCTTTTTTTCAGGTGGGCACTCTTTCTCTTCATATACCAAAACTGTACAAAAGTATTTACTTTTACAGCCTTAAAATATCTATATCATATATCTATATCTATATCTATCTATATCTATATAATCTATATCTATATCCATATCATCTATATCTATATCTGTATCTATATATCTATATAATCTATATCTTTATCATCTATATCTATCTATATCTATATCTGTACCTATATCATCTATACCTATATCTATTTCTATATCTATATCATCTATATCATCTATATCATCTATATCATCTATTTCATCTATATCATCTATATCATCTATATCATCTATATCATCTATATCATCTATACCATCTATATCATCTATCTATATCATTTATATCTATATCTATATCTATCTATCTATCTATCTATCTATCTATTTATCTATCTATATTTAGATATATTTGTAATGGATACCTATTTAGTCATTAAATGTCCTGAAGATGCTGACTGAGATCTCCAGTCCTGGGAATGGCAGAACACCACGGTTATGGTTGTGGGGTCACCTGTGAGGGCTACAGGCAGTCACCCAGACTGACAGTCAAAGTGCCCCTGCTGCCAGCCTGTTCCCAAACTGTCCAGGGAGCATCCAGAGGGGTAAAGTGCTTTATTTTCATGAAGGGGCAAGTAAAGCTTTGGGTGTAATTGGGAATGTTCACAGGAAACAACAGAGCAAGCTGGAAGAAGGTTACTTGAATGCTAAGAGCAGGAAAGAGGACAGGATAATGAGGAAGACAGATGGTAGGAGGAAAAGTAAAACTGTGATGTACAGCTGAAATGGATATGTAAAAAAAGGGATTGGAAACCTGTGGGGTGAGAATGAAAGAATGATAAGAAATGTCACACTGGGGAAAAATGGTTGTGGACAATTGAAAAGCCAAGAACAGTGAGTTAATGGCAAAAAATGGGGGGGCCTGTGCCATCATAGGACTGTAGGGTGTTTCAGTCTGTGAGGGGAAAACCTGAGGTAACTCAAAGGGGACAGCTCAAATTTATGATATCACAAATATATTGGGCAAGGAGAAAATAATGAAATAGAAGAGGAGAAAAATGACCTGTGCAAAAAGTAATGCAGCAAAAGAACTGAAAATTGTTATTGTTGAGATTTGATAGAATAGACATGCAACAACCTAGGGGACCTTTCAATTGAAAAGGTCAAATTCGATGGGAGTTTGTATTTGAGAAGGATAAAATTGTCATTATAAGAGAGAAAGATACCATTTCTACTAGAATCATTATTTCCTTTTCTTTGAGTCTTAGAAACTCAATGTTACATGATCTTGAATGTTGATAGTTCTGTTTTCTAGCAAACCCAGGAGGAGATCTGTTTCAAAGACACAAAGCTAAATTTGTTAGCAAGATGGTTTTTAAACTGCAGGAAACTGGTTTGGGAGACACACAGACAATGTATCATGTGTATGTTTGTATTTATCTCTGAAAAAAAATTCTACGGATGCCTTTTAATTTTCTATCACAAAATAGGAAGGGCTCACACAGAGGGAAAATCCTGTGTTGAATACATGTGATTTGACTCCATGATGGGCCCTTGTTAGTTCCCTGGAAAACAGTGAGCATATCATGATTGTATATGCTATGCCAGCTTTGATATTTAACCTTGCTGCTTCAAAAGGCTGGTGAAAAAAAAACCCTCCAAAAAGCTGCTTGAAGTAATAATTGATAGCGACAAGGAAAAGTGTACAGTAAACATAGTGAAAGAAAACCACACAAATTTTAAAAGCTTAGTAAAATGATGAAAGCAGTTTTCTACATGCTTATAATAAGAGTCCCTTCTGGTCAAAAAAAAAAAGAACAATTAGGTAACTACTGTTAACTGCATTAGAGAAAAGCACCAGAAGATCATGAATAGAGAAACCAGTGCTGTGTTAATGAAATTGGAAAGAAACTTTGCTCCTATTCACTGTCTATTCCCCTGTAATTTTAAGCATTTCATATGTAAAATCTTCTTTTATAAACCAAAGAAATAGATTTATTATGTTTTAAACTTATCTCTCCATCAACTGGCAATTGACTTTTAAAAACTTGAATAACCTCACAGTTTGCTTGTGTTCCTCTGCAGATCTGTGTTCTGTAGTCCCCTCATTATTGTTCCCTCCATCCATATCTTCCTACTTGTCACCCTCCTAAGAAGAAAGTTATGGGAAATTTTTTCCAACAGTGGGTTTCACACTAAGAGGTGGAGATTTGTTCTTTTAAAGGCTAAAGAGAATTTCATGGTTATTAACATGCTGGTTTTTTCAATGCAGCTTCTCTATGTGCTTATTCTAGGCAGGGCTGCAGGCGTCAGCTTTTGTTAAGCTTATTCAAAACTTTCCATTGTAGCACCCAGTTTGCTTATAGACTTGAGAAAGCTTTGGTTATTTCAACCCAAATTTGTCATGTGCAGTTTGAAACTGTGATTTTATATCTTTCTAGACTTGAAACACTCCATCGAATATTGCACAGATATAAGAAATGTGGACAAAAGAATAGCAGACAGAGAAAACAGTCTCACATTTATGACCTTCATCTGTGCAGACCAAGAAAGAAAAAAACAAACATAGCCTGAATTTTTTGTAGAGAATAGGGATCTTTTTTAACCCCTTAAAGAGCAGGGAAATGACTCACCACTGTTACTCATGGCAGGAAGCAATGGCACAGAGGGTCCTAAGTGTTTCGAGGCTTTGAGAAGCTGGAGGACAGAGAACAGTCTTAGGTTATTCTCACTCAAAGGTTGTCAGGGTTCCCAGGACACCTCCAGGTGTCCCTCTCACTATAACACTGGAGACACGTGTGTTTCTCTAACACAGAGTTTCAGGACCACTAGCAGAGCATTTAAGTTCAGTTTTCCATAATTCATTTTTAAGACAATCAATAGATAAGAGGAAGAAATATCAGGGAACAAAATGCTGTAGAGGGCGAAGAAGACATATGTTGTATGTCACATCTTGTAAATCCTAATACAACGTTAATCAGAAATTTATAGATACTTATGTCTTTAGCTACAGCTGAAGACTGATCCATAGAAAAGCTGAAAACTCTTGGCAAGTTAAAACTCAATGAATTGAAGAAGAAGAATAGGCTAAATGCTGTCACAATGATTCCAAGGATAAAACAAAGCACGGCAGGAGTATGTTAACTCAGGTTAATGCATGGTAACAATGCCAAATAGAATAATGGAATCCTAAAATTTTTTAGGTTGGAAAAAACCTCCTAAGATCATAGAGTCAAGCCATTAACCCAGCACTGCTAAGACCACCATTAAACTATGTCCCCAGGTGCCACAACTGCATGTCTTTAAATTCCCTCCAGGGATGATGACTCCACTGCTGCTCCAAGCAGCCTGTTCCAGTGCTTGGCAATCCTTGCAGTGAAGAATTCTGAGTATCCAGATAAACCTTCTTGGCCCAACTTGAGGTAAATTGAGATCATTGCTGTCTTACGTTCAGGCACTGTCAGTGAACACAGTCTGGTTCTTTCCTATCAGGCAGTTTTGCAGCCAGTCTCTCCCCAGCCTGGAGCTCTGCATGGGGTTGGCTGTGTTTGTTCTCCTTACTGCACCTCAAAAAGTGCCCTCTGTCCATCAGTCAGCTTGTCCAGATCCATCTTCCTAAACTTCAGCACATCAAAACTCCCACCCAACTTTTCATGTACAAACTCACCCAGGGAACACCCGATCCCCTCATCCCAATCATTGATGAAGATATCAAACAGCCCTTACCCCAACATAGTGTTTTACCCAGCAAGCAGTGCACACATCCCTACCTTGGGAAGCCAGTTTCTCCAGGAGAATGCTGTGAGAAACAGGATGACAGACTTTACTAAGGCCTAGGTAAACAACATCCACAGTCCTCCCTCATCCTCCACGTGGGTCACCCAGTCACAGATAGAAGGAGATCAGGTTAGCCAAGCAGCTCCTGCAGTTCCTAACTCCATGCTGGTTGTCCCATGTGATGATCTGCTCCATTACCTGCCATGCCAAGGTCAGACTGCAATGAGTCAGATGGCAGAAAGGTCCAGTGGGACTTCCATACTTCCATCTAATCTGATGTGCCCACCATGGATAGCACCAGTGATATGAGGGGTTTTGTATATTATACAGTCTCTCTGATGAAAAGATGAAGGTTTCATTATTCACAGAAATACCTGAGCTTTTTCAAATCCTTCTGCAAGTCTTAACTCCATTTTACCTTGTGACAATGACTTGCACAGATTAATTACTTGACTAATAAAACACTTTTTTCTTCTCAATATAAAACTTGCCCTAAACTGTATAACACATTCACAATTCTTCTCTTTGCTATCCATCATGTTTTATTTTTCATCTATTGCAATGCGAATAGCCAAGAATGACACTGCTTTTTACAGAGAATTTTTTTCATTATTTTAATAAACATAACTGCCTTTTAAAATTTTTTCTTTATTTGTTTTATTTTTCTATTTCTGTCATATCTGGGGGTAGTGAACCTTCGAAAATCTATAAAGCTGTTCTTCAAACCACAGTCACTCTTTGCTATGGCTTATACTGTTTGAGCAGCTAAAATGTTGCTGATAGTTTTATGTTTTGTCTCTCCTGAGTACTTTGCTTGCAGTCTCCATATCAGTGTAATGATAGGTTTATTTTCAGATTTGCTTTTTTAAGGCTTTTGGTGAAGATGCTGCTTTATTAACTGATTCTCTCCCAAGAGGTTGAATAAGTAGGGCCAGTGCCACGTCCCAACAATAATAGCCAAAGTTGCTAAGTTCTCATTTCTTTGAATAACTGACAGGAATAGCAATGGGCAATTTGTGTTTATTAGAGTGGTTATGATCAAAATCCTGTCCTCTTGATAAAGGCTATAACATCAGCTTGTATAAAACTGGTTTACAGCTGGTGAACCTCAGTGTCAGCTGGATAGACTGTATAGTATAGAAGGACTTCAGAAAAATTCCCTTGCATTTTTCCCAGAAAAAAATAAGGGATCAGGTGCTAAAACCTCCATTAATTAATGATTAATAACTGGTTCCATGTACAACAGTCCAATTGCATCTCTCACGTATCACAGACCAAAACATTCTGTTCGCTAGTTTGGTAGGATATAGTAGATAATTCAGACTTGAACAAACTATTTATTTTAGCTCCAGCAAAGGTATTGTATTTGACTGGACTAACAGAAAAAAAATATTTGGTCTTTATTCTGATCTGATCATAGAATTAAAGTGCTGATTAGTAGGCAGAACTAGTTCTGTAGGCAGTTCCAGTTCTGATGGAAAAAAAATGAAAAGGTTTTTAATATATAAAAAATCTTCTAAATCCAGTGCATTAAGCAGCACCACTCAGAACTTTATTAGCTATTAAGGTAAAAAAGTAAGAAAGTTTGCTGAACAAAGCAATCCCATCAAGTTTTCTAATTCTCCTTCATAGTTTACTGACATGAAGGTGAAGTCATTACATTAATACTCCCTTTTCCAATTAGCCTTATTGTCCATGACAAGTCTCATAAAGACATAGCACTTCATTAGTTTCAAGATGCATTGCTGTACAGAGTGTAAGGGAATGAGACCTGCCCCAAACTGCTGTAGACTCCACATGAGTGAGGTAGTCCTACCATTTCATTGTTGTACATTGCTGTCTTAACTAGTGAAGTAGTTGAACAAGCATCCTCTTCCTAAACTTCAGTGTTTTCTGTATAAATTAATTAGTGTCATTACTTTGCTTGCTGTCTCCTCAGTGACTAATTGACATTGAACAAATTCTTAAGTGTTTTTCCCCTTCAAGTGAAAGGTACCACATGACTGACAAGCTCTCAAGCTCTGTCTGCATTAGATCAGTTTATTCAGGAATGGTGGCAGTGCAGCACAGTAAGGGTAGCTGGTAAGTCAGATGTATAATAGCAGGGTACAACTTCATTCTTTTCTGCTGAGAAGTTATACAGGTGAGCAATAACAGCAGTGTTTCATAGGTGGAATAACACAGGCTCACGACCAGAAGGTGGGATTTACCTCACTTATTTTGGTATTAAGAGTTAAATGTCTGAGTGAGTTATACTTTAGAGTCAGTGGCAAATAGTAGGCAGTTCAAATGAGCAACTCAACTGAATCATCTTAAATGCTTATTTTGAAGCAATATGAATTGTATTGGGTGGTCTAAACCCAGTCAGCAACTCAGCACCACCCAGCCACTCCCTCCCTCCCTCACCAGCAGCATCAGGGAGAGAGTCAGAGGGGGAAAAGAGAGAAAACTCATGGGTTGAGATAAAGACAGCTTAATGCAGGAAGCAAAAGCTGCCCACAAATCAGAGCAAAATCAGGAATTCATTCACCACTTTCCATGGGCAGGCAAGTGTGCAGCCATCTCCAGGTGATTTGGGAAGACAAACACCATAACTCCAAACTTCCCTCATTTCTTCCTTTTTCCCTCTGCTTTGTATACTAACCATGATATATGATCTGGAATATCCCTTTGGTCAGTTTGGGTCACCTGTCCCAGCTGTGTCTCCCCCCAGCCTCCCACGAACACTCAGTCACCTGACCAGCACTGCAGTTTGAAAAGCAGGAAGGGCCTTGGCTCTGTGTAAACCCTGCTCAACAATAACAAAAACATCTCTATATTATCAACACTATTTTCAACACACATCCGAGACATAGCCCCATGCTGGGCACTGTGAAGAAAATTAGCCCTACCCCAATAAAAATGAGTACAAGGGTGCAGGTAAGTTGCTTAAATATATGCATTCAATAGCAGCTGCAGAAATGTATTGAAAGCTTATAAAGAGCTGGCAGGTACAGCAGAAGAGCTTTGGGAGGTATGGCTATATAGTGGATATCAAAATTTCAGTGTCTTCATCTATGTGCTACATCTTGCCCTCAGGTTAGAAGGAACACTCCCAGAATGATAAAAATTTCTGTTTTACCTCAAAGTTAGGTCAGTAGTCCAAAGACAAAGGAAGAAGAGGTTTATCCCCACAGAGAGTGATTTATCTCCTTTCTAAAAAGAAGTGGCCAGGAAAGATCAACCCATGGCTGAGTGGGTGTTTCTGTCTCTCCGTTGCTTAAAGCTAGAACTTGAGTCACTTCATGTTTGCAAGGACTTAGCTGCAAGAAAAGAAATAATGAGACGAATACAGGCTGAGAATGAAACAGCAGGAGCCTGGTAGAAGCCGTCCCACCAGTCCTATTTAAACTGCACTCACAACAGCCTTGGCATAAAACTGCCTCTCTTTGGACAGCCAGGAGCAGGCTAAGAGCTAATATAAACCCCTCAAGTTTGTGCTATGACACTCCTAGTTTTCTATTTGCTAACCCATGTTGTTTTAGCTAGAAGGGAATTTGTATTTTCCAAACTATGAATATACCATGTACTATTGAGCATCGAGATCAATCAAACTGTGATAACATCAGTGAAGCCCAGCACATGATGGTCAGCCAATATTCACAACTCATGTAAATGGAAATGGTCAGACATGATTTTTTTTCCTTTTAGGTTTATAACTAATGAGACATTTCCATTAAAAACCTAGACAGGGTAGGATAGTTGCAGTCTTAGTGCAGGTTTTTTGGAGGGGTGAACTACTCTGTAAAGTTGCTTAGCTTTTCACCTTGACTACCATACAGTGTATCTAAGGCAAGCAGGTTCCTAATTCAGATGCCTTAAGACAAAGTGGGATGAATCTGGAAGTATTTGTTGGGATACTCCACAATGCTTTAGTACCAAAAGCAAGGAAAGTACAGCCACCAGAAGTAGGAACACTATCAGGTTCCTGCTATTTGCTAAGAAGAGTTAGAGCATTTCACTGACATGCTGCTGGTATTTTTCTGGATTAATTCAAGAGAGAAAATTAACTGTTCCAGCCACCAGCTATAGAAGTTTGTCTCTTTATCTGAAGCTGCAGCATTTTGCATTCGTACTTAATATAGACAGCCACAAACTGAACATTATTAAGATTTCTTCACAGGGGGAATAAGAAAGTAGAGCTCACTACACTGTCCCCAGTTTCTTTAATTTCACAGCTGAATTACCAGAGACTTGCTTAAAGAGGAAAGGCTACAAGAAAATTCGGAGCTGCTGGAAACACATATATGTACATATAAATATGTTCAACCCTTTGGGTGTTATTAGACTGGAAATAACATCTAGTATGTGCTAAAGCTCTGTGCAATGAAGAAAGGGGGTCATGCATTTTTTAATAGGAAATGACAGAGGGCATTTCATCACTGCAGAACCATCTAGTTTTTACTTAAGCTAGTTCTAAAATAGGTAGCTTAGCTGATGGTAGTGGAGTGCTCAGAAGATGCTGAGAAAAATGAGCATTTATCTTGTTTTCTTAAAGTGTAGTGGGAGGTGTTTCAGCTCACAGAGACTTCCCCACGACCATCATCTGGGCTAGCTGAGGCTGCTTGATCAACTTACAATAGAATAATGAGAATGAATGTATTCAGAATTTGCACACCAAGCAAAACTTAGACGCTGAAAGGCTCAAAACATTTGAGTGTTTGACCACTGGTATGAACCAGTGATTAGTTGAATTTTTTTTGACAGTGTCCTAACAGGTGAGACTGGAAGTCTTAGGCATGTGAAAACAAATAGTGGATATAAGCGCCAGATAGCTCATCCAATACCTTTGAAGGCACAGTAAAGACAGCATTTAGCTTGCTCAACATTCCAGATATTAGTGACAGAATTGATTGTAAAGAATGAAATTAGCCTAAAGCATTAAAAAGTAAGTTGATTTCTATCTGTGCTGTTTTCAAATTCACCCCTTCTTGGAGATGACTATCTTCTGTCAGCTTCAAAGGATGTATTTGCCATGGTTCTTGGGGAGAAGCATTTTTTCTGAGATAATTTGTCCAAAAAGGCAGTACAGACTGAGAATCACCATTAAATAAGCACATGTGGGCTTATTTCAGTGTAGTGCCATGATAACATCCATACCTACAGCACAGTGACAAGACAGGTGCCAGGGGATCCATCAAGGACATAGCATTGGTTACAGCAGCAAGGGAGTGTACAAGGCCCTTACAACCTCCCAAAGACACTTGCCAGGCTCTCCTGTATGCTCACCACTCCTGGGTTGTGGCAGTGCTCTGTTTTGGCAAGTTTTGCAATCATACAGCTGTGGTAGTGTGAGAGGCTGTACTGGGGAAAATCAGCAATTGTCTCTCAGGGTTGGTTAGGAATTTGCATTCTGTGCTCCTCACTGCAACACTTGTGATTGCACTGCAATAAGTTGCCACCCAAGAGCTCTGGTGAGAGCCAGACTCCACCACAGTCCCTGCAGAAGAAGAAAAGGGCACATCTCCATGAAAGTGTTTTGTCAGCTCATGAATCCTCTTTTTGCTGCTGTTGAGCTGGGAAACACAGTCTGAAAGTTGTCTGACTGCATCACTGAGGCTTTGAGGCCAAGCCAGTACATCAGTCCCACATGAGGTGCTCACTGCACCCTAAAGGGCTTCTGTTAGTCTGGCCATGCTGCTTTTCTGTCTCTGGTAATACTGTATGACCTACATTTCTCTCCATCTTTAATGCATGTGTGTCTGGTTAGGCCCTGGTTCTGCCCCTCCTGCTTGCTCTCCGGGTATCATTACTCATTAACTAAATCTAGATGGCTAAAGAGTCTTCTTCGGCTAATTATTTTATTTTAGCCAGGGAGTAGCTTTCTAGCTGTATCTGGGTCAGTATTAAGCTTAGCTTCCAGTGTTAATTTTCATGCTAAATATTCTTAATTTGTTCCTCCTTTATAAGAAGCTCCTTGATCCAGTAAATCTTCTTGTCCCTCCTACGGTGTCTCTAGTTATGAATTGTCATGATTCAGTGAATCTGCAGAGAAACTATTTTAATTATCCTCCCTTTCTCCCTCTGCCTTCTGCCAGGATGTCCAAGCCTCCTGTGGAGGGAACATTCCTATCCTCCTTCAGCTCCCCTGAGGCAGCTGGAAATTTTTCATGTCAAGTTATCTTTTTGTCTCCCAAATCATACTGGATAAGCACTTCTTAGTGCTGCAATGTTGATTTCTGTGGGGAGATTCCAGCTGCAGGGAAAGGAAGACATGAGATCAGGGGAGACTGCCTGGAAAAATGGTGTTTAGGTGAGACTTAACAAAGCCAGAGAAAGGCCTGATCTACTGCATTGTGTTAGGGACTTCAAGTGTCACAGATTTTTGCTTGATTCAGTGCAAGAAGGAAAATCATGTTTGCATGATTTGTAGCTGGTAGGTGTTTTATTTTTTGGATTCTGAAGCCCATCACACTTTTGGGTGAGTGGTGGGCACAGGCAGTGGGATAGAGAATCTCCAGATCTCAGATGTATTGAATCCAGCCCAAATAGCAGAGCTGTCTTTGCTCAAATTCCAATAGTTCTGAAAACTGGTTTCTGGGCATCCTGAGACCTCAGAAGAAAGCATCACAAACTTTGCAAACAATTAGGACTTTGCTTCATGCTCTGACTAACAAGGCAATCACTTAGATGGCAGCTTAAGCATTGGTGCAGTTAGTTGAAAAAAAATGACAAAAGCCTGGATAAAGTGCTTCCCTCTCAGGCTCAGCACTGTCAGTCATCCATTCAGGCTTCAGAAGTTCCCCAGTGCTCTTTGTTCAGCAAGAGGCTTACTGGAACCACCACACACTGTGTCAAACTACCAGGAAATCCTTTATCAGTTCATCCTTTTGAAACTTTTGTCATTGAACTGTATGGACCTAAAGAGTGATAAGCATTAATAATACCATGTTCTTTTTATCCATGTGCCGCAGTTTAGTCTCAGTTGGTTTTATCTTAAGCTCAGGATTTGCAGTCCAAACTAGTCTGCTGCAACTCCCCACCTCCTTGTCCTTTTTAAAATGGTGCTTAACCCATCACATATGGATACATAAGGCAAAAGAATCTAACTAATTTTTATCTAAGTCAGAGGTTTATGGCTTTTGTTTGTAACTTAGACTTCTTTTGGCAAGTGCATCAGCATCCTGTCCACGGTCCACTGGCATAAGTCCCATAAGCAGCATATCTTGTCAGAGCAATAGTGTTGGGGTTTTGTTTGCTGAATTTTTAATTTTATTTGGGGTTTGTTTCTTTGTTTAGGGGTGTCTGTTATTTAGCATTAATCAAACAAATAATCAAAAGGAGATTTGAAGCAAGGATCTGAACTGTTTCATGGGCATTTCTCATCCTGGCATCATCAGCCCTTAAGAGCATTCATACAGCCACACCCAGTCATGCAAGCACAACAGGATCCAGAAGGACCAGCTGAACATCTGGGTACAAACCCCACAGCTCACTGTCCAGCCCAGGTTCACTTCCCAGTGGGTTTGTCTTTTCTTTTTGCAGGAATTCCAAAGATTTGAACCAGTATTCAAAAATGCATATGTGGAAACCCTCTTGTAAAGAGAATTGAACTTGCAGACCACTGAATTGTCTTTACATGGTGCAAAGAATCTGGGTGTGTTTCAGCAGAACATTGCCTGCCACACATCAGGGATGGCTTTGGGGCAGCTGTCAAGGAATGACACAGAGAGGGAGATTTAGTTCCTGCTCCTGGAGGTAATAATAGATGAGGTTTGTGCTAATCAGAAATATGAGTGTAGTCTTAGCCAGAATACACTGCTAAAGTGAAATCACTGCCAGAGATTTTACAGTTTTCAGCAAGACATTTTGGTTAAATCAGGAAAAGAACACAAGGATATAAGTGCAACATTAGGCAACTAAATTCCAAATCTGCTGAATTCCTAATCCATGTTCTATAAATAGAAAAAATCGAAATACATAGAGCCTAAGAGTGCCCTGAGATTCTGTGGATGTACTGACAGTCTGGAGCAGCTAAACAACCAGTTCACAGTAAATGCTGCCAGGTGTTGGGCTAGCTCTAACTGTCCTGCCATTTACCTTGTGTAAAGCCTTTCTCCAAATATACACAATACAGACTGCAGAGATAAACACAGGGACTGCAAAAAAAAAAGTAAATAACGGTGTTGGAGTGACCATGACTCTTTAGGACAGATTAGAATGGAATGAAATAGTTCCAACTGGAAGGGACTTAGAACAATCGTCTAGTTCAACTGTTTGATCACTTCAGAGTTGTTCAAAAGTTAAAGTATATTTTTAAGTGCATTGTCCAGATGCTCCTTAAACACTGATAGGTGTGGTACATAAAACATCTCTCTAGAGAACTTGTTGCAGTGTTTGAGCAGCCTCTCTGTAAGGAAATGTTTCCTAATGTCCAGTTTAAACCTCCCGTGACACAACGTTGAACCATTTTCCTATCTCCTATGACTGGGTACCACAAAGAGGAGATAAGCATCTCCCTCCCCACTTCCCCTCCTTCCTCAGGAAGATTAGAGGGCAATGAGGTTACCCCTCCACATCCTTTTCTCCAAACCAGTGATTTTAGTGCTTCAGTGCTCAAACACTCATCTGGCACTGCCCATGAACACCCATCTCAACCCTGTGGTGACCCTGACTGGATGCCTGGTACCCACCAAAGCCCCTCTGTAATTCCCCATCACAACTGGACAGAGAAGAAGAAAAAAAAAGGGGTTAATGACTTGAGATAAGGACAGGGAGGGATCACTCACCAATTACCATCAATGGGCAACACAGACTTGATTTGGAGATACTAATTGAAGCTATTACCAGCCAAAATCAGAGCAAGATAATAAGCAAAAGAAATCTTAAAAATACCCTTCCCCTACACCTCCCTCATTTCTGGGCTCTATGTCCTCCCTCCAGTGGCACATGGAGATAGGGAATTAAGGCTATCAGTTCATCATACATTGTTTCTGCCGCTGCTCAAGGGGAGAAGTCCTTGCCCTGCTCCAGTGTGGGGTCCCTGCCATGGGAGACAGTTCTACGTGAATTTCTCCAGTGAGAGTCCTTCCCGTGGGCTACAGTTCTTCCTGAACTGTTCCAGCCTGGGTTCCTTTCCACAGGGTGCAGTCCATCAGGACCAGTCTGCTTTGCCACGGCCTTCACCACAGGCTGCAGGGGAATCTCAGCTCCAGCATCTGGACTACCTCCTCCCACTCCTTCTCCACTGACCTGGGTGTCTGCACAATTCTGCAGTGTTGTTCCTCACATATTCCCAGTCCTCTCTTGTCTGGCTGCAATTACAGCTGCACAGTAACTGTTTTCTCCTTCTTAAATAAGTGATCCCAGAGGTGTTGGTGCCATCTCTGATGGGCTTGGCCCTGGCCAGCAGTGGTTTCCTCCTGGAACTGGCTGGCACTGACTGTCAGACATGGGGGAAGCTTCCAGCACCTTCTCACAGAAGCCACCCCTGTAGCCTCTCCTCAGCTACCCAAACCTGGCCATGCAAACGAAATACAGACACACCTTTAAAAAGATTGAGCTGGCTCTTAGATCAGTCTAGATGGAAGACTGTTCTCATTCCTTTGTGTTAGAACAAGGGCATCATTGGAGGGCTCATTTACAGAGGAGATGGAAACCCAAGCTAACACAGTCTACTACCTGTGGGTTACAACACTTGCAGGAGGAGACCTGGTGTCCAGTTCCTTGTCCATTAAACAAGCCACATGGATTACAGTAAACAAGTAAACAGTGGTTTGAGGAAGATAAGGGGGAAATGGTTTTAAAGTTTTGTTTTGTTTTGTTTTTAAGGTTATTGGCATGACTGAGGGCATTGGGAACTCTGCAGTGATTTCACTGCTTGATTTTTCCTTTTAAGGATTTTCCAGGAGATGGAATTTAGGAACAGAATGATCTCCCCATGGGTCAGCTGAGAGCAAAATACCTGACAGCACAGCCACAGAGCCTCCCCAGCACATGCTGACATACTTATAGAGGTTGGCATGCCTAAAGGCTTCTTATAATTTATTCTGCCTCTCCTACAGTCCCTGAAGCACAAATACTGAGAGCTATCAGGTCTTGCTATGCTCCAGCTCTTTTGCTCCCCCATATTATATTCCCTAGGGTAACTGTAGGAGCAAAGAACAACTTCTAGAACTCACAGTAGCATAGGAATTCATTTATATACATCTTATTACTGAAGACCTTTGTCCACCCCCTTTAAGAATGCTGGATCCTAGGCAAAAGAATATATTTTTGTGCAATAATTCTTGAAAAGTTCATCAGGTTCAATGAACTAGTTATATAGATTTTTCCTCCCTGACCTAAAAAAAATAAAAATTAAAATTAAAAAAAAGGCAATTGTCTTTTTAGGCTGTAAAAATTTGTTATTAACTATCTGGCAAAATTTAATATGTTTAATAAAAGCTCCTAATATTTGCTTTAGCCATGACCCAGTTTTGGGGAAAGTGCAGTTTTAACTATAGGAAAGGTGCAGTCCTGGAAGAGCACAAATATGCATGGCAGTATTTCAAAAAGAGGTCAATTATTAATGAAATTTAAGGGCTTGTATTTAGCCCACAGTTATGATAATATTGAATATTTTTTCCATCTATTAAAAGTGCTTTACAAGAAGCAGAATTTTAAAAGAGAGTCTTAGTTTTGAAAAACCCTAATTTCTGGGTCTTGCTTTTGAAATATAAATATTATCTTCTGTAGTGTTTATGTCTGTGTTTAAAGATTTACTTACACCATCACTACCAACAACAAAGAGTTACTGCGCAGTTTGGTGAAACATTGATTTGCTGCAAGTCCATTCCAAAAGGGACACCTTTGACTCTTCCATAGTGCATTATCTTGTCCCACACTGCTCAATATCAGAAGAAGCTGGATGGTGCCAAGGAACAAACAGTTCTACAGTTCTTTGTCAGTCGTGAATTCTCTGTGCCCTGAGTGAATTGCTGTCTCTCACCAGCCACACTGCTGTGACTGGCACCACTTCAACTTCCATCTAAGTCAGGTATCTCTTCATTAGCTGCTCTTCCATTTCCTCTGATGGATTTCCTGACCCAATACCCCTCAGCTCCCTCCTTCTCTGCACTCACTATCCTTACCCTTCCCCTTTCTCTTCATGCACCCAATCTTTTCCGCTCTGCTGCTGCATCTGAGCTCTTTCACATTTCCCCTTGGTACTCATTCCCAGTTTCTTGTCTGTCCTCCAGGGTTCCATATTCCAGCTCTTTAGACTTACTTTTGACAGGAAGGCCCCAGTCAATCAGAATAATTTCTCCTTGTGCACTTATTCCTGTTTTCATGCTTAGATTGTCCTGATCTTTCCACCTCATTGTTTCCCAGTCCAGCTCATCCCTATATTATACCCCAGCACTCCTCAGTCAGCTTCAGGCTACAATTCCACCAATGTTTTTTGTGACAGCAATTTTTCCTCATACAGACCCTGGAACTGCCCTTCTCTGCTCAGTTGCCTTCCTTATAACTCTCCCTCTTTGCATTCACATCACTGCTCCTGATTCGTGTGGGGAACCTTATTGGTGGGTGTAGAGAGACAGAATCCACGCTCTCAAAAATTGCATAGAAAAACCATCTTCCTTCCAGCCTTTCCTCTGAATAGACAGAACAGAGAGGAGCTGGATGTGAACCATCAACAAGGATTTGCTGACTAATATTATTCCTTAGCAAGGTGAACATGAGGACAGTAAAAAGGCTGATATAACAGTGTACTTTCTTGCCAAGTCTCTAATTCCTGTTCCACGGTGTAAGGACGCTGGATCTTCTCAAAGGTTAGCGGAGTTTTAATATGGATAAAACCAACTTTTTTTCCCCTCTAGTTACATTCTTGGAAACAGCTGAATAAACTTGGTTAAAATTACAAAAAGCAGCCAGAAGCAGATACCAGCATAGAAAATGTCACCTTGAACGATCAAATTTAAAAAACATTTCAATTAGTAAGTGAAAACATGGGAAATATTCTTATAAGAGGAGGTGTCATCCAAACCTAATTATAGATTATGTTTTCGTTCTTGATGTAATATGATTTAAATTCATTATCCATCTGTACTGAGAGAAAAGATGCATTTTAATTCACATGCCTCATCTAGCATTGCTGGGCTAAAAAATCCTGATAGATAGCAATGGATTAGAGGTCAGTCTCACCAGGAGGAGGAGTTACTGATTATCAATTTGGTGACAAAAAACCCACAAAACCCTCCCAAACCTTCTGAGAACTCTCTTTTGTAGGGATATCTTCAAACAATGTCATTAATTCTCAAAATAGGTCCTAATATAACAAATACTCTTTTACTTCCTGATTTTTTTTTCCATATTGCTTGAGTTGTGTGTCATAGCAATATGACTGTCTAAAGAAATAGCATAAATAGGTCCTTAAATTCCTCCAGAGTGATGGTGAGCTGTACTTGTTAAATTTAAGAATGGTGTTTGCCAGCCTATGTGGTTTAGAGAGCTTGGATGCTCAGTGCAAGTATCAAGCCTTCACTGGGATATATAAATAGTGCAACATTATTTCTCTCCCTCACACGCACATTCTTTTGAACTGAATAATTCAGTCCAGCCGTTGAAGCCTATTACACTTTCCATTACAAATTATTTTAGAGATCATAACATTTAGGCACTTTTAAAACTGGATGAATGCACTAAAAGAGACATTGCATTTGCATAAGCTCAAACTATTGTTTGGGGTTTTTTAGCTATTTCAGCTAAGAAGCCTTTGTTCTTTTCTTTTCTTGTCTGCTTAGCCCTTCTCTTGGCTATCCCTCGGTATCAGTTTCTTGAGCTGATTCAAAGCATTAACATGAGAACCAGACTGGACTAAAGCAATGCACAGACACTCCTTGGAGATTTTTAAACTTTCATAATGAATTTGAGTTTCAGAATGTTCTACATACAGTCCTGTACCACAAATGTCACTTTTATGTCTTTAAAAAAGTATTTTTTTTACAGGTGCAAAATATCATGCAGTGAAAACACACATGAGCACAAATAGACACAAACATGCAGAGTTTAATAACTTCCTTATGGCCTTCCAGTACCTAAAGAAAGCTTATTGAAAAGCTAGAGAGGGACCTTTCACATGGACAGAGAGTGATAGGACAAGCAGAAATGTTTTTAAACTAAAAGAAGGGAGATTTAGATTAGAAATGAGGAAGAAATTCTTTACTATGAAGGTGGTGAGGCCCTGGCACAGGTTTCCCAGAGAAGCTGTGGATGCTCCATGCCTGAAATTGTTCAGGGCAGGTTGGATGGGGCTTCGAGCAGCCTGGTCTAGTGGAAAGTGATCCTGCCCATGGCAAGGGGGTTGGAACATGATGATCTTTAGGATCCCTTCCAGCCCAAACTATTCTGTGACTCTGTGATTTTACAGAACACTCTATAGTAGAGTTTATAATGAAAATCTCTAGGACAGACAGGACATAGGAATTGACATAAATTCTGGTGTAGGTACACTTACATCAGTAGTTCAGTGATGATTTGCCCTAATTTGACATCTGACTCAGTACTCCACAGAAAACAGGAATATCCATCTGGAGAAACAGCACTGTACACACCCTTGTTCCCCCCAGAAAAGACTCAGAAACCACAACACCCAAAGCAAAACAAAAACAAAACAGTAAATCTGCACACTCCCCCCCACCCCAAAAAACCCCAACCCAATCCCCAAAAATTAACCACAAAAGGCTCTAAAAACCAACCCCCAGTGGCTGGGGGTTAATATCAACTCAGCATCTTACAACAGGAATTCATATTTTTGTCATATAATGTCCTTGGATCTGAGCCTTCATGACCAAGTGCAAATAAAAACTCAGAACTAGTAGCTGTCCAATAAAGATCTAGACAAAGCTATGTAATTAGTCTCACACAGGTTTCCATCAGAAACAATTGTCAGGCCTCAAATGATACTGGGCAAGTAAGGACTTCTGAAAACAAAGGGGAGTGCAGCCAAGCCCTTGTCTATTTAATCGAGCACAAGATGAAGTGAAAGATGCAGTATGAGCTGGTTGCTGCTCAATTGATGCTGAAGTTTTGTTAAATGAGTTGACTGCTATCTTATTTACATAAGAAAATCTCCACTCATGCTTCACTGAGCCTCAGCCAGACCTTAATTGAGAATTTATGGCTGAGTTCTCAGTGGAGGTGAAGAAGTGGAATGTTATTTCCAAGGGCAGTGGTTGGCCGGAATTCAGTCACATTCATGACACTGATGACCAGTGTCCATTCATGCAAAATTTCTCTAACAAGCAAAGATTTGAGCTGCAATTAGACAAGCAGTGGCCTATAGTTTGAAGTCAGGCTTGAATGCACCTGGATTTCCCTCTCTGTATATATATAGCAAAATTACATTTTCCCTGGCTTTTCTCTGGCTCATGTGTGGATGCTTGTACTGAGAATTTTTTCAAATTAAGTCAATACTTTTTTTTTGAAAATTGTCAAATTCACCACATTTAACAAAGAAAGAGGAGGTGGTCTGCCACTGTCTAGAGTGCCACACAGATTGCCTTTATCTGTTCTGCATGTATAAGGAAGGTTTTTTTCAAGGAGTGGTAAAAGAACTATTTATCTCACAGTGGAGTTTGATATGATTAGGAAGTTCTGCAACTCTGTTGACAGCTGAAGCATGGGTTGTTTGGGTTCAGTTCTCTGCTGTGACAGTCTTTCCTGAGTGATCTTTGGGAAACTATTCAAGACCAGCACCCCACTTCCCTCCCCAAAGAGAGTAACTTTGAGGATGTGCTTCAAAATGGAAGCAAATTTTGAAGTTTAAAATATACGTAAAATTTTTTTCCCTAAACAACTCTTTGGAGTAATTCAATCTAAATTTAGTCTCTGGCATACAGCCATTTACCAGAGGGTCAAATTGCTATGGGCCCAGCAGTCATTATGTTTGAGGCTGATTTTTGGCTCAGTTTCTAAAAGATGAGTTGTGCTTTCTGGGCTCCATTGGCGAGGGGCTGGATTCAGTTGCCTGAACACAGGTTGGAAGGTTGATGCCTTTTGTGCTGTGTGACTTTCTCCATCAGATGTTTTCAGTGGTTAAGGCTTGCAAAACAGCGAACACATACCTGATGCCTGATCCCAAGCAAAGCTCAAAACCGGGTCATGATACAGAAGAAACCCTTGGGAACCGATCGACACTCGCATTTTACTGTCTGACAGGGTATACCCAAAACTCACTAGAAAGCTAAGATGAAAAACACACCTGCAAATATGACACAGAGACCCACTTTGGAAATCACTGACTTAATGAGATCAAACAGCAGAGCACTGAACACAACAGAGAGAAACACAGATTCTTCCTAGTTATGGTTAAGCTATTGAATTTTCTAAATATTCCACATTTTTTCCCTCAGAGATACCATTTTCATAGCAAACCTACCATACCTACTTACAGATTTTAGTGTTCCTTACCAGTTGAGAGCAATACTGAATCTAAAAACTTTTCTTAGTAAGCGTGGTGGGTTGTTCACTAGAATTCTATTCTTAGACCAGCAGCTCATTATGGCCCTAAGACAGGCACATCATCCTCCATCTACTGCCCAAATCACCTCACCCCGTGCAGCAGTCTGTGCTCCTGTGTCCATCACTGGGGCAAGCTGTTCAGAGCATACTGGCAGGTGTGTTACAGCCCTCAGAGGCTCAAGTACCACAGGGAAGCTCCAGCCACCTGCAGAGCACAGGTGTTCTCTAAGATGGTTATTTGCTTGTAATAATTGAAAGCAGCAGAGGGAAGAACCAGTGGAAGAAAGCTGCCTTTTGTGATTTCAGAAGGTTGGGATTCCCTTCTACCGTCAGTGACTGGAATAATGTCACATGTAGAGAGACAACTGAGTATTGGCTCTTTAGAACAATTTAATTAGGATTTTCTATTTGCATGGGGTTAATAATGTGCTATATGATGGGCAGGGAAGAAACACAGAAACAAGCAAATAAATACTTTCCACCCTCTAGCAAATTTCTATGGAAGTACACAGGTTGGACCTTAATGATTTCTCTGTCTTTGGGGAATATATTACATTATCCCTGGGGATACCTCAGTCCTGGAATGCTTTTCTTGGATATCCACAGTACTCACTGGAGCAGTTCTCTTGAGTGAGGAGCCTTCTGTCCCCAAAAGGTTGCACTCCACCTTGGCACTGCAAGTTCCAGGTCAGGAAACCTTCCATATTAAGTGCAAAAACCTCATATAGTGCGGAGTGCCTGGGGTTCTGCCTTAATTTTTTGCTCACATATCCATTCTGAGCCTTCCATGCCTGGCTATCAGTTATTCCCAGAGATCAGTTACTGCTGGAAGAATCCCTACATTCATGACAAAATTTGCATACTGTATGTCTTGGTTGTGGCTACTGAGAGCAGCAATGTTAGAGCTGGGTTTTGACACTCAGAGCACCTGGCACAGCTCAAGTCACCCGCGTTGGAACTCCTGTCAATCTCACAGCAGCCATACTTTAAGAACAGGGAGCAGAAATCCCAGTACTATCACAGTATTGTCACTCTATGGTGAACTCCACTGAATTCACTGATCCAGAAACAGCACTTCTGCATTTATGGAGCACCGGATTCGCAGAATAATTAAGATTATTTGTTCAGGTTTTGCAATCAGTTCAAACATCTGCACCCATGGCATAGAATTTCCTTCCAGCAGCTGTATCTTATACACAGTTTTCAGATCCAGTTGCTCGAGGTCTAAATGCAGCTGGTCCCTTCACCAGTCCAAAGAATTATGCCTAAACATTGAGGGTATGCAAACTGAAACCTCTTGGACAGCTGCTGTGTGCCAGGGCACAAGGATCTCTTCCAGAGCCCAGTTCGTTTAGAGCTTCATCAACATCCACTAATGGAAGCACAAACTTCACATTTCAGTCACAAGATTAAAAAGAGCAAGCTGCCCCTGGGAATTGTTTTGCAGGATGCAGTATGTGAGGAGAAGAACAAACACCAAAAATTCCCTGTGCCTTTCTTTTAATTGTAAGATTTGTGCTCCCGTAACACTTAGTCTTGCAATATCAACTTGGCATTCCCACAGATATAACCCATGAATCTTACATCATACAACTAATACCCTCAGCTTTGATCTCCAAGGGGTGAAAAATGCTAATACTTTATACTACATTATTTAGGGGCTTCCTAGAGTTCAGTATATTAATGCAGTCTTCTCTATTCAGCAGTGAATAGATTTCCTCTTTAGGAAGGTTATATTCATCTGTGAGGGAGAGAATGTAAGAAATAAGCCCCATCCTGTCAGGCAATTAAAGCAGTATTATTCCTTGCAATTTTAAGTTTTAATTTACTGTATGAATACCTGCACTATTAAGTCAAATATTTTTATGGGAAAAATCTGTGGAGTTCTGCGCAATAATGTTAAAGCCTAACACCTCCTACATAATCTTCATTATGAGAATATTATGGTCTGGCACAAAACCAATATACTTCAATATTTAAACTGAAATTTAGGAAATAAGCTCTATTGTTCTTGTAGACAAATTAATTACTTAAAGAGGGTTATTTTATTGACAAAATTCATAAAAGGTACAGTTAAGGTTAAAATGCAATTTTTCTTCTCAGTTCCCCTGTTTTTTCTGTTTTTGTTTCCAATCAGTCATTTGTAACATTTTGAAAATTAAATTGTGAACTGGAATTTTCCAGTCCTATTGACAGCTCAGCACCAGTTCTTAGGAGGTGTGATGATCTGAGTAAAATTGGTTTAGATGCTTATGACTTCAGACCAAAAACCAAACTACATTCTTCAGCCCATCTTCTGATCAGAAATCTTTCATGGCAGTAGTTTGGAAAAGATGAATATGTTTTGTACTAGTGTGGCTTATGATTTCTTGAGTAGATTCCTTAAATCACTTCATGGGTTTATGGTTATAAGCATGAAAACATTGTTTCATAGATGCACAGTATCATTTTCTATGTGGATTATTTTTTAAAAATTGATTTTAAGCTCTGTTTCAACAATGTGCAGAAGTAAATTCAACTGGTATTTTCTCATTACATGGTCATACATCAAAAATACACATTTCAGAGAGAAGACACCAGCTATGAAAAATTTTACTCTGTCAGAGAAGCTGGTAAGAGTTTCCAGATTCAAGGAGAGAGAGAAAGGCTGTAATTAGCTTCATTAAGTAAAATCTTTGCCTAGAGTCTATATCTGAATGTGCAAGCCTCATCCTTCTGTAGCCAGTAGGAGAAATGCTGCTCCTAAGGCATGAGTCAGATAAACAAAAAACAGATGATTAAACCCACCAATTTCTCATCATCAGTTAAAAAAGAGGGTCAAATTAAGATGCAGGTGTTTAAATTGTATGTGTGTGTTGGATCAGATGTGCCTTCCAAAGATATTTTCATTGTCTGAAAATTTATTTGAAAAACAGAGCAGGCAGTGTTCAAGTCCCTGTTTCAATAAACATTTTATGTGCAGAGAGGATCAGACTGGCTAACCCCAGAACAGCTGCATATGAATAATGCTTATGTGGGCTAGGGAAGGATCAGGTTCAAAGAGAACATGCAGATGGATCAGTCTTCAGGGCTCCTCTGCTTCCCTCAGCTACAAAACTGAGAAGTGGTGGAAGTCCTCCGTGATATTTGAAAAAGGGAAGAGGGAAGAATGGGATTAATATAATATAAACAAACTCAGGTGAGGGGTGATAGGAACAAGATTTCTCCTAGTGATATATTAGTGATGTAAAGACACTGGAAAATGATACAGAGATTTTTTTTTTCTAATGCTGGCTTCTCTTTTTGACATTTATGATGAAATTCTGCATTACAGTGTGGCAAGCTGTGCTTACCTATTTTGAAAATGTGGCTACCTCTCTATTAGGGTAAAGAAAGTGTGAATTTACTGAAAATGTTGCACCTACTTTCACACATAAAGAAGTAAGCCCTACAAAATCGATATACTTGTCGTTTTAACTTTGACAACGGGGTAGATACTAGAACAGACTGTTAAACAATCAGTAGATAAGAACCAACAGCAATTGCAATACTTGAAAATGTCCAGTGTGGATGTCTCAAATGAAAATCATGTTAAACCTGCCTAATTTCCTTCTCTGATGAAAGATCTTGCTTAGCATATGGAAGAGAAGCTGAAAATGTGAAGTATTCCGATGGTATTAAGCTTTTTAAACATTCTATACCAGCAAAGTTGGAAATTACAACCACTGTCTGTCCGTGTTCAGCTGGCTAAAAATGACACTTACAGAGTGATTTTCATTCCTTTCTCTATCAAAATAAGAGGGTTGGTTTTGCAGGGCACCCCCAAGATCTGCCTTGGTCCTAGTCCTGGTTGATCTTTGTATTTGTGGCATGGATGAAGGAGCAGAGCACACGTACAGAAGTTCTTGGGTGAGGAGGGCTGTGTGTACTTCGGAGGAACGGATCAGAATTCATAACCATGCTGTTAACTGCAGCAAGTGTTTGAACCACGAGGATGAAATTCAATAATGACAAGTGCCATGAATAGTAATGCCTGTGGAGGAAACCTGAAGTGCACAGAAACAAATGGGAGAATAACTGGAGGAACAGCAGTATGGGAGGAGAGGTCCAAGGTCATCGTGGCTCTCAAACTGCGTCTGAGTCGACAAAATAATGTGGTTGCACAAAAGGCAAATCTCATTCTGGGCTGTATTAACAGCATGACAACAGAAGTAATTATTGTGCTGTACTAAGCAGTGATGAGACCTCAGCTGGTGCACCATTCCCCAGTCTGAAAACAAGACAGGTGTAAATAAACTGGACAATCTCTAAAAGAGAAGAAAAAAAGACAAAAAGAAAGTGCAGTTTATGTCAAAAGGGTGGAAGAAGTCTACTTATTCAGTAAAAACAAGATCAGGTAGAAACATAAGGATTTATGAAATAGAAATAAGTAGTTTTAAGATGATGATGGCCATTTTTTTCCTTCACATCCTATATATGTGTTGCAAGAAATGCTGACTTAATTCAAACCTAGATATTTGAGGCAGAAATTTCAATATAAAAGTGCAAGATAGAGATTGGGAAAATTTTCTAATTATCAGGTTAGTAAGACCTTTGAACTGATGTTTGGGTAAACTACTGGATCTCCTGTCCTGGAAGTTTATAATAAATATTGGAGAACACTTTTGAAATATTGCATGGATTTATATTTTTCTGCTTCACAGGGAAAAGATAAACAACTGATCACACAACATTCAGTAATTCTTATGTATCTAAAAATATTGCTTAACAAAAATCTTTGTAATTGTATATTTAATAAGTCTGTATGCTTTGGTTTTGTACCTGAAAAAGAGCATGGAGAATTTTTCATAGCACAAAGAGGGTTCATGAAAATTATGTTAAATTTGCACTTTGGGATGTCAGAGTAGGATTATGTTTTATTAGAAAATGTCAGTAAAAACAAACAGGCACACAAAAGCTCCAAAGAATAAATTGTCTTTTTAAGTAGAAATGTCACATTCCCCAAACATTTTTTTTTTTAAAACAAAAAAGTAAATCCTTTTGTAGTAACAGAATCTTTCTTGAAACATTCAGTGGAGCTGAAAACATGTTTTTTGAAGAGTTTTGTCTGAAAAAGTTTTGAACAATTCTCTTTAGTAGTGAAGACATTGGTATTTGCAGCTGTGATCCTGTGGGGCAATGATTTTTCTCTGTTTCCAACCTTGGTGCCTTTGAATTAACAGAGCTTTTTGTTCTTTCCACAATCTTTTTTTCTCAGGGTTTTTTCTTTCTTTTGCCTCACACTACCCCAAACAATTCTCCCTGTAAATGGCAAAGGGAAATTAAAGAAGACAAGTTGAGACAAGTAGATAACAAGAAATCATAGAATATTTCCATAATGGTCTCTCTGTCAAAGCACTTGGAAATCTGTTCTTCACTTCCCAGAACATCCCATCACTCTCAGCAGAAGTGATGGTGCTGGGGCAGGAGCTCTTTGTGGTGTGAGGTACTGAGGATAACTCAGAAACAACAAGAGAGTTGAGGGTGGCAAAAAGAAAAACCTGTCAGGGAGAGGATCAGAAATGTTGTACCTTGAGTCAGAGTAATGAAGCCAGATGCCATGAGTTAGTCTTGCTTGTACTGTTAGGATAATTAGCCAGCTCTGACATCTTTTGCAATCTCACTGCCATCTTTATAATCTCAAATGAATTGGTTCCCTCATCCACAGTAAATTATTTGCAATAGAGATAATTTTTTCAATATTTTATCACCGTCCCTGCTACATTTGCTCCGGGCTCATTATGAGATTTTTGGTGCTCCTGTAATATGAATAAATATCTTTGAATATATGAATAATTTTTAATGTTCATATAAATATATGAATAAAGCTTTATCCCATCAGAATTAAACTGGCTTCAAGTGGAGCAATGCATGAGTGACTCAATCAGAGACTTATTGCTAGCTTGTCTTAACAGCCTTTACTTTGTGCTAGCCCTTTGAGAGGGAGCATCATTGTTCCCATTTTCCTGTGTCTCTTGTTACACCTGAAAAATGAAGGGGGACCTCTTTTACAATATTCAGGGGTGTAATGGGCTTCTGAACCCCAATTCTCTCAGCTCCAAAACCTGAATGGCTGACCTGGGCTTTCTCCTGATGTTTTTTGCCAGAGGCTGCCAGTCAGGCCGTGTTCCCTGGCCACAGTGGAGAGCACATTTTGCACAGCTTTTCCTGTCTGGACGGGCTCAAGAGCTGCCATGTGAGCTGTCTCCTGTTTGAGATGCTCCAAGGCTTCTTGGTGCTCAAGTGCCCACTCAAAATAGCTCTTCTTTTGGGTCAGAAACCGATTATAACCTGGAATATGTGTTCTCCAGAATCCCACAAGGCCGAGGAAAGCTTGTGTTTCCTTAGCTGATGGAGACATGGTTACTGCCCTCTTTATCACATCCATATGCACATGACATCTGAAGGGATGTTATTAAGATACTCCAATGAAACATAGTCCAAAAGGTGCACTCTTGGAAAAAAGGAGCTGTTTTTTAAAACGGCCTGGCCCAGTTGCTTTGTTGAGCCTCTGGAGGCAGATTTTAGCAATAACTTCCATTTTTCAGACAAGAGTCTTGTTTATGTTTAATTACCCCTCACAAGATTAAGGTTCTATGATTTTTGTAAAGGTGATTTGCCATTTGTTTTCAAGGCAATATTGCCCTGCCAATCTGCACATCTTTAAAGTTTCTACCATGTTTGTATTTACACATCTCTGATATAGGTGAAAATATTCATTGTACTGGTTGAGTGACTAGGAATTTTAAAGCATAGACCTTTGCCATGAAAAATCATTCCTGAACTCCATTCATTTTGAGAGTAAACAATTCAGGTTTTAAGTCATGGCCGAGAGATTCTTGTTATTACTAATTTAAATGAATTCATGAAAAGTGCAGCTACTCAACAATATGGCAAAAAATGAATCAAAATGTAAATTTACTGAAAAACAAAGTTTTATCTAGCTGCAAAAGAGCCATTTGAGGGCATTAATTCTGTTTAAATAGCAGCTATTAAGCTTTTATCGGTTTTAGGCTTTAAAGAATGATAGAAATCCTACTAAATAGTTCTTCTGGACCAGTTTTAAAATCAGCTAATCATGTATGATTAAGATGATAGCATTTATCACCATTGTAGCTGGTGACAGTAGCTCTTACTGTATTCTGCATTTCCAATGTCTATCAAATCCTTAGAAAATACGATGAGATAAACAATGTATCATTACACACATTAGAACTTCAGAAAGCTGCTCAACAGTGCCATATGCCTCATGTCTCCAACGTGTCACTTATTCTCATGATTCACGTTTGATATTTTCTGAAAGTCTGAGTTTTTAGACACTTGAATTCTAATACACTGTCTTTTTTTATGACAGAAATCAAAGAAGTACAATGGCAAAGAAAACCTAAGAAACATGAACTTCTCTATATAACAGCAAAAGTATTAAATCTTTTTATTAGGAATGAATAATAATAGGATACATAATTTTCATACAAGTTAATGTTTTTGTGGCTTTAAGAAAGATTAATGACCCTGATTTTTGCAATAACATGACAAAAAAACCCAACAAAAATGCTGTTTATTTATTCATGTCCAGCATTCTGTGTAGTTTTCAGTCCAACACAAGTTAGCCAGTGTGTGTGTGAAGACACACTGTCCTGCTAAGCATATCTCTTTCAGCCATTCAATTTCAGACAGGTCTTGGGCAAATGCTGCATTGCAGTACACTACCAGGGCTCCAGATCTATAGAATGAAAGGACTTTTTTAGTATTTCAGCCTGTGCTGCTAATTTGGGAAGTGGAAAAGATGTTAAAATGCTTTAAAGACAGAGAACAGTGTTTGAGGTGATTGATTTTTCTACTTATATTAAAAACCAAAAGAAGCTTCTAAGAACTGCATCAAAGCTGCTAACAGCTATGGCTAATTTTCTGTCTCAAATCCATTGGGTTTTCCCTCCAGAGTTTAATTGCAGTTATCCACTTGCCTAGAGAAACCCCAGTTCCTGTCTCATGGCACTGTGCAGAGTCTTTGCATCTTTGTGATTGATGAGAAAGGTCCAAACAACGGACACTTATTGGCATATATTTTTACACAAAGCACTGAAATGAATTCTTGCAAAGCTGGGTTGGGTTGGGTTGGTACAAGCATATTCCCAATATTCTGTGGCAGAATAGATAACTCCATGTCAGTTTTAATCCAATTATCTCTTTAGACAGGAAGGACGAGAACCACAGCAACAGAGACACCAGAGCAGGCAGCAAGAATGCTGTCCAAGGAGTATTGAAGATGCTCATGAGGCCATTCTGTACACACTTGCACATTGTCACAGCCAACTTGACAAAGACATGCATTTGGGGGTTTTTACCATGTGTGGCTCCCATGCCATCCTTAGATCCTACCCAAGGATTCAGAGGAAGGCAATCAAGTTGAAGATTTTTTTCTCAGCTAAGGCTGACAAATCTTGTAGAGCCTGTTATTCAAGGGTGAGCAAAATTGCCATCATCAGCCAATAAATCAACAAGCAATTTTTGCAAATGGAATGGCTGTGCTAATGAATGAGGATAAATAAGTTTCCATGGTCTGGATGCTGCTGCATTGCCACCCTCTTTATTGCACACTGTAGAAGGTGGTGTAAGGGCACTCAAGCCAGAGAAGAGCATGTTATAAGCAGGAAGGGAATAGCCAGATATTCCCAAACCATGACCTTGCTAACGAGCTCTGATGAGTTTCAGAGGCTTAGGTTCAGGGTCATACTAGCCTGACATGCTGCATTCAAATCTGAGTTGGCTTCTGCTCATTTAGAGTCACTAGCTGAGACTGATGCTGGGTTTGGAGCCCTGCAGTGTTCTCTGCTGCTTGAATTCATGATTTCTGAGCACACTCCATCAAGCATTAAGATTTGCTTCTTCTGCCTGTCTGAGAGGGGAATATCAAGATTGTCCCTGTTATGAGCTGGAACAAAGGCTTAGTTTCCAGTTTCAGTGAGATATTCATACATAGCACTGCAGCTCTCTGGTAGGGGAAAAAAAAAAAGCAATCAACAAATAACCAATGCTCTTCTAAAAGGACAGATTAGGAAAAAGCAGTTTCCAAAGGACAGTGTTTTTGAAATAAAACTGCAATATTTTGGAACAGAGCAGAAATTGGGAAACCTCTTCCTTAGGGGATACATCACCAACATGTGCACTTTGTAATGGTTTAACTACTTTCAGTACTAAATTAACATTTGTCCAAAGTACCATAAAGATGACTCTCAAAACACAAAGATAATTCAGGAATTATTCTAAATGCATAGTTACTATACTCAAAACTGATCAGCAAATGCCAATTAAGAGGTGGTTGTAAAAAGCAGAATAAGAACTCAGGCTGTTAAGCTGCACCCTCCATCCATGACAAGCTGTTCTTTTTCATTGAAAGCCAAATCAGACATGTTATGTGATCTGCAGACAAAAAAACATAGAACCCCAGACCAGAGGAATTGTTGCTGTGTCATTTGTGTTCTCTCTGAGATCTGACTTCACCAGGTCTTGTCTTCTGCATGACTGGGACTCAAAAGAAAACATCTCAGAGCAGCTGGTTCAAAGCACTGCTGGTGTCAATGAGCAATGAGTCACATGCCAAAGGACAGAATCCTTCCTTGGGAGAAAGATGCAATGCTCTACAGGAATGTCAGATTAAAGTCAAGCATTCTGCCTTTCTGGGCTACCAGAGAAGCAAAATATTCACCTTGGAGCATCACAATAGATATCAAACTCAGGGTGTGAAAGGGAGGGGAAAAGTTTGTGTAGATTTCATCTTTGACAGAGATGAATTTGCTTTATAAATGGGTTAGAAAAGCTTCTGGATTTGGCCCCTTTCCTCTGCTTTCCCTTGCAGTTTTGTACAATAGGCCAGTTAGAATGGAAGCAGACAGAGGCTGAATGATTGCAAAACTGGAGTTATTTTGGGGGGGAGAGGAAAGAACTAGGCAGGTCTGACAGTTTTTTGTGGAGTATAGGCATTCTAGAGAATCCAAAAGGTGAATAGAGAGGAGGACTGGAGCACAGGTAGGGCTAGGACAGCTAATGGTACAGGCACTAACTACTAGGAAAAAGAGGGGTGACCAAATCTAAAATGTTTGACATTATTTGAAATCTTTCTTTCTGTCTTGCACAGGTATGGCATACACACAAAGCCAAGTTTTCTGTACTTAGTTGCTTTTGCTTGTATGTCTTTCCCTACCGACATTTTTTGAATTGGTTAATTTCCTCTCCAGCTGAGGGGGTGAAAGGCATCACAAAGTAAACCATTATGATGGTCAGGAGTGACAGAAAGCTTTGTAGTGTCCCGTAGCCTCCAGACTGCCTTCAAACATTATTAGACCTCAGAGAAACTGCTGTGGATGCAGTTCACCAAGCAAAGCTTGAACCAACATGTGTGATCAGCCTTATTCAGCTTATTCAGTTCTGCTGCTCTTGCTAGTGTTTCCTAGTAGGACAGATCTCCCATTCATTTGTGTTATCAGGGCTTGTTTTTCCTCCTGTTACCTTCCCATTCTTTCCCTCCATAGAGGAGGTCTCTTTTGTTTGACAAGTGATTCTAATTAATAATTTTGTGCTGCTTTTGAATTGTGCAGCTCTGATTAATTTGGGGGACTGGCTATAGGGTTGAGCTGAAGTGATAGTGAGCTGTGAACACAGGCTCTATTGTCTGTAACAGCACAAAATGCTTGTGCAGAGTGGTTTGAGAATGTAAGTATTTCTTCCTTCTCTAATATGTTATGCTTGCTTAAAGCTTTCAAAGCAATGCTCCGGTTATGTGCAATGAGAGGTTACCCAAAAGTTAAGAAGATGATTACTCAGGCATTGGAGCTTTGTAAGTCAGAGGCTAGTTTGCCATTATTTCAGCCTTATTGAAAATTGACATTATTATTATTGTTATTAATACTCATAAGATAAATTTAAGAATTTTATTGTATTCAGGGACTGAATATTATTTCATAGCCATAATTCTGGGTCCTCTGACTTCCTAGAAGTTTCCTCCTGTTACAGTCCAGCAAAATTTGTTTTCCATTTATGTAGACCTGCCAGGATAACACAGTAGCATATGAACTCATATAAATCATCTAACTCATCTACTGTTAAAAGTGTACTGTTAATATAAGAGTTGTGAGTCCTAGTAGGAGTAAGAGCTATCAGTATGATTTTAATGCCTTGATTCAAGTCTGTTTATCTAATTCTGACTTTGTACCGAAGTGTGCATCATATATACACAACTATCCAAATGCACATGTAGAGAAATAACTACAAGTTAACTACAGGTAAAATACTGTTTCTCAAAAGGGATGTGAGCTTGAATGTGGCACTGTGCAGCTGAGTGGCTGCTGCTGTGGAAACTGGTAGTGGATAAACACTTTCTCCAGCTGTATCAGTGAGGATAAAAGAGAAGCTTTTCCCTGGTAAATATCCATCTCTTCAAGCTCTCACTTCTCTAGAGTAGAAGCCTTCTTAAATTTTTGAATGTAGAAATGTCTGTGTATGTGCAGTTCATTCTGGTGCATAACTGAAACTTCTAGGGATTAATATTAGTACAAATACTAATGAATAATGAACCATGAAAAGCAAACAAGACAGCTGCAGAGATCATAAAATCATAGAACATCCTGAGTTGGAAGGGGCCCATCAGGGCCATCAAGTCCAATTACTGGCCCTGCACGAGACACCTCAGGAATCCCACAGTGTGCCTGAGAGCACTGTCCAAATCCTCCATGAGCTCTGCCAGGCTCAGTGCTGACAGCACTTTCTGGGGAGCCTGTTCCAGTGCCCAACCACCCTCTGGGTGAGGAATCTTTTCCAAACTAAAGCCCCCTGACTCAGTTTCATGCTGTTTCCTCCAGTCCTGTCACTGGTTATGAGAGAGAGGAGATCAGAACCTGCCCCTCTGCTTCCCCTTGTGAGGACATTGAACACCACAATATCCAGGTCATCTCTCTGTGTTCCCCTGACAGAGCTTTGCACACCTTTGGCACTGTGTAAAATCTCCTTTACTCCTCAGAGCCCATGTAGAATTCAGCTTTAGTTGCTGTCATGAACTTAAACTTTGTATGTTTTGAATGGAAACATAAAAATTATCAACTGACATATTTTTCTCTTGGCTAAATATTGTTCTCTCAGGTGAGCAGCTGAGGTAAAGGTAAAGGTGTCAGGCTGACTCAGGAACTCAGGGAATAGTGAGGCAGCTGTGAGGCTGATATCAACATAAAAACTTCTGGGATTTTACTATCTTGACAATTTATGATACTTTCCTGACAGAAGGTCAGCAGCCTAGGAGTTTATTTGGAGACCTTGTTTCAGAACTGATGAAAAGCAAAAGGCATTTTTGTCTCTGAAGTCTCACCTTCTTATACATTTTTTAAAATCATAATGCAGTCTGTAGAGAAAGAACTTTAAAAAAATCCAGATAGATAAATAGCAAGGGAGCAGAAATACAAATCCTTGTTTCTCTCTTTAAAGCCATTAAGCATGAAATCACAAAATGAGAGACACTTTCTAAATATCTAAAACATCACTTATTTTCTATAAATAATCTGCTGAACACTTTCAGTGTAAGCAGACTTGGAAATATCTGGAGTGATTTTGTTGGCTACAAGTTTATTATAGGGTTTTTCTGCTGGATCAAGAATGGGTACAAAGGAAATTACAGAGTTGCTATTGCACCATATTAATATAATTATTATAAATCTAATAAATATAGAAACAATTTTTGTACTTGACAACAGGAAAAGACTAAAAACAAAAAGCAATGGTGTACAGGGAATAATAGGACAATATAGGTTATTAGAAACTTCTGGAGGACATCTGGTCCAATCTGTAGCTCAAAAAAAGATAAATTTTGATCACATTAGAACTGAAACATAAGTGGAACTTGTTTCACTTTGTAAAGCACGTCTGTAGTGATGGTATAGGAAAAGATGGGGTCCAGATGATGATTCCATTGCTGTGTGTGGCACTCAAGTCCCTTTGTGTGTAGCCTTGAAGCCATCCTGTGTGACTGGCCCCCATGCTTTTAGGCAAATTGAACCCTTGTCAGATGTAAGAACTAGAATTGATTAGGTATTATTCAATGAAACATTTTTGGTCTTTAAATTCCCTTTTTAAGCTGTTTCAGGATCAGGGTAGAATTTCTAGTGGATGGCTGATTGAATCATCTAGTCCACCTCAGCAGCACTAGGAGAGAAGGGGAACAAAGAACAATTGTCACTCCCTGTGTCACTTAAGTAATAGAAATAAGCAGAAACAGCAAATGTTCAAGGAACAAAATCTGTTGAGTAATGATATTCTGACCTCTTGTAACTCAAAGGAAATTTTGTCATTGAATTCTCTAGGACTTTGCTTCTCCCTTCATTTCATTTGAATAAATACTCATTTCATCCTTAATAAATCTTTAAATTAAATAGTGAACTTGGCAAGAATGTATAAGGTGCAAAATATAGACTCATCTGTTCTCTACTGATGTTACTTGCTTGCCCAAGCAACAGAGCTATTTTAAAACTACATTTTTCCATCTGTGAAAAGATTATTAGGGATGTCTAAAAATATGCAAGGACTGTCATATTTGCTGGTTCAGTGGTGTTCAGTCCTCGTTCCACTGAATGTTTGGCCAGCATTCATCTAAAGATAATTTTATTGGTGTCTTATGTTTAATGTACATATAAGATGGCAATTTCCAGTCTATATAAAATATCTGAATATCTCAATCTTGCTAAAATATGTATGAAACCTTCCTGCAAACTAACTTGGGTGATCTATCTGGGTGAATTTATGTTTTTACGAAGTATCTTTAATTAGACTAGGGTGGAATGAAATGATATGGCTTATAATGTCAGTCTCTATCATTCTAGAGAGGAAACTGGGAGTCTGTTCAGTCTCTTCTGAGTATTCAAGCCCCTCCTCTGCCCAATGCTCTCTGCAAAGTTGGTGGTATGGTTCTGCATGGTGGTCCTGGGATTTTTTTTTTTTTTTTTTTTTTTTTTTTTTTTTTTTTTTTTTTTGGGGGGGGGGGGGGGGGGCCCCATGTTTTTTGCAAGCAGGTACAGACCCCTCAAGTCACAGAGCTGGAGCTCTGAATTATTCTTTGGGAATGTGCCCCTCTCTTCTCTCTTTGGACTATGGCAGTAATTTAGCATGACTGCACTCCTAATTTAGGAACCTCCCTCACCTGTCCAAAGCAAAGTGAACCTTTGAGACCACAGAAGTGAATGGCTCTAGAAGATGATGTTGAATTTGTTTTCCTTTTCAGAGGTGACAAAATAGTAAAGACAGTTCTACTGAAGAGGAATTGTAGAATCTCTGCAATTAATGAAAAAATGGCTTTATTTTTGAAAGGTCAAGCAACTGAAGTGTTGTTGTGGAAGAGTCATTAATGCTGCTTGTTATAGCACTGTGAAAATAAAAGACTTTGAAAGGAAAGCAGCATGTAGAGTTTTGATAAACACTGTCAAACAGTTTAAATCCAAACAGTGCAAACTAATAAAGGTAATGAAATACACTGGTTTCAAAAAAGCCCCAAACCTAAACCTTAAACTCCTCCACAAAGATTTTTTAAAATATTACCCTAAGCTATATTCAAATATGATGTAGAAATGAAGCGTTGCAAAAAGAAAACATCAGGAAGAACAGCTCATATGGAATAAACCATTTAATTACTGCAGATGAGGGATTGGGGTTGCTGCTCATTGGTTTGACATCCCAGCACAAACGTCTTTCCATGAAGAAAAGAAAACCAATTAAACAAAAATGTGATCTAAGGACTTTTAAACAGTGGCTACTCCTTGTCAGATCATGAGAAGGGGCAGCCAGAAGGGAAGGGGGCAGGGTGGAAGCAGTAGGTACATCATTGACCAGTTCAGTTTACAATAAGCATCTGTGAGTAATTTGTACAGCATTTAAGGGTGGGAATCCAGGCTCAGCAAATGAGCTCAGATGAAGACCAGATGAGACATATGGGTCACTAAAAAAGAAAAAGTATGTATGATCTCAATAAAGGAAGCAAACAATTAAGATTTGATCTTTCTATAGCAAGAGCTGATACTTTATAAAATTTTTGGGTCAATTTCAATTTGCCCCATGGAGAAGTGAAATTATTTTAGAAATGGGGTTTCCTTGCTGCATATTTAGATGTTCTGAGTGATTTTCTTGTTCCCTGAGTTCTCTGAGGTTTCTGTTTTCTGTCTTGCTTCTGACATATAAATGCTCCAAAGCTCAGCTCTGCCATTTACAGTCAATCCTCAGGGAGAATCCCTGTGGCTCACAGCATTTAGCTGCCACTGAAGCACTGGCACCCCAATCAGTGCTTTAGGCAGTAAATACTCAATTTTCAGTGCAAAAGGGGACATTTGATTTTTTCCTTCTTGTCTGCAGCATCTGTTCCGTGCAATTGATATTTGCTTTTAACATTGCCTGATATAAAAAAAAAACCCAAAAAAACAAAAAACAAAACTAAATAGGTTTCAGTGTAATATAGAAAATACCTACATTAATTAAAAGGTAATATGATAAATTGCAAATTAACAAACCATATGGCAGTTTGACATAAGGCTGGGTTAAATTTCACATTTAGTGAAGCTGATTTGTGCCATTGCTGATGGAGGCAGTTTTCCCTTTTCCCATGGGTCTCAGCCAAGCACTTGGTCACCCCCTTTCCTAAAGTCAGGACATGCGTTTGGTTAGTCAGACTGGGGTGTTGGAAGTGTGGCTGAAAACAAGCCCACTTTTGTGGATTTGAGAGTGTTTTTAATCAGATGGCCTTGTGGGAAGCTCTGGAAACATACAGCTGAGAACAGGAGAGGTAGACCCACCCCTTTTCCCAGGAACCCATCCATGCACTGGGTTAAACTAGTCATGAAACTGCATCCCCAAAGTGAAAAGATTAGCCAACCGGCTAACAAGAACTTTATACTTAAAGAAGTCAGGTTCTTAAACTCTAATGAACTCCCATGGGTTTTGAAGAGAATTTAATCAAACTATGCATCTTGAGTCTATGTTATTATATCATTTTTCTATCCTACAAGGCCTGGTCTGATAAATACATTTTATTAAGGAAAATTTGTTTTAATATATCAGTAACACAAATTAAAAAAAATGAAGTGATTAAGTTATTTACAGCTCCTAAAAATAAATCCAAACCAAAGACAAAGACTTTTCTGACCTGTGGGAAATGGTGCACACATTTAGTTTTGATGTAGCAATATTTTTTCTTCTTGTGGATCTTCAAGCAGCTACTAAAAAAATATCCTGTAGTTAAAGGTAATCTTAAATTTGTCAGACTTTCCTTTGCAATAGCTGCAATTTAACAGCACAGGCAAATAGCAAAAGCCAGTATTTCTGTGTGGATACCTTTGCTTTGGACTGGCACGTTGTAGTGTCTTTAGCACAGAAGCAGAACACAGTCTGATGTTATACTAACACCTTCATTCCTGAATGCTGGGATGCCATTCAGAAATAAAAATGTAAAGTAATATATCCTCCTTTGCCTTACTGAAGAGCCACTGAAAAGTAAAGCTGATAACATGGAAGTACAGTTGCAGGAACTCTGTTGAGGTTTAATTATTATGTCTCATGTGCGACATAATTTGAAAATAATTCAAACTGAACAAATACTCTGAGTAGTTCAAGGATGTGTGAAAAAGATGTGGATGGAGAGCTGTTATTAGTTCTATACCTCCATGGCTGGCCTTAGACCTACTGAGTGTGCACAACAGAGCATGTTCTTCTTACTCCTTGGTATGGGAGTTAGCTATGAAATCTGTACATAATTGGAGGCTATTGGCAAGGGACAGATCATCATACAAGGAAAGATTTCTTTGACCAGAAAAATACGAAGTGTGTACAGTGCAAGGTCTTTAATTTAGAGACTCATTGAATAATTTGTTCTGTAGTGGTTGGGTAGCAACAAAAGGAATTAGATATCTTTAGGATTCCTGCTGCTCTTGAGACAAGTATGAATCAGGGTGGTGAGGTCATGCAAAGATGTAATACAGCTATTGTATGTACAAATCAGAGACTTTTTTTACAACAACAAGTAAGATTTTAAGTCCACTGCATGAAGCTTAAGATGGCCTGATGTAGAACTATGTATGTAAATCACATATCAAGCAGAGTCTATAAAAGTCTCTTTGAATGATTGGGGAAATACTAAACACACTTTAAAAGATTAATCAGCAGAGCTTGGCTTATTTAATCTTGTGAGAGGGAAATTAATTGCTTCATGTAAGTAAGTACATTTTGGCATGAAAAGAAAACATTTAACAGTAGCAATAAAGTAGAAATATTTATGTTAGATGATGATTCTGGCAGAAAATCATATAGACAAACTTATCACAGATATGTTTACACCAAAAATTGACTGGCATCACAAGCATTGAAACAGCTTCCCAAATAAAACAGATAAGGTCTGAACACTGCATTATGCCAACATGAAGCTAATTAAACTTATAGGGAAAAATTATAGGAGAGACACGAATCCAGAATGAAAAACTGAAGTCTCTGAGAGGAAGTTATGGATTTTTAAAGTATTGGTATTCCCCAAAATGCAAGGAGGAGGATATGAAAGGATGCATAACTGTGATTTACATGGTAAATCCAAATTACTGCTGTTTTGTCTCCCAAGACTAAGAATATCTTTTCTGACTTCTGAATAACTTGTCTGCCCTTATTTTTTCCATTCCTCCTTTAGAAAGAAGAAGAGTGGCAAAGCTGAAGACAAGAGTCCTACTGCTTTTAGTGCAAATGAGAAGTGTCCCATGATCATGGTCAGCGAGACTTGCTTACAGTAACCCCGTTACACAGTGGATTTTCCCACCAACAGACTGTCTTGTGGTTTTCTTGCATTTATTTCTATGGGGATCTTGGTTCACCCCACAAATCACCTGCTGTTGCAGGAGTACAGAATGTTGGCAATAACAACATAATAGATATAGCACAAATCCCTCGATAATTTGCCTTTCATAGCACGAATGGATGCTTAGTGAACAAGGCATGAAATGTTTCCCTAACTATGTTTAGTGTAGCTTTTCCGCTGGCGAGGGCTGGACAGCTGCCCAACAGGGTCTTGAGCAGCAACCTAGGGGCGGCTACAAACGAGTGTCCCTGACCTAGGCAGGCTCAGGTTCACTTGCGGCAGGCTGTGCCTCCCTGCAGGGTAGACACTGTTTCCGATTAGAGCCGGAGTATCCAGGGAAGGATCCTTAGCCCTGGAATAATAGAGACACTGTATCTGAGGTAGATAGTACTCTGGGCATCCGGGATCTAAGGACCCAGAGCTCCGGTAGCACCAGACTTTTATTGGGGAACACAAACCAATCACATACAGGCTAGGGGGAGGAACAAGGGAGGGACAAGGGAGCAAGGACCAACCGGGAAGGGAAAGGGGAGGAGAAGGGAATACAGGCAGGGGTACAAATCAATCGTCAACCAAATAACAGAGAACAATCTAGAAACCAAGGATGACGGACAGGAGATGGGCAGGTGGCAGGACAAATAGGGAAAGGGCAGCCGACCCCTAGGAGACCGAACACCCTTCTGGGGCATACTACAACAAACTCCACCCCAGGGGTGACCTTCCAGAGCTTCTTAGGGTATGGGGGGGGGGGGGGGTGGGGGGATGGGGGGAGGGTTTTTGGGGACCTGAACCACTACAACATCTACCCTGTTTGTACTACTTAAGAAGGTGGGGAGTGTAGGTGAAAATAAAAGGGTTTCACTTACAAATGAAATCACAAAACTCCTACAACAACCGCAAAAACATAAAACGATAAAAATGATAAACAGAGTTCAAAGTAACAAACCACCTAAAAGACTTAATACAATAACTAATAAAATTTACAAAACATTCTTTAAAAAGGGTGATGAATCTACTGAACTTAAACTAGTCAGTTTCTCCTGGATTCACTCTGGGGGTGGGATACGGGGTAAGGGAAAGGAGGTCAAGGGAAACACACAAGGGAAGATTAGGGGTAATACACAGTCGGTTATATATATAAATGAAAATAAAAAGGCTTTAAATCAACTTAAAAGACATAGAACAATAAGGGTAATGAAAAGAACTCAGTGTGTAAAAATGTGGGGAAACCCATTGTCCATAACTCTCTGGTGGCCGTCGTCGTGTGGAATGACTCAGAGACGGAGGCTATGGCAGGGTGCAGTGTCGGAGGCTGTCGCGGTCAAGGTGGTGGTCGCCGGGAGAATTGGCCTTAGCTTCACGTGAAGGACTCTACCCCTTGGGCTGTGCAATTTAAGTTCCGTTGTAGTTTCATTTTCATTTGCTCATCTTTGTTGGTCTTTTTCTTTCTCCTTCACTTCCACGCCACCTCCTTCTGGTGCGAGCCGATGTCAAGGGCTGCTAGGGTGGTACCTGAAAGACAGGCTCCCCGTTCTCCTTTCCACACCATAGACCATGGCCTCTGGGCCTCCGGGTTCCTGGTGTCGGGAGCCCAGGTAGGCCGGCCGGTGTCCCACCTCGGCATGGGTTGCCGGAATTGGGCTTCTGGCTTCTAGGTCACCTAGGCTCTGGTAGGCCTTGGCCTCCCCACTTCTGGGTTCTAGATTACTAGAACTGGAAAGGGGGCGTGGGAAACCGGAAGGGGGGAGGGACCGCTGGTGGAGTGGATGGAGGTACTCTGCGAAGGGGTAGTAACCACAGTTGGGGTCGGGATCCCGGTGGTAGGGGGAGGGCCCGATGCGGTTACGCCCATCGACGCCAATTGGGAGGGACCCAACGCTGAGCGACGCCCAAGAGGGGAGGAGTCAGGGGAGGAGAGGAAGGGGGAGGCAGGGGCACCTGCGCGCCGATTTTCAGGGGCGGTGCTCCCTGCCATGCGGTTGGCACCATCTTGAGTGCCGCCGCCATTTTCTATTTGAGTGAAACTTGGGGACGGCACAACAGGCGCAACTGGGTATGAGAGAGTAGGAAAGAGGGTTAGGGAGAAGTCCACAGCGGGGTGGCCAGTCTCGCCACGGCTGGGGTGCAGCAGCGGGGACCGAGGGGGGTCAGGGAGTCGGCCGCAAGTTGGCTCGGTAGAACCTCCCTGCACCAACAGGTGGGATACCTGCTGCGATCCCTCCTGCTGCGGGGTAGTGGGGTACAAGGGATGAGGGGTAGTGGTAGGGGGGATAGGGTTAACTGGGGTCCCAGAACTTTTCTCCCTTTCTGTTAAAATATCACAAATTAAAATAAGTAACAAAAAGAATTCAGAAACCCCCTGATCCCCAGAACGTACAAATGCAATTAATTTATCCCAAACTTCACCCCAAAAACTCGAAGTACTGACTAACTCAACAGAAACAGAAGGAATGTTAGTAAAAATCCACTTAATAAATTTCCTTAAAATCCCTTTCCTAAATTTTCCCCATTTTGAACTTAGGGTGATCTTAACTTGGACATAAACCTCCCTGTGTGAGCGACTGAGCCTGATACCCGTGTCCACTCACACATTAAATCACAGGACCCGGGAAGATGGCAGCAACCAAAAAAGTAGACAGCAAAAGGGGTGGTGCCAGGGAGCCCTGCACTTACCCAAATGAGTCCCTTGTGGGTCTACCTGCGTAGGCTTTCTGTCTTCTCCGGGTCCCTGACACCGGATCCGCTCCCGTGCGGCACCAACTTAAAACTCCTGGGTCCTGGTCTCCAGCTCCACTGAGGCTCCTCTGATCTTCAGGTGCCCCGCACTAATCACTTGCTCGTGCAGTTTCCATGGCCCCCTTCCGCATCTCTTGAGGAGTTAGTCGGTGTCCCCCTCGGAATGAGCCTTGTAGAACCCAGTTGCGTTTCGAAGGGCGTTGGCTGCTCCAAAGGTGCTTCTGACTACCCAGTGGTCTAGAACACTCAGCAGTGACCACTAGCTGACCGCTAGTGGTCCCTGTTCGGGCGCCAATTGTAGCATTGTGCCGCTGGCGAGGGCTGGACAGCTGCCCACCAGGGTCTTAAGCAGCAACCTAGCGGCGCCTACGAACGAGTGTCCTTGACCTAGGCAGGCTCAGGTTCACTGTTGTCAGGCCCTTTCTGTCCCTTGCCGCAGGCTGTGCCTCCCTGCAGGGTAGACACTGTTTCTGATTAGAGCCGGAGTATCCAGGGAGGGATCCTTAGCCCTGGAATAATAGAGACACTGTATCTTGAGGTAGACAGCACTCTGGGCATCCAGGATCTAAAGACCCGGAGCTCCTGTAGCACCAGACTTTTATTGAGGGGACACAAACCAATCACATACAGGCTGGGGGGAGGAACAAGGGAGGGACAAGGGGATGAGGGCCAACTGGGAAGGGAAAGGGGAGGAGAAGGGAATACAGGCAGGGGTACAAATCAATCACCAACCGAATAGCAGAGAACAATCTAGAAACCAAGGATGATGGACAGGAGATGGGCAGGTGGCAGGACAAATGGGGAAAGGGCAGCCAACCCCTAGGAGACCCAGCCCCCTTCTGGGGCATACTACAACAAACTCCACCCCAGGGGTGACCTTCCAGAGCTTCTTAGGGGTGTGTGGGGGGGGGGGGGGGGGGTTTGTGGGGGGGGGGGGAAGGGTTTTTGGGGACCTGAACCACTGCAACAGTTGAGGAGTTTTCTGAGGAAGGAATTTTATTCCACAGTAACTCTAAATTATTATATCCTCTATTGTCTTCAAATCAGAAACACCATCAGTTTCTTAGACTTGTTTCCAGTTTGGAATACAGTGTTTTGTATCATTTAATCCTTTGTTGTCTGATGGCTTTGAAGGCAGAAGGGGTGAGAAGGACTTGCAGCAGATGTTTGAAAGGCCCATCAGGCTAAAGACTGCAAGTGTGAAGGATTAACACTGATGATCTATGAGTCATACTCACCTTTTGTTCTTGCCTCATTTAAATCAGTCAGTCCTCAGGCCACCCACAGCTCTTTATTTAATAAGGGTTAGCAGAAGTAGTCAATAATTAACTTAAAGAAGATCAGTTAGAGAAATGTAGGGACATAAACATGTAGCTCAGGTGTAAAACTTGCAAATTTTTTGTATCTGTCCAACAAGAAGCTGTGTACAAGAGATTTGATTATAAACCCATCAACTCAGTACCTGATGCTGTACATAATAAGAAGTGATGAAGCGTGACAGCAGCATATCTGGTACATTATCACAGTAATTTCTAGACACACTGGCTGGAGAAATGTGTTGAGTTATAAGGCTGCCATATCTGAGTGAAGAAAAGAGCTGTGAGAGTGTTCAAGGGTGATTAGGGCTTTTGGAAATCACTGCCTTTGCAAGGCTGCACAACGTGCTCTTCTACACCAGTAGAAACAAACTAGCTCCCGTCATAAATATTAGTTTTTCTTCTTTCTTTTTTGCTGAAAAGAAGTAAATGTGATCGAGTATGTACTTCAAGATTAGTCTTTGCCCAAGATGTACTGCAGTTAACACAGTAAAAGATTTAGAACTTTACAAAGTAAAAAATCATTTTATTATCTCAAAATTACAGTCCTTTACTTGTAGCTCCATTTCCCCTCTTGAGCTTCGAAGTTCTGAGAAAAAGTAGGAATGTAATGTTATCCAACAATTACCTGCAAAATTATTTCACTCTTTATTATTTTATGTTGAATGTCTGTGACTGAAACAAGTGTAATGGAAGTGAAGCTTGGCCACTTGTCATTCCAAACCTAGGCCAGGTATTAAAGATCAAACAAGGAATAAAGATGGCATACTACTCAGTTGGTTTTTTACTTTCTCATTTAGCCTTACATTTTGCAAGATATCTGAACCATGTTGTTGACTCTTCATTGTGAAGCAATTTTTAGGCAGAGTTGCCCCAAGTTTTCTTCTCTATATGACTCTACAACAAGGTAAAATAAAGTCTTACCAAGAAAAAGTCCAACCAGTAAGGATTTAGCAAACAGACCCTGTCTTCTTTGTACCCAAAAGGCTCATGGTGCCCATCAGTTCTTAGTTCATTTGAAGCCAGCTCCAGGAGGAGCAACATATGGCTTTCACACAGCTGATGTCAGTGAAGTTAGTCTGTGTTTACACTCAAGCCAATAAGACCAGAATATTTTCTTAGTATTCCAGAAGTGAAAATCCCCAGACATCATAAATAAATTTTCTATACAAGCCCCAAGTACCTCAGAATGCTTCATCTCAATAAAACACAGGGATGAATTTCAAGAAATGACAGGTTACTGCAGCCTCTACATAACCAGTTTAGGCCACAGCAGTGCTTGGTGTGAGTTTCTTTATTAAATCCAAGTCAGTAGGTTACCAAAGTCCTGTTTACTGATTTAGGAACAGTACAGGGAACAGTTAATAAATAACTGAGCCCCAGTTCTCTCTCTCTCTCATCTCTCCCTTTTATAATACTGTTTGTGCTGCTGGACAATACTGTAAGAAACTAGCAGAGACGTTTAAGTGGTTCATGTGAGTTGAAGAGTTGTCATTAAATATATTCACCCAGATAAATTGTCAGAAAGAATATGTGCATGAAGGAGACAGAGGATCACAGGCAGACAGAGCAGAACTTCATAGAGAGAAAAATTTGCCTTTGCCAGTGCTACAGGTTTATTGTATTTAGAGTTCATAGTAGTTGGTGCTCTAGCTGAAGATGTTGAGGACTATTTTGACCCTTTAAAACTCACATGTAAAGCTGCTTTGTGGGGATAAAGAAAGTGTTTCTAGGTCATTGACATCTTTAATTTATATTGTCCCCAAATCAGGAGACATTTTTTACTTCACCAGTTCTTCTTTTGTTAACGGATAACAGAATTTTCTGTATTGAAAGCTGAGCTGAGCCTAACAGGAGACAAGTGGCAGGAGGGAAAAGAAAAAAGAAAAGGAAAGGAAAGGAAAGGAAAGGAAAGGAAAGGAAAGGAAAGGAAAGGAAAGGAAAGGAAAGGAAAGGAAAGGAAAGAAGGAAAGGAAAGGAAAGGAAAGGAAAGGAAAGGAAAGGAAAGGAAAGGAAAGGAAAGGAAAGGAAAGGAAAGGAAAGGAAAGGAAAGGAAAGGAAAGGAAAGGACAGGAAAGGAAAGGAAAGGAAAGGAAAGGAAAGGAAAGGAAAGGAAAGGAAAGGAAAGGAAAGGAAAGGAAAGGAAAGGAAAGGAAAAGAAAAGAAAAGAAAAGAAAAGAAAAGAAAAGAAAAGAAAAGAAAAGAAAAGAAAAGAAAAGAGAGAAAATTTGGTGTCATTTATTAGTATAACTGAAGTTTTACTTCAGAAATAACAGGAATCTTGTGGTTTTGACCTCAGCATATCTGAGGCTTCAGCAGTTATATCTCAGTCTTTAGTTATTATAAATACTTGTCTAATGCCTTAATCCTAAGACTGTTCAGAGACCTTATTTTTGCCTTAAAATGTTGTTCTTTCAAAAGCAGGTGAACAGATTCTTTCTGATTAATTCACGTTTTTAAGAAAAATAAGTCAGATACCCTGCCTCTGTTTCTCTGTGTTTAGTTTGCCCTTGCTACATGTCCTTCCCACATGTATAGTGATACCATCTAGAGGAGGTATTTATATGTTACTGTCAATTGCAATCACAGAACACAGAACAGGAATTTGTGTTTTATGTCTGCATGGCATGGGATAGCTTATTAGCATTAGTTAAACATGACAGAAAGAGGCACAGAAAGGCCAAATGTTTCCTCCAGAAGGACTACACACATATGAAGAAAGAAACACGTCTTCCACGCACTCAAGGCATGCATCGTCTCCTTCTTCTCAATGGATCTCATCTTTTTATAACCTGGTTACAATCCCTGCGTCAGTTTTGACCTCAGTTTACAGGCACATGTGCCAGAAGGTGAAAGATGATGGATATTTTGGAATAGGGACTGACAAAGCACAGGTACTCTGAAAAATATGCTTGAGAGACACAAAGGTTCCAGATTCAGATTGAAAATCTACCAATACTCATAAACTCCTGTTTTGGGAAATTAAGGTACAAGGTGACATACTGCCGATGCAAAATTGCCAGCCTTTGAGCTGCTTAAGGTGTGTCTTGGACATTTGTTTCCTAGAATCTGCAGGCATGTCTGTACTGCTGTGTTAGACCTGTCCTAGAGTTCTGCCCATGCTCTGAGATGCCTAAAACTTAGCTCACTCTTGTCTGTGAATAATTTAGTTGCATTATGATTTCCATTTCATAGGGAAAACTTAGTCTCTGCCTGTAAGAATGTAAGACTGTAAGAAAGTAAGAATGAAATGACTGTGTCTGCAGAGGAAACCAGGGATGCAAATAGCTCTTACACAGGGAATTAGATCCCTGAATTTCCTCCATTTTTCTGTTTACAGTCTCAGTGAATATTTTCTGCCTTTCTGTTTACAGTCTATTCCCTGCCTTACTCATTTTTCTTTTTCTTTTCTTTTCTTCCTGTTAGTCTGAATTAAATATAGTCTGCTCCAAAGACTCAGTGTGTATCCACTTGGGTTTTTTGTTAACGTATGTTGCCTGTGGCATCATACATTGCAGGCACAGATGAAGGCTAATACATCATTATCAGCCTGTTGAATGAAGAGGCCTACTTGTGGAATTGTCTAAGTGATACACCTGCTTATTTGCATTGTAATAAGGCCTGAAGAAGAAAACCCTCCAGGTCACTTTGTCTGAGTCTTTCCAGAATGTTAATATGGCTGTAATGAATTGCACCTTGTACAGGGATGCACTTGGATGCAAACCATTCAATTACTTCAACAACCTTTAGAAGCCAAACCCCACCTGTGCCCTTCCAGAGGCTGTCAGTGGCTTCACTGAGGTTTGAGTCAGAGAGAGATATACCGTGGGATACCTCAGTGCTGGAATTTTAGGAATATGTTTATTTAAAAAACTAGAATTCATACCAATAAAACTCTGAATGCTGGGAATAAAATGACACAGGTGAATGCAGCATTGGGATTAATTTGTCTTAATTTTAGGTACATAGATTGTCCACAGACACACCAGTGATAGTTGTCTGGATTCTCTTTTTTGTCAACTAATGGAGAGTCACTGTTCTCATCTTCTCTTGACAGCTGAAATAGGCACAACAAATTACACTTTAGAAGTGTCTATTTGTGTCCACTGAGTGTAAAGGAGTCCAGAAAACCAGCTCTAATTTAGACATATGCATTGAAAACTTTTGGAGCCAGATGGGACAAATACCACTTCACATCTTTTGAAATGAGACTGGCACCTAATTTTTTGCATTCATTTTGTATGTTATCCAAACCATTTGCTCTCTACAATGGATGGGACTCATTTCACCTAACTTTTGACAAGCCTGGTGTAAACATCTACGTACAAGTGGATCAACCCAGGCTCCAGTTTTCATCCATGGAAACAATTAGACACCTGCACTACAGATATTTGTATGTGTCAGATTAATTGGACACAAGGAGTCTTTATTCACCTGCTCTGTTGAGGTTAGGCATCCTGGAGAATAGAAAACTGATGGACAGGTAAGTGCGGATTCCCACAACTTAAGGTTCTCAGAGAAGATGGTGCCAAGAGGCAGGTGTCAAAAGTGGCAGCAAGTGAAAACCTGGTTATAAATAAGGAAAAAAAGTCTTCACTTAGGACATTTAGTCTAGTCTGAGAGGTTCACAGAAAATGCTTTGTCACTGGCACTAAGAACTTTTCAGTTTTTTGCACTGCCATGCTGGTGAGGGGGCTGGGGGTGCATGGGAAATTGTGAGGAGAGAGTCAGGACAGGTGACCCAAACTGACCAAAGGGATATTCCAGGCCATATGACATTGTTCTCATAATGTAAAGTGGGGGGGAAGAAGGAGGAACTGGGGGACATTTGGAGTGAGGGTGTTTCTCTTCCCAGCTCACCATTACTCATGATGGGGTCCTGCTCTCCTAGAGATGACAGAACACCTGCCTGCCCATGGGAAGATGGGACTTAATTCCTTGTTTTGCTTTCCTTGTGTTTGCAGCTTTTGCTTTCCCTATTAAACTGTCTTTATCTCAGCCCATGGGTTCTGTGGCTTTCACCCTTCAATTCTCTCCCCAGTCCTCTGGTGGGAGAGAGAGCAAGGGGCTGTGAGAGGGTTGGTTGCTGTCTGGGGTTAAAATACAACAGCTGCACTCTCTCAGTCTTCCTGAGATCTATAAAAACTGATCACAGAGTCTTAGTGCACAGGCTCCAGGAGAGGCAGTTGTGTTGTGCCTCAGCGAGTAAGGAGCACCAGTGATGCTCTGTATTGCTGCTGCATTAATTGGCCTATGGTTGATAGCAGGAAACTGAGATGCTCTGAAGTGCATTAAATTCCAGTCCATCCAGAGCTTGTTAGATTTATTTTCTGTTTGCACCTTGCTGCTGTTTGCTGCTGGCTCCTGCCCTGGGCATTCCCTCTGAGTACAGAGGGTTACACAAAATGTGACCTGGGGCATAAGGTTGCCCTTTGCTTTAAGGGCCACATGAACCTCCAGCCACTGAGGTTCAGAGCAGCATGAACTACTCACAGCATCAAGAGCTGCTGGCAAGGGAAGGGATGGGTTGTGTGCAGCTCAAGGCTTTATTGTTGTGACTTCCAGGGACTGCTATTTATCAGTGGCCTAGCAGACAGCAACCTCTCTTTTATCTTCTGCTCCTGGATATTGCAGAGGAAGTGAAAATGGGAGTTGGATTTACCTGACTTGGCAGCTCTGGGTTAATGCTTGGACTCACTGATCTTAAAGATTTTTTTCCAACTTAGACGATTCTATGATGCAGAAAATCTGATTTGTTTATCAGGAGATGTGAGAAATGGGGACTGTAATTTGTGCACTTCATCTAAACATGCTGTTTTTCAGGGGAGTTAACTAGCACATTTTCACACTGCATTTTGAATCTCCCATTACTAAACACACATGAACTTTATATTCAGATGATTTTTTAAATCAAGAGTTACACGATGATCAAGATAATCAAGATAATCAAGAGTTACAAGATAAGCTTGTTGGGAAGAAGACCAACCTGTCTGAACAGAGAACTTTGGCTGGAACTCAGGGAAAATAGGAGAATTTATGACCTTTGGAAGAAGGGGCAGGCAACTCAGGAGGACTATAAAGATGTTGTGAGGCTATACAGGGAGAAATTTAGAAGTCTGAAAGCCCAATTAAAATTTAATCGGGCTACTGCTGAAAAAGAGAACAGAATACTTTTCTATACATACATCACCAGCAAAAGGAGAGTTAAAGAGACTCTCCATTCTGTATTGGATGTGTTGGGAAGCATTGTGACAAAGGCTGAGGAAAAGGATGAGGTGCTTAATGCCTTCTTTGTCTCAGTCTTTAATAGCAAGACCGTTCTTTGATATGCAGCCCCCTTAGCTGTAAGACAGGGACAAGGAGCAGAGTGAAGCCCTCATAATCTGAGGGAAAATGATGAGTGACCTGCTACACCACTTGGGCACACAAAAGTCCATGGGGCTGGATGGGATCCACCTGGGTTACTGAGGGAATTGATAGAAGTACTTGCAAAGCCATTTTCAATCATTTACCAGCAGTCCTGGTGAATCAGGGAGGTCTCAGGGGACCGGAAGTTGGTAAATGTGATGCCCATCTACAAGAAGGGCCAGAAGGAGGATCTGGAGAACTACAGACCTGTCAGCCTGACCTCAGTGCTGGGAAAGGTCATGGAGAAGATCATCTTGAGTTCCATCACACTGCACTTGCAGGAAAACCAGGGGACCAGGCCCAGCCAGCAGGACTTTGTGAAAGGCAGGTCCTGCTTAATCAACTTGAATGTGACCTGCCTAGAGGATGTGGTCCACTTGGACTTTAGTAAAGCCTTTGACGCTGTTTCCCACAGCATTCTCCTGGAGAAACTGGCTGCTCATGGCTTGGATGGGTGCACTGTTGGCTGGGTAAAAACCTAGCAGGATGGCTGGGCCCGGGTAGAGGTGGGCAGTGCTGCCACATCCAGCTTCCAGCCAGCACTAGTGGGGTTCCCCAGGGCACAGTATTGAGGTGAGTCCTGTTCAATGTATTCATCAATGACCTCAACAAGGGGATGGAATGCACCCCCTGTGAGTTTGCAGGTGACACCAAGCTGGGAAAGAGTGGTGATCTGCTGGAGACTAGAAAGGGTCTGCAGAAGGACCTGGACAGGCTGGATTGATGGACAGCAGCCAATTGTGTGAGGTTCAACAAAGCCAAGTGTCAAGTCCTACACTTGGGTTACAGCAGCCCTGTGCAGTGCAGTGCTACAGGCTGGAAATGGAGTGGCTGGAAAACTGCCCCGTGGAAAAGAACCAGGGAGTCCTGATCAACAGTGGCTGAACATGAACCAGTTTGTGCCCAGGAAGCCAAGAAGACCAATGGCACCCTGGCTTGTAACTGAAATAGCGTTGCCAGCAGGACCAGGACAGTAATTGTCCCTCTGTGCTAGGCCATGGTGAGTTTTGGGCCCTTCACTCCAAGAAAGACATTGAGATGCTGGAATGTGTCCAGAGAAGGGCAATGTAGCAGGAGAAGGGTCTGGACCACAAGCCTGATGAGCAGCTGAGGGAGCTCAGATTTTTCAGCATGAAAGGAAGCTTGGAGGGAACCTTTTGCTCTGGAATTCCCTGAAAGGAGGTTGTAGCCAGGTGAGGGTAGGTCTCTTCTCCTAGGTAACAACTGACACGACAAGAGGAAATGGTCTTGAGGAGGAGGTTTAGATTGGATATTAGGAAAAACTTCTTCACCCAAAGGGTTGTCAAGCACTGAAATAGGCTGCCCAGGTCAGTGGTGGAATTACAGTCCCTTTTTAAAAGGTACTGTATAAATAAAAGATACAATATAAATAAAGTATTTAAAAAGGTGTGGCACTTGGGGCTGTGGTTTAGTGCTATGTTAATTGGACTTGATAATCTTGGAGGGTTTTTCCAACCTAAGTGAATCCTTGATTCTATGATCTATAATCAGCCAAGAGATTGTGATATCTGTAAATCACAAAGAATGGAATGAGACCTCTTCTTGGAGAAAATACTGTCCAATGGGGCAATGTAGGAGTGGCTGATATAAAGACAGTAATAAAAATCTGGCATTTCTTTTTGATTTCAAAATAGCATTTTATTCATGGAGGGTAGATTTAATGGAGAGTGACACAGCCTCTTAGCTTTCCTAGCAATATTTCCCTGTCTGCCTCTGACCCACCAAGAGGAAAAAGTCAGGAGTTTTGTTCCCCTTACTGATTTGTCTGAAGCTCTAGAGCCTGGGGGAGGACATCTTTTTGCCCTGTTCAGCACTACATGAAATCCTTGTAGGAAACAATGAGCAATTTTTTTTCACAGATGCCTTCCTCCCACATAAACCCCTCAGTAATTAACCAGCAGCATCTTCAAAGCAGCAATGTGTGAGATAAATCAGAAGGAACAGAAATGACAATGTGATGATACCCATGTGTTTTGATGCAGGAATGGTAGTAGTACCAAATGGTACTACTACCAATGGTAGTAGTACCAAAACAGTTCATCACCCTTTATGATCTTGCTGGCATTTATACCAGTGTTCAAGCTTCACAGGAGATATCTTGTCACTCACGCCTTATGTGCACTGAATGTGGCTGTTCCCACCACCTCATTCCCCTCTCCCCATGGCCAGCATTCAGCTGAGGGCACAGGGAGAGGAGAGCATCCCTCTTCCATTGAATCACAGAATGTTTTGGATTGGAAGGGACCTTAAAGATCATCTAGTTCCATCTCTCCTGCCATGGGCAGGGACACCTGGTTAGACCAGGTTGCTCCAAGTCCCATCCAACTTGGCCTTGAACTCTTCCAGAGAAGGAATTTCTCTGATCAGCCTGCTTCAGTGCCTCATCACCCTCACAGTAAAGAAGTATTGCAAAGATCAAACCTAAATCAAGCCTTCTTCAGTTTTAATCCATCATGCCTTGTCCTATTGCTACGTGGACTTGTGAAAAGTCCTTCACCAGCTTTCCTTTGGGCCCCCTTTGGGAGCTGGAAGGATGCTTTAAGATCTCCCTGCACCTTTCTCTCCTCTTGGCAAAACAACTGTCTCAGCCTGTGGTCGTTGGAGAGGAGCTCCAGCCCTTGGGACATCTTTGCGCTGATCTAGAGCAGATGGTTCTTCATTTTCTCAGTCCTTGCCTTTGCCTTCTGCAACTTGGGCAGTGCGGCAACTTGGGCAGTGTGGCTGGAGCACTTGCCAGTGAACACTGAGGCAAAAAATTCATAGAACACCTCAGTCTTCTCCATATCCCAAATAACCAAGGCTTCAATTTGCTTCTGGAGAGGGCCCACATTTTCCCTAGTCTTCCTTTAATCAACAGTGTACCTTTTCTTGCTGTCCTTGAAGTCCCTGGCCAATTTTTACAGAATTAAAGAAGATAATCTACGGGTGTTTGTGCTGACTGGACAAATTAAACTGCTTCTGAAGCTGTACAGCTTTGTACAAAATGTTCATAAGAGGATGTTCCTTGCACAGCTTCCATCAGAGTTGCAGGGGGAAAACAGACATCAATTTGGTAAAATAACATTTCCTAAAATTAATGTTTTCTGTGTCTGTTGCTCTTCACTAATATTTATCTAAGATGAGAATACTGACATATTTAGGTCTATATAAACCGTATTTATTAAGTATACAAGCTCAATAAGTTTTCTTGACCAATTTTTATAGCTTCTAGATCACAAAATGTAGAGAGTATGGAGCTTACTGAGTTTTCAAATGGATATTATGTCAATTTAATATGTAACAATGTTCATAGGCTTTATCTTCCATTTTGCACATTTTCCTGAACTCCCTTATCACCAAAAATACATTCGTACTGACAGATCGCTGAAATATCTTTCTATATCTTACGGAGTTTACATATTGGGTTATTTTTCTCCTCTCCAGCTCTCAGCTGGAGGATTGGAAGTAAAATCCATTCTGTACCCATTTAGGGAAGAGGGCAGTCAGATCAATAATCTGTGGTAGCTTCTTGGCAGAAAGAAACCAGATACATTCACAAAAGTATTGATTCCATTAATCCATGCTCCACTGCAAACTGCCAACAGGTCAGGTCAGTCACATTTCTCCTCTTTTTTTTTTTATTGAAAACGAATTTAGAATAGCTTGCAAGGAGTAAGGACACTCTTCTCAAGGCACCACAAGAAGTTAAATACGAGGATTTGTGTTTCCCCAAATCACAAGACTCTCTTAAAGACTTGCAATATTTAGAATTTAGATAAATGGTGTCCTATTCTTGTGTATGTGTGTGTGTCCTCTGTTTCAAAGCCTGGGTTTGCATATGTCACTTTGAGAAACCAATAGAATGGAAAAGACAAATGTCAGGCCAAAAACCCACACATCAAATCTACACTGGAGTTTGTACGAGATTCTTCCTTCACTCTAGGAAATTCTGAATCTTCATACTCTGCTCTGGCTCTTGGGAAATATTTTCTTCTAAACATATGTGATTCTGCCTTGCCCTTCAGCTTATAGTTTGAAAGATGAGGTAAAGAAATGTTCCCATAAAGACGTGCAGTGTGTTGCCTTTCGCCATCACCACTTGCCAGTTCTCGTTATTGCCGTGCCTATTCTTTGCCTGGAGCAATATTATTTTTATATTCTGTTAAAAAAACCCTTGACATCCTCCAGGAAAATAAAGAGCCTGAACGACAAGAAAGTGCATGTGTGTATGAGCATGTGGAGCTTTCTTGGCAGCTTCTGTGCCTATTGCTTTACCTCTGATCATATCAACATTATTTTCCCTTCAAGCAAACAAAGTGCTTTGAAGTGATGTCGCCCTTGACAGGGTGAGCCATTGACAAGCTGTCAAGAGCAGACAATAGAGAAAAAGGGATGCATGTCATGTGTGAGGGAGCTGTGCCACAGCTTTGGCTGCCAGCTGAAACTCACAGGGACCATCACGTGTGAGTGAAGGACATGGTGGTGGTATCAGTGGGAAACACTGAACTGCCGTTTGCTGCATAAAAAGATATTCTGTTTATACATGGAGAAAGTGAATGGGAATCAATCAAAGAAAAGGTTGAGATTCAGAAAATGCCAGAGAGAAGACAAATGGCCAAGAGAGAGATAGATAGGTAGAAACAATTGAGTGATTATTTTCTCTTAAAGTGTATAGAATCACAGAATCTTTAAGGTTGGAAAAGACCTCCAAGATCACAGAGTCCAATCATTGAACTGTTAACCACTACTAATGGAACTGATAGATCTTACTCCTTTATGGATATGTCATGATTGAAAACCTTCCTCAGAAAGTGGGAACCCTCGATTGTCAAGGAACTCACAAACAAACAGAATTTATTCCTTTGTAATTAATTTTTGATAGAGTCTACTGCATTTTTGCCATCTCATCTGAATGTTAGACAACTGTCTTGTCATACAAGTGGCTTCTATTCCTCTCAGAAAAAGAGGTTATAAAGCCCCCAGCCATACTGCAGCAGACAGCTCCTCATGGCAAGCAATGGATCAAAGGGGTACCAGCCCCCTCCATTTCTCCTATAACATCTGAGTTATTGCTCAGATTTCTGCCCAGAAATTAATGACTCCTAGGACAAATAGTAGATCAATAAGGAGACAGCCTTACTCCATGGTTTCATCTACTTTATGACAGAAAAAAAAAATATAGCATCAGATTTTGTGTCTGAATAACCCCAAGCACCAGCACTGGCTCTTTTGCTGGGTTCAGGGAGTGAATAAGAGACTAATCCTGCCCAGCTTGAAGCTTGTGGATTTCATAGCTTTGGGGATTATTGCAAACCGAGGAGCAGAAATGTGGTCACCAGAGACATTTCTGCACAGCCACAGAGGTCCCTCTGGGTTGGGCACTGGTGATTTTGTGGTTCTAAATTTTGTGCTTTCACAGCCAAAGTGACAGATAGGCATAGAAACCTTCTCTGAGGCATTTGAGCCTGTGCAGTCCAGTTAGTTGTCAGCAGTCCTTTCTTCATCTGTTTACAGATGACACAATCTTTGTGGCAGGGAAGGTCCAGATAATGAATGTGTCTTAACTCTCTACACAGAGAGGTGTGTAAATTTAGTTGGTAGTACAATAGAATTAGCATAATTAATGAATTAGGTCAATTTCAATTACTTAGGTAGAGAAAGTAGATTTTCTCCTAACAAGATAAATCTAATCTAAAAATCCTATCACATCTCTTTTTTTCCAAGAGACATCCACAAATGGGCCTTTGCTGTTATCAGATGTGTGAAGCAACATCACTGTATATTTTCACACCTAGTTGATTACTTAACCATCTGTTCTCTTCAACAACACAGGATCCAAGAAGGGAGGAAGAAAGGGGAAGAGAAATAAATGGAAATATCACTGTGATTGTTTTCTAATCTATCTCTTAATTTTTCATTTTAGCCATAAATCCCAGAGCAATTTCTCTTACAGTGGTATGTGTGTTTAAACAAGGACTATATATATAAACAAACCTTTTATAACTCTTCCTTGCTTTGTTTCTTCCCTCCCCCCCCCCCTTTTTTTTTTTTTAAATCAGAATAATGGAAATGTATCACAACTTTCTTCATATCCTCTCTGGATGACTACAAAATGGAGGTGGAGGGAGGAGAATTTTGTAGGCAGAACATTATGTGCATTAGATAAAAAATCAGTTATTTAGTAGCTCATACTTAAAAATATTCACACTTAATTTAACCCACTTCATTCTCTAGAAGGACTGTGGGTGTGTTAATCTTTTGAGTTGATAAAATCATTCGTCTAGATGGAGAGTTTAGAAACTTACTTCAAATTTTCAGTTACCTTTGTTCTAATGTGTCCTCTATGGCTTAAATTTATTTTACAGACATCATTTAAAAAAAGAGCCCCAGACATATTTTATATATTGGGTTGAATTACACATTTTAAATTATAGACCTTGCAATTATTAAAAAAACAAACCAAATAACCTTACAATATCTTTTTCCTTGACATTTTCACTCAAATACAAAACCAGACCTCCTTCATTTTGATAGCTTTGTCAAGAGCATCCCCTACTATGTTATTATCCCTTATAATTATTGAATCTGATTGCATATAGAATTATGATAGAAAAACCCAACATAAGAAACTTAGAAGTAGCACAAAGGGCTCTGTAATCACTGAATCTCACTGAACATGCTTAATACACAGGTGATACAGCGTCCTTTGAAACATGCATTGCGTACATATACACATATATATGTATATATACACATATATGCAACACCATTGCCAACTTCATAAATAGCCATTAGAGACTCTCCAAACCAAAAGCAGAAGTTTTTCTCTTTTTCTTGGCCACCCAAGTTAACAAATCTGTGTGCAAGTCAGAGAAAAATATATGAAAGTCACATGCTAACCACACAGAGGCATTCCTTGCAGGATTAAAAGTTGTCCTATGTTAAAAGACTGACAAAGGCTAGGGATAGCTGAGGGTAAGGCAAACCTAAATTGTTTTTGGCCCTTACCTAGCTAATCAAATGCCTGACTCTTGCAACTTTGACACAGTAAATCACCATCAGTCAAAGGCAGCAGCAAGCTGGGATAATGTAAATGGTGTGTCCAGCTTGAGTGACTGGGAAAGGCATAACAGCAGAGTCCTGTGAGCTGCCTGGGGCTTTGGGGTGCTCAAAGCTCTGTGGGTGTTCAGAAACAGCAGCTTTAATGTAAGAGAAAATGCTTTCTTGGTGCCTTTTTGTTCACAGTTGTTTTCTGTCCACATAAAATGAAAGGAGTGGGTGGGAGGTTTCTTTTTACCTGCCACATACTGAACAAATGAAGTGAGGAAATCCAGGAAGATTTTGGTTATGACTGTAGGGGCAAGATGGGTGGGAATCACAGCAGGGAAGCTGGGAAATAGAAGAGATTCCTGGGAACAAAAACTACCATGGAGTGTTGCTTACAACCCAGGAAGTCATTGCATTAACTGGAAACAATCATAAAGTCAAAGCTGTATCTTGGGGGAGTAGGTGGATGGGAGGGAGTTGTGCACAAACCCTATTCCTTTCTTGTCTTTCCCCTTTAGGCCGTTTGATGGTTCTCTGTCAAAAAAGTGAAATAATCTAGTTCTTATGTAGTTGATCTTATATTTTGTGTTTCCTTGAAAACTCACTGCTGAGAAGGTCCAGACAGAAACACCTCAATGTTTTAGAAAATGTTGTATCTTTCTGTACACCTTTGCTGGAGTGGACTCAAGGTTGATGTCACTGGGTCTGAGTAGACAAATCTGTAATGGAGGAGGGAAACAGCTCTGCCCTCAACACTACACCAAGACTGTGGGATCAGGTCTTTTTGTAGAGAAGTGTATGACAGGGCCCTCTGCTCAGAGTCCACAGAAAGGATAAGGAGTAGAATCTTGGAATAATAGAATTGTTTAGGTTGGAAAAGATCACTGAGCCCAATTGTAAATGTGACACTGCCAAGCCCAACACGAAGCCATGTCCCCAAGTACCTGATCTACACATCTTTCAAATGCTTCCAGGGATGGTGACTCTACCGCTCCCCTGGCCACCCTGTTCTAATGCCTGACCACTCTTTTGGCAAAAAATTCTTTCTGAATATCCAATATGAACCTCTCCTTGTGCAGCTTGAGTACATTTCCTCTTGTGCTTGTTACTTGGACAAAAAGACTGACCCCCACCTCGTTACACCCTCCTTGCAGGTAGCTTTAAAGAGTGGTAAGATCTCCTTTGAGTCTCTTTTTTTCCCAGCATACTGGAAATTACTGCACTTTCCTTCAGCTCAAGCTATTGAACTATGTTTTCTGCAAGTTTTGAACTGGAAGTCCAATTTTAGTTTCAGCTTGGTGGATTAGGAGACGAATTTGGTTAGCAGGTTTACCTATCACCTCTATCTGAAAATGCCTGCACTTACTTTGCATTCCTACAAGTATAATACCTGAAAAATATTTCCAAGATTGGCTGGATTTTGCTTTCCAGAAAAACCCTACCACAAGTCTGTGGTTTAAAGCCATAAGTTAGATTTGCAGTCCATCACGTTTCAGATCAATACACTACAGAGAGCTGACACAGATCCTGCACAGATTGCACTTTCAAGGGAATTTCATGCCATTTAAAAATGAAATTAAGCAAGATGGAAATGCTAAAAACACATGAAAGATAAATTTTAAGCCACTAAAGGAAAGCCCCATGTGTTATTCTGATTATTAAAAGACAACAAGCTGTCACAAAATAAATATTCCCTACTAATGAGCTAATATTTAATCAGCACAGTGCTCTGTTCTGAAAAAAAAAAAAAAAAAGCTTCTGCTGGCCACTTTTTGGTGGTGGTCCTTTAAAAAGGCAGATAGAAAACTCAAGCATGCTATATTTATATTACTCTTTTTTGTTTTATTCTTTGCAGTGAAGGAGGAGCAGGCTCTAGTGCTTCTCATAATTTTATTTATGACCCCTAGCCCTCAATCTCAGAGAAAATGGAGGTCATACTGCTTCTTATACATGTTGTCATGTAGATATGTGGGTTTTCAAGTAGGGTGTTTACTTCTAAACCTCAAGGTAACACGTATTTTAAAATTACTTTCACTTTGGTTTGTTGTTTTTGGCTTTTTTTGGACTCCACTAACGGGACTGCTGCTGCTTGTCTGACTCATTGAATATGGAAAGGATCTGTCTGCTGAATCCCATGAGGTGTAAATGTGCTGGGGCTGGGCAGAGTTATCTATATCTATCTGCACCTTAGGGCCCAGACTCCAGCAGCAGACTTCTGCAGAGGGAGTGTAGCAGTGGAGGGAGGCAACAAAACACACGCTGGAGAGAAGAAAGGAGATTCTTCCAAAGAACTGGATAAAGAGTGATAAAAACTGGCACAGTGGTAGGCTGAATTTTGATAAATTGTCTTCCACTTCAGCACCTAGGTTTTTCCCACCTTTTCAGGTTTAAAATCGATCTTTCCAATGAACTTCTGAATAGCCAGAAAATGTCTAATTTCCTATTTACAGCTGTGACTGGTGTATGAAAGAGTATTTCAAACTGTGCAAAATATCACCACCTGGATAAAATTTACCTGACACTCTCTCTCTGCAGTACACGTTTTTCCCCCCAGCAGGCCAAAAATTTAATGCTGCTTCCCTTACTCTCAGTGGATTTTGCACATCCCATAGTTTTTCATCAAGGATGAAAGGGCTCTTATATATTATTTAAACCTTTCAACAGCATGCTAGAAACAAAATTAAGAATGTCTTCTCTTGCACAGTTGCCATTTACTACATAGAGATGTGCACAAGAAATTATAGATCCTCCACATGTATTCTTGACTCAACAACATCATTGTGGATGCTGCCATTGGCCTGGAATGGGGTTCTCTGAGAAAGTACAGGACATTTGCTTCCTTCTGGTTTTTGTCTTGTCCTTCCTCCTGGGCAGCCTTCGTTCCTCTGAGCACAGAAAGTCTTCTTAGTTTGCATTTCTTAAAAGCAGATCCTTGCTTATTTTTGAGTCTAATTGTTCAGTCTTCTGTGAACTACAGGAGAATGTTGTATCTTCTGGCTCCAGCCGGCTTCCTTTGAAAACCAATTATTTGATTCAGAGTACAGCTGTTGAGTTTTATGATTTCCCATTGTATCCAGACTTGGAGAAAGATTACATTTTGCCTTGTCAGAAAATGCTAAATTTAACACGCCCAGAAAGAATCTGGTGATACAGCAGTTTTTGTAGTGGTGTCATCTCATTAGCATTTCAATTTCTTTGATTTTACCTGGACAAATTCATGACACTCTTACACCAGTCAAAGACAAAAAGAGGTTATAAGGTCAAAAGACAACATATTTATAATTGGAAGTAAAGTAGATTTGCATTTCTTCTCTTCTCTAGAAGAATTTTTGCACCCTTTACTAAAACTGAATTTCACTGAGACTAACCATGTTCAGGTGTAGTAAGTAACTAGAGAGGTTCAAAGTTGGGCTGGAACGTTTTTGTTCCCTTCAGGGCTGTTTTTGGTGTTTTCAGCTGAGATTACACATCCTTTAAGTAGTAACTTGACCAAGTATTCCTCCTGGACATGGAAAATCAGACTTGTTTTAGGGGCAATATCAAGCCTGTTTATGATAGAGGACGTTCAAGGACTAAAATAATTTGAGATGCTCTGAGAACCTCCCTGACCTCCAGCTGATGCTGTAGAAGAACATGGTCTGTTATGTCTGTTGGCTCTCACCAAAATTCCTGCACATTTCCACATAAAACAGCAATAGAGGGATGTTTCTGCCTGCATAACTGAAGCCTGTCTTAGGTGTCTTCTATTATGATCTGAAATGTTCCCTAGGCCCCAATTAAATTACATTAACTAGATTTACATCAGCTATAATGGAGCTTAGATAGTCTTCTCATATAATGACAGCTGCAGATAGACACTTAAATTATGTGTCTAATCTTGCACCAAATCCAACCCCAAATCAGTCATCACTAGGAGTGAAAGCAAGAAGTCAGCTACGGTCAGGGGAGGGTTGTACAAATCCTCTCTCAGTCTTTTCTCTTTTATCTGTTGCACATGTTTTCAGTTTGGTGAGTTAATTGTCCAAGCTTTTACTCTAACAGAGCCTGGCTTTTAAAAAACTAACAACCTTGCAATCTTTTTTTTTGAGGAGATCCTTATACAAGACTGTCTAGACTGTTGACCTCAACATTAGATCCACTGTGTATGTGAAATGTGTATGTTCAATGGACCTATGACTCTGTGTTCTCAGCTTCCCAGGAGTCTGACTTCCATGAGCACATCAGGCAGATGTCATTTCAAAGAGAAGAGCCTGGGATTGAGGTATTTCCTATCAACAGACCCTGTCTTGGGAGCACTGGGGTCTTTGCCTCTTCTAGCTGACACTGGCTTTTGGATCCTCTCTGGTTCATTCCACTAGCCAGAGTTCCAGCTTTTTGACTGATCCCAGTTCTTACAGCCTCTAGCTCCTGCAGTAGTGAGGCTAAACAACAGCATAGATTTTCAGGAAATAAGTCTTCATACTGCCACTTGGTATCCAGTTTAAAATATTCTCACAGCCTTTAAAGTCTCATACAGACCAGGATGTCATAACTCTTTTTTTCTCCTTATCTTCTGCCTACTGACTCAGATTTGTTGTGTAATGTTGCTTGTAATTTTTCTAGCTTATTTTCAAATCTGCAATTTTTTTTCTCATTCATGGGAGGTCTGGTTGCAAGCTCTCTACCCCTTTGACACAGGATAATCTTCAATACATTGCATTGATTCGTAAGCTGTGTTACTTCTCAAATGCATGTTGGTTGAGCAAGGTCCAAGGTACAAGTCAGTGCAAGTGGTGAGGTTAGAATGAGATTCTTCAAATGTAATTACTACAGAGATACAAACCAGGGTGCAGATAAGACTGAAGACCACCTACTACAAAACCAGCTAATCTACTTAAAGAAAACATATCCACTTTGGTGCTTAAGTAGGTATAAATTCCCCTATTTGATTGCTGTTACTGTTAATACTAACTCAGCCCCTATTATGGACCTATTATGGACTAGCCAAGAAAGCAGACACAGACTGTCCTGGTTGATACATCACCTAGAGACAGACTAAAGAGTAACGAGCTACTGAAACCCACCCCACACTCCACACAAGCAAGGAAGAGTAAGAGACAGCAAGTAGGATTCCCCCCATAATGGTACTCACAGCCCCAGGCATGCTTCAGTTAGACTTCAGAGGATTAATCTCAGCACTTGTGTTGGTGTCAGAGATCAATAACTCCTGGACTTTTATTTATGATCTCTTTACTGAAAAGCTCTGTGGCTCAGCTCATGTTCTGATTCCTGTTCTCTCATTCCTGTGAACTTCAGTTTTGAAGTGCAGATAGACACCAGGCTCTAGAGAGATGATGTACCTTGAACTCAGGATATTTAGGTACTGAGTCTAAGCAGTAGTACCCTACTGGTTTTTCCTTTAAAGTTTGTTTATTTTATTGGTTCCATGGGGAACTGATCTGCATTGCCTGTAAGCTAGAAACAATATGTTGGCATGTGTACAAAAGTGATTACAGGTGTATGCAATTGGCTTTGCAGCCAAATAAATTCCCTGACACAGCTGAAGAGGTGACAAGCATGCCCCAGGACCAAGAGTAAATGCTATGGTGGAAGGGAAGAGGAGCTCCTTTAGGCAGTGCTGCTGCTGCACCTTCTGTGTTTTAAACAATTCTTTATTCAGGCACAGTGGTAAATATGAGAGAACTAAAGATGCTTTTTAAATAAATACAATATATATCCAAAGGGACTGCATTACCTGTTTGCTAACCAGATACAAGTTGAGCTTTGGGATTTGACACACACATCTGCCTGCCAATATCTGTACTGTTTGCATGGCATCCTTGCCATGTTTGGATCTGTTCTGACTTACAAATTGCTTTCTGAAGTAGATTTTATAGGGTTTCTGTCCTTAAATTGAGGTTGTGGCAGTTAATTTGCAAGTCTCTTGTTCGTAATTTGATGATACAGATATTCCAATACAGATTTATTTAGTGTTTTATTTACCCATCTAAGAACAAATCTGCTGGAGCAATTGAGGACACCTCTGTAAGTTGTTTCATATAATTTTAATGTTTTCTGGTTTTGGCTGGGTCAGAGTTAATTTTCTTCACAGTAGCTGGTATGGGGCTACGGTTTGGATTTGTGCTGAAAACGCTATTGATAATTGAAGGATGTTTTTGTTGCTACTGAGCAGGGCTCGCACACAGTCAAGACTTTTTCTGCTCCTTACCCCAACCTGCCAGCAAGGAGGCTGGGAATGCACAAGGATTTCAGAAGGGACACAGACAGGGCAGCTGACCCCAGCTGGACTAAGGGATACCCAGACCATATCATGGCATGCTCAGAATACAAAGCTGGGGAAAGAAGCAGGAAGAGAAGACCATTTGGAGTGATGGTGTTTGTCTTCCCAAATCACTGTTACTCATGATGGAGTCCTGCTTTCCTTGTGATGGTTGAACACCTGTCTGGCCGTGGGAAGATGTGAATGAATTCCTTCTTTTGCTTTGCTTTGCTCTACTTATTAAACTGTCTCTTTATCTCAACCCATGAGTTCTCTTACTCTTACCTTTCTGATTATTTCCCAGATCCCACAGGGGCAGGGGTGAACAGCTATGTTGATCTGAGTTGCAGCTGAGGTTAAACCAGGACAGTTTGCATATTATTTGTAGCTCTTTGATGAAAAAAGAAGGTAGGAAAGAGTTGCTGAATATGAAATATGCCCTAAAGCCACATGGAAACAAAAAGACTAGATACTATCCAAATGTATTTGGCGTAACAGAGGAGGTTGCTGACAGAGGCTGTACCAATTCTGTTCAAGGCTTATATAGGATTTGTACTTTGCAGAGGCTTGATAAACTCTTGACTTTGCAAAGTCAAGAACAGGAACAGCTCCTTGGTCTCAAGGCATGCTCTGTTGTTAGATGGTTTTCAACTACTTCAGGAATGCTTAAAAAAAGCACGTTGATGAACAGCATGGCTATTTACAACATACTTAACAAATAGAGCGAGCACAGTTCTTTTGAGTGTCAGTGCAAAGTGGGATTCTGTACAGCCTTCTATAAGCCAAGATTGTTTACTCATTCATCCAAAAACACAGGTAAAATCCAGGCTATGTAAAACAGGCAGAACTGAATTTCCATTGGTAACAGTGTAAAACTACTTTCATCTCAGGTGGGTGTCCAGCTACAAGGTTTAGATAAAAGGATTGTTCAGGTATCATTGCAATATCCACTGGGTGACAAGTTGGTTGCTCTGGTAACTCGTTATTTAATGTTTGAATGGTGATATAAATAGGAACACAGCACATCTTAGCTGACATGCATTATGATAAGTGATGTAAGAGATTTCACCAAATTCAGTTTTGAGATTTCTACAAAGTGCAATATGTTCATACTTGTGCATGTGTGAGAGAAAGGGCTCGAAGTTCCTTTTTTAATAATGCAGTCCCAGTGTAAAGGCTGCATAGAAATATTGTTCCATTCAGGTATCTTTTGTACAAGGCCACAAGAAATTAAAAAAAAAAAAAAAGAAAAACAAGGAAAAAAAAAAAGAAAAAAACCTCTACTTTCCTAAAGTAATGGAAGCTATTCTATTAGAAGCCACAGAAACACTGCTCTTCAAGAGAGCCTAGCTTTCAAGGAAAACAAGTAGTCCATAAGTTTCTTTTAAAAACTAAAACACAAAGAGTAAAATAGATAAGTTGTAGGAATGAGAACTTGAGTTCCCATTTAGTTTAGTTTGGTGCAGAGCTGGGTAAAAAAGCAAGGAAGAGAAAGAGTAATTATAATAATAAAATATACTCACCTCTCAGGATGGGTGCATGCCATGATAAATTATTTCAATCTGTGACCTTTTTAGTTCTCAGTAAAATTGTTCTTTCTAGTCAAATCATTCACCACTGAACTCAACTTCCCAAAGTTCTCTGAATTGGTGATCAGGGTCCAAAAAGCAGGCTCTGAACCCATGCCCAGAGAGTTCAGTCTAATTTTGGAATTATTAGAGGTTATCACAACAAAGTTTGTAGTAGGTTAATATTAAGACATTAGAAAACATTATACAAGGTTAGAAGAGAACTGGTTAGAAAAAAATACCCTAAAGGCATCCTTTGTGTGAATAATTTACAAATAGTATCACTCTTAGTGTGGAGTTAGCATGGTTAGTGGGTGTCTCTATACAGTCCATTCATTGAGAGATAATTATAAAAGTAAATTATAGATACCTGAAGATGCAGGTATTTTACATGCACCTCTCTGTGTAACTGCTCCACACTGGTGACTGAGGTGGCTCAGTATCTGAGCTGGCTTTTCATAACTCAGTTCTGAGATCAGCCTGGAGTCCTGTGGTGGCCAGCATGTCTTGAAACTACCCAGTTTACTAGTTTTGTAAAGTTGTAAATTGTGCTAAACTTACCATAATTAAACTCACACTGTTCTCCAAATCAGTTAATTTTAAATGTCATTGTTTCAGCTACACAGGCTCTAGTCACATAAATTATGGAGGTGTAGCCGTTTATACAGTGATACAATCACAGTGACCAACACAACTTGTGGCTATGTTATTGCTTTCCCACTTGAGTTGCATTCATAAATTTGAAGTTCGTTTCAGGAGTAAGAAAAGAGTTCCGAGTCAAGAAAAGTGCTTACGTTCACTCTTCTCATTTTTTGGGGGGTGTTAAAAAGTAAGCACAGACAGGTTGGCTTGTTCTTTCAGCTGCGAGGGAAGGAATTCTTTGGTTTGCAAACATACTCCTTCCCACTGTCTTTTGAGGCTCAAAATGTTCACACTAGTAAAAATAAAGATGATTTTATAGGTGCAGTGTTTCTTGATGACTTTTGTATGCAGCAAATCTTCCCTCTGAGTCCTTTCACGTGAATGTGGTGTGAAGGTTAGACAGCACAAAGGTAACTCATTTAATTAGAGCTTCTTTATTTCCTCTTTCAGCTACAGACAACCTAGAAAATCAGCATCATATTTCTAACTAGCAGGAAGCAAAGGCAAAGTTGTTCAGCCAATTGCAGCTCTATATTTACTTTTCCTTCCTCAAGCACAAGAAAATCAAGGGAAGGAAAACACAGAAAATGCAATGAGAAGAGTGAGTAGCTGACTTCTAAGCTGTATTCTGAGGAAGAAAGCAGGAGGGAGGGCGAAATAAGAGGATGCAGGCAGGAATCTGAGCATACTGGAGAAGACGCTAAGCCCCGTGCACAATCTGTGCCCTTCGGCAGCACAGCAGACTGTCATTCACTCAGTGTGGGCCAGATTCATTTTTGTGTGAAAACCTATTACACTGCTTTGAAAAGGGGCTCCATATGAATAATTTCTAGGTCCAGGAGGTATTTTTTGACAAACTTCAATAGTACTGTTCTTGCTATCCACATTCATTCCTAAGAGGATGGATTGCATTGCTGTTTGAACTCCTAGTTCAACACATGGATGGCATTTTTTGAAATATACACAGAGTTTTCTTGTTATAGCAATTCTTTTTGTTACTCATTTCACATAGTAACTTGTGTATCCATTAGTGGTAAGATGTTCCAAGGGAAAATGTTGTAATTGCACATATTTAAAGGGTACATCACTTACCTTTATTACAACTCTGGTTGCAGCTGTGGTCTCAAAAATTATCCCAGTGTGCACCATGCTGGTGCAATTAGGAGAAACTGGTTCTTTGTCTTTATAATCCTTCTCTGGATGAGAAATAAGAACATTGATAGAGCAGAGATAGCATTGTACTGTATTATAACTCAGTAAGTCAGCCTGGCACCATGACAGTTCCTGGAGGAGTAAATGAGACTTAGAGAACAGTTTGGGAAGGGAAACCTAGTTAGAGTGTTTGCAGTAAATATAAGAGCTGATGTGTGGGCGTTGCAGTCACAAATCCTGTTATATGCTAATATGATTTATGCACATAACACCCAAATACAATTATCAGAGTTAACCCCTGTATACCTGCTGTATTTAAAATTTAAATGAAGTGATGCTATTTGCACTTTCACAACCGTAGATCTATATTTCATATGAACATTTAATAATGTAGCTTATTTTTGCTGACTGAATATGCAGTGCCAGACCATGCTTCTTTCATTTGACCAGTGATTGACATTCTTCTTGAACCTGATGAATCTTGAAATCAAATGAACTATCTTAACTGCAATTTTATTAAAAAAAAACAAAAAAGTTTTAATGGAGATATTCCTTAGCCAGAGAATGAAGGATATCACAGGAGACAGCTTGATACATGGTGCTGTATGAAACTGATGTTTAGCAACAATTTTTCAACACAACCTGAATTCTGGAATGAATTCTTAGGAAGTGGACACGAGACACCCAATGCCACCAAGTAAATGGGCATCTCCCAGTCTAGAGCTCTCTTTGGGATCATGGTGTTAATTAGTGTGTCTATACTGACTTCATTCTCTGCTCCAGGAGAAACATATTTATTTTCTGGACCTCTTTTCACAGAACTGTTTGCACCTTTTATGGTTAATGAATGGCGTTTAGGGCAGCCCTCAACTTGATCACTCCCAGACCAGTCTTCACAAGAGTTTTTTGTGCTCAGCCAAAATCGTGTATGAGCCAGCTTTGTTTAGGAAAAACCTTGCTGATCTGCAGCAGAGAAAAATCCTGGCTGATAAATTTGTGGGCAAGCAGGAGACTAGAGAGTGATCCAGCTGCTGGTGTTGAACTCATCTTGGACAGTCATGTTTAGGCTTTGGTGCAGCAAAGCACTCCTACTCCATTTTTATTTAAGACAATGACTACTTCTCTTAACTGGGGACTAACCCTCCTTCCTACAAACTGCTAAGGACTTCTAAGAAAGATCCCTTAGTACAAAAATGGAAAAATTGTGCTTACATTTTTAAAGACTGATGAAATCTGGAATGTAAATCCATCTGCACATGCCCTGAGAGCAAAAATTGTAGCTTTGCATGTGCCTTCTATGCCACACTCAATCCAGAAAGTTGCAACCTTCTCCACTTGTAAGTGATGGCAGATATAACTCTGTTTTGACTAGTAAACTGAAAAATGTATTGACTTAAGAAAGCAGTGTTTTTCATTTTGAAAATGTCAAAACAAACTGTCGGCAATTTTAAAAACAGAGGCCCTAAGATCTGTTGGTTTGCCCCTTCTGATTGGAAACAAGACTTACAAAAATTCGCTGTGAGAAAGTTTATTGTTTTGTTGAATCAGTATTTTCTGAGGAGAAAAGAAAATAAATTCAAAATCTTCTCAGCCATCCTGCTAATTCCTGATTTTTCTGCTCTAATTTCCATAGGTAAAGAAGCATGTGATAGTGATTCCTGGAATTACATATTAATGTTTTAGTTTGTTATCTTGAACTCAGATCAGATTAAAATTCTATGACCTTCAACAGTCACCACCTTGCTGTGAAGGGATTTCTTTCTTTCTGTTTGACTCTTGTGCTCTTAAATTTGATTCAGGCCTTTGTTTTGGCGAAAGGATTTCTGCAGTAACTCCTTGTTAAACAAGCCACATACAATTTTATGGAGTTTAATATTATATTCAATTCAGTTTGAAAACTCCCATAGTAACTGGATTTTTATTCCATATCTCTGTCTTGATCAAAATAATGAGGTTTATAAGGTGATAGAGACCTGCTCCTTCATATCTTGTACATGTTATAGGACCCATTAGAGGAAAACTGTGCTGGAGACCCATTAAATGGTTAAGACTGCAGCTTTGCATCTCACAGAATATCAAATAAAATAATAAAGTGGATTCACATAGGAACAGGCTATTTTTCCAAGAAAGACCAAGTCTAGCACACCTGGCCTGGCTTGCATTGGCGACACAGGTTATGGCCTGTCCTTAGCATGGCCTTCTCCTGTAGCCACAGCTGAGGTGCAACATGGAAACACTCTTCATCCAATGCTTTGCTGAGCAAATTGTGCAAAGTGCTGCATGCACAATAGCCTGGTGCAGTGGTTTCACCACGAAATACAGAAAGTTCATCAGTCTCATCTTAAAAATGGTAGCTTTAGAGTGTATGATGGTTTCAGCAATATTCAATGCCTTCCCCAGGCTCAGCTGGGTGGTTAGCAACAAAAGTAGTTGATGAAAGCCTGTGAAAGACTCATAAAATAATCTGAAAACCAATTAACAGTTTAATTGGCAAATAAACCTATTCTTTACCCCCAAATGTTTCTGAGGATTGTGCAAGTAATGAGGTGGAAAAGATTAGCATCAAATAAAATTCCACAAATAGTTCAGCAAGAAAAGTGTAAAACAGTAAAAGATCAAACTCAAGGGACATGAAAACCAAGTTTAACCTTGACTCGTCTGGCTGGGACATATGTATGGGTTGAAATCTTTATCTCTGACAAAGTATAAGGCTTGAAGTTTTTGTAGTGAAAGTGCTCTCATTTACCCAAAAATATTAAAAATCATTAGAAAGAATATCCTTTTTCAATTGCCAATAATAACCCCTCAAGCTCACTAGCACAAAATTTTACATGGCATTAACAGGATCCTGATAAAGATTAGTCCTCCCTAGAAAAAGCAACAGCTCTTTTAGAATGGAAGTCATAAAGCTGCAAGGTCCTTTCTTCAGGGCATAAACCAACTGCAGACACAGGAAGTTAAGAACAAACTTCTCCCTATGAGCTGATTATTATTTAATGACCCATCATCATTTTGGTAATGAATGAATGATTGGAAAATTATTTTATTTATTTTCTTGTGTTATCATACTAACTTGAAGCGAAGAAACCCCCATTAATCAATGGCTAATTTTTTGAAGATCTAGGCACTAGTCTGCTGCCTCTCAAGGCTGGAATTAAAACAAATTTGCTCTCTTGCAGGTTATGTTAGGTTGTAATAACACAAAATGTGTGAAAAACTTCCAGTTGTGATACAATGACAAACTCATGCAAACACATAGAGTTTCTAACTATTGCATATTTCTGGTTTTGTGCACTTGTACACTATTCAGGCAGAAAAATCACAACTGTGTGGAGTGATGCAATCTCCAGGGAACCAGGACATTAAGAGCCATTGAAGGGATTCCCAGGAAAATTGCCATCCAGCTGCTCTTAAAGAAATATTAAAAGCTGCATTTTTTCTCCAGAAATCCATATGGTTATTGAATATCAAGTAGCAATATGAGCTGCTTTTCATGTAGGCTCAGAAGGAACTGACTGATAAATCTCATTATTTCCATGCTTAGGACAGTTGAGTCTGCAGAAAGACTTAATATGAAGCTGGATTTTAAAGACTGTGGGATATGTGTAGAACAAGCCAGAAAAGCAGATTCTTCAGGGCTGCAGATTGCTTCCACTCAGCAGAATAATACTGGAATCAAGAAAAGAACAAATTCTGAAAATGACATTAATAACTTCTAGCTCTTCACTCTATCAGATATTGCTAATACAGAGAGAAGCAAAAGAGCAAAGACAACTCCTCAGAAGGTCATGGGAATGGATTTGGTTCCTGATGAGGACTTTGAAACCACTGTAAGACTCCTAAAAAGGATTTTGCTTTCACTCAGAGATATACACAGAATCAGAAAAATTAAGTCTCCTACTGCAGTCTGTTGGAGTTGGTCCTGGTTTTACCTCTGAGGTCCTGTTCTCCACTCTGACAGTTTCCAGTGAGGAGTGGCAAAACAGTTCTGCCTCTTGAGTGCAAAGTTTTGAGAGATACCAAGTATCACTTTCCATTCGGAGAATTTGGGCTTGACTTCTGCTTTCATTCATCAAAGTGAAAGAATTTCTTCAGACTATGTCCTCTGGCCACTCCACTGTCTATAGCTCTAATGAAAGAGAAAAGGGATTAGAAGAGAGAACTCAATCCCATGCTGTAACAAAAAGTGAGAGGATGATGAATACCACCAGTCTTCTCCAAAAAAGGAGAACGACAGACTGGAGAAGAGTACTGAGGATATTTAAAGTGGATGCTGGACAACCCAGGGCTTCCAGAGTTCACAGCTCTGATCAGGTTGACTGCAAATGCCAAGGTGTTCAGGGAGTAAAACAAAGGATAAGGCTTTCACAGTCAGTTTCAAAATAATCAGTTGTGTCTTGAGTTTTTTTTCCTAATACAAATGCATAAGAGATCAAATAATATGGAGAGGTACTTCACCAGGTGGAGCTACCTTTCTCCAAAATGCACTGCAGCACCACATCCTAGCAAAAAGTAAGGTCCAAGTTAGCAGGTAATATATTAATAGATTATAAACTAATGTATTTCATTAGAAGCAACTTGAATCTAGGAAGTTTCAAATGAAACAGGATGATTCACCCAGCAGGCTGCAAAGGAATCCAACCTCAGCAGTAGGTGCTGTCTTTCACATATCAGTCTGTCTTCTGAGTATGAAAACCAAAAATTTCAGCTCTACTGTTCCAGGGCTGCAGTTCAGGCAGCTGTGTCAGCAGCCTCAGCCTGGAGTCTTGAGAGGTTGTCTCTGTTAAGAAGTTTGAGAAATATCAGGGTCACCTGGTCTGAGGTTCCAGCCATACAGGTGTACTTGGATACCTGCAGGACTACAATGGAATTAGTCCAAACTCATCTTAGAGTTATGCAGCTCTTACTTGGAGCTCTGCCAGTCTTCCAGGGCTAATCCAGCTGTCATGACTGAGCTGGAAGTTTCTATGTTTGACTTCCTAGACTTAAATTTCATTCTTTACAGCGTTTTACAAAAGTCCTTATTGATAGGACGATTTCATTATTTCTTTTAAGCCTTCAGAAACAGAACGGTTTTCCTATCTAGAGTTGCTATTATATCTAAACTTACACAATTAAACACATCTACACATGAAAATGTTTGTTCCTCCATCACCTCTGCGTTTCTTTTTGATCTCCTTAATTTTGTTTTGTCCTTCCTTCCTTCCTTCCAGAATTCCTGAATTCTTGAATTCCTTCCTGAATTCCTTCCTTCCTTCCTCCCTTCCTTCCTGAATTCCTTCCAGAATTCCTTCCGGAATTCCTTCCTTCTTTCCGGAATTCCTTCCTTCTGGAATTCCTTCCTTCCTCACATAAATGGCAGAGTCAAAAGCCTGTTGGTTTCCTCCTGGCTGCCAGTGAAGGTGTTTCCATGGCACAAAGGAGCACTATTTAATTTTCAAAACATTTTATTATGTACTTGAAGCACACCAAGGTATTTGGGACATCTACCCTCTGCAGCAGCAACTGGAAGCCACATGATATATTACAAGGTGCTTAAAATGGAAAAAGATATTTGAGTCTGGACAACTGAATCCTGAACCAGATCATCTTGCTGCAAATTCAAAGATTGCTCTGATGCAAACATATGCCATAATCCTCTCAGTTCAACCACCTGCATCCAATGGCTCAGTCATCAGACCTGAGTCCTCTGGTGTTTTATTGGTAAATGCTGACATATTTCAATGTCTATGCTTGTGGTACTGGAATAAAGTTGGTTTTGGCCTTTGTCACTTTTAGTTCACAGAAGCAATCAAAACAGCACTCTCTAAATTCTTTGGAGCCTCTCCTGCTACGGGCAAGAAGAGATTTGCCTCTAACTTCAGCAGAAGCATGTATGAGTGCCAAGTTTAATTAACACATAATTTAGAGTGTCTAATAGGATTGATGTGTATCTGAATTAAAACTGCAAATAAAATGGTGCTAAGGGATAGAAGCAGAGAACAGACTTTAAATCTCATTTCAGAACTTAAGCGCGAATGGCAGAAAATACCATGGGCTTCACAGACCGGGAAGAACTTGGCATGAGATAAAAGGCTTAAGCCAGGATTCATCCAACTTCCAGTGTTGCTCAAAGGATGAAGCCATCTGAGATTTATACATTCATTGCTTGACTTGCCCACACAAGGCTTTGAATGCCACTGGTACTTGATTTTTAGAGGACATCAGAAGAACTGACACAAAATGTTCTTGGATGAACAGTCTGCAGGAGGCTTCTGGCTGGTCCACCAGGCTTCTGAGCAGTCAGATATTTTGGGATTGAGAGTGGCTCTCTTCCAGATTCACATAATCTCATTTGGAGCTTTCCCTCTCTTAGAATGCAATGTGAGACAGACTTTCAAGCCCTTTCCTCTGGTGCTAATCCTCCAGTGAATATTGACTCAGGGTTTTGAAGAACTGCTGAAAAAATGACAAGTCAAGGAGCATTGCTCCCTTCCCTGCCTGTCTGATCAAGTGAGCCCAGTGGGGATAGGAGAAGGAGAGAAAAAAAAGAAAAAAACCCAAAAACCTTAAACCAGGAACACTAAAATGCTGTTTAAATTAGGAAGATCAGGTCAACAGGCTATTTGTGACACCTTAAGAAATCCTATTGTTCTTGCTCTCACTGTAACTCTGCTGTCTAGACCAGAGCGGGTGGCTGCTGTGCTCTGTAACAAATCTCTCCCTCATGCCCTAATGTCAGGGTAGGATAGTGCCACACTCCCATTTTTCTTGAGGGGGTACTGGGAATAGCTGAAAGCCACACTGCTTCTTGCAGAGGTAAAATCCTCAGTTTGCCAGGTCTGCCCTAGTGGTGAGAGACAGAAGGAACTCCCTGTCACAGGCCCATGACACGAACCGGCAATCGGAGCTCCCAGATGGGACCCAGGGAAACAAAGAACTGCATCAGCTCAGGTTTAGTGTCTTGCTTTATTTACGTCCCAAATGGCTTCAAGGCTCAAATTCACATGCCCACTTCCTTTCCCTCCTGCCAGTTTTGTCTCAGCTTCAGTCTTTTCTGGTGATGTTGGTTTAGGAATCTCCACCCTCTCTTTAGCAGGTGTTAACTGTTATCTGGAAAACTGCAGAATTCACAGCTCTGGGAACTGAGATTTTCAAGACACTCACAGGCCAAGCAATAAGGGCTTCTTTATGTGTGTCACAGGACAATGCTGGGTGGAGGATCTAAATTTCTGTATTGTCTCCTTGATTCCCTGATTACTCAGCAGGGGATGTCTCTGCTGTCATCACGGGGAGGTAGAGAGGCATTAATATCTGATACTTGGACTGGGCAAGAGCAAGAATTGTTATATGTATTAAGAGGTTACTAACTACTGACAACCTTAGCAGCCAGCTTTGATTCACACTGACATACTCTCCATTCTTTTCTCCCTCCATTCTTCTTCTCACTTTTCTCCACTTTGACTTGATTTCTGTTTCACTTTTTTTTGTCATTTAAAACTAAAGATATAAAAAAGTTTCTCAATTTCTCCCTCTTGTAGAAAATATCCTGAGAGCACAGATTTTAGACAATATGTCATCAATGCTAGTACTGGGCAAGAGATTAATGTTCCAAGTATAACATGCAGTTTGCTACTTGGGGTAAGGAGATTATCACAGGTTGTATATAATTATTCTTGCTTAGCAATTTTATCTAATAATTGGTGCAAACGTGTAGCACAGATTAATTAAGGAGGCAAAGGAAAATCCAGCAGGAATGACGTCTGAAGCAGCAGTATTTGTTTTATGTGAGGCACAAATTCTGGAAAACATATTTTGCTCTTCATCATAAGATGGAAATAAACATCAGGGAAGTGAAATGGAGAAGAGCTGGTTTAAGGGTGGTGTTAGTGGCATGACTAATCAAGCAGAGAGAAGAAATTGAATAAGAGTCACACTTTCTACAGAGTCACAAAATGATGGAAATAGAACTGTCATTACAGATGCTAATTAACAGAGCTCAGTATCTCTCGGCTTTGGAGTTCAAAACAGTGGGAAGTCTATGCAACAAGCAGCATGAATTTCACACATCCTGACTTGTCCTGAAGGAATTCCTTGTGGCTGCCAGTGGAGCAACATTATCACAGACTGCTGTTATTATTTTTGAGAAAATATGTTTCCATATAAAAGTATGTTATCAACTTTTCAAAGTATCAAGCTGTATAATATAGATTATATATGTAAATCCCTAATAGGTTTACATGTTTTCTGTGCCCATCTGGACACTACATTAGTCAGGACCTGATTATTGCATTCAATTTCTGGTAAGATGTCCCAAACGGTGACAATCCTGGAGACAACTCTCCTCTTTAACTCTGTGTTAAAGAGTGGCTATAAAAGTCTTTCAGTCAGAAAATCCAGGTTCTTGCACTTGGGAGTTATTTGAGTCAAGAAACTCCTGGTAGCATTCATGCTCCATTTTCAATAACCACTGAATAGGAGGAAGTTCAGAATCTTGTTGGGATGTTCATGTTATACCATGGCTTTTAAGGGATAAATGAGATAATAAATTTGTCTTACTGTTGGTCTGATACTGATCTCAGGACTTGAATAACAAGGATTTAAAGGAATGAAATAATACCAACTAATACAGAAAACAGGTACTATTGAACTGACTTTATTTAGAGTCCTCTGAATAAGTGCATAAATGGCAAATTAATGCTGAACAGGTTTATTTTGGTTGGACTGCACAGAGATGAGCTATTTGATCTGTATTATTCATGGCATTTATCAATGTTTAGGAGCTAAATACACAGCTGATTAATTTGGTGTTGACTGCAAGGTCAGGAAAGCAGGATGAAATAAGCTGATAGGTGAGTTATTAAAATCATCTGTTAATGAGAGTTCATGTTAATAATTTGCCCTTCTGTGGTCCTTTGGGAATCAGACATCCAAATCTGACCCCCAAGTTCCCTTTGTGATCAGCAGAGAGCAGTGCACACCTCCAAAGAATGGTTTTTCTCATCCTGAGAGGATGATGGCAACCTTTTCCCCCTTGAACAGAAAAGAAACATAGCTGTTAACTTGAAAATTCAGCAATTATCAGCATCAAACTGATTAAAACTCTGAGAGATGCTAAAGGATGGCAATGTGTACACTACTGCTCAATCCACTTACTTAGGAGAGTATTGAGGGATGATTTTGTCCTTTGCATAAAGAGAAGTGATGGCTGATGGTTACATGCCTGTAGTTTCAGACTGGAGGTAAAGCACTTATTTTTAACAGCAAATGTTATTTATTTCTCAAACGCTCTAAGGATACTTGCTATAGATCTTGTATAACATTTTTGCATAATTAAACAGGACTAGTCTTTGTTAAAACTGTGATCATTTAAAAAGGAACAAATTCAGTAAAATTCATGACCTGCAATTCATAAGTCCAGCCAGAAGCTCACAGCACACATTTTTTGCTCTACCAATGACTAACTGTACGCATTCCTCTCTTTAGGCACTAACAGTATAAGGACTGGCATAGAAGAATGGGAGAGAGAGCAGTATTGAGCATGATCACTGCAGCAAAACACACTTGAATTCTTTGTTAGGATTTTATTTCACATCAGAAAACCAGCTGCAGTTTCTGATCAGCTAGGCTAAATTTAATTTTTAAAAAATTATTTTTGCATGTACATATTTTCCCCCCGTTTTTTTTCAGAAATACAAAGCTGCTTGCCTGTGAGCTATAATTTTCTATTCTGACCAAAAATCAGGCCGTTAGCCAAAATTGATATAGCATTCCTACATTTTGTCAGAATAATTAATGAGGATATGCAAAATCAATCCAATACCTATCCCTGGGGAAGTCCAACCCTATCTGTCTCAATTCCTTTTATTTCACCCCATTGACCCCTCTGTTTTAGTCATGCTCCAAATCTCTTCTTACTCATAAATTTTCCTTATTAAGAAGTCATGTCCCATGGGGTACCTACACAGTCAGTGTGATCCCAAACACCTTTTTGCTCATGTCAGATAAAGTTTTCTGATTCCCAGATAATCCATCCCCAGCAGGGTCTAGGCAGTGTCAGAGGCAGGCAGGGAGGCCCATGGCACTCCCAGGCCTCCCACCAGCCTTCAGGGAGTTCACTTTTGGATTTGTTGCTCTGCTATGATAGGTATGATCTCCAGGTCTGAGCCCTTCTCATTTTCAGACAAATTTGGAGTTTTAAAACAAGCTTGATTTTCTTAGGGAGGATCTGCTGGAGCAAACCCTAGCTCCTTGCCCAGGAGCTAGAGTACTGTTCCAGCTGAGATGAATTTCCTTTAATAGGAAAGTAATTTGCTTCAAAAACAGGAGCAAATTACTTCAGCATCTGCTAATAACCTCTCAATTTAAGAACTCACAAATTAAAATATTTTATTTATTATATTCAGCTATTTGTGATCCAAAACAAAACAAACAAAAAAAAAGCCAAATAAAACTAGTATTTTCTTCTCCTCAGTTTAGGCATGGAACAAATTAATTCCTAATTAATATTAAAGTGCTGCTGGTACTTTACATGGGGGACTGTAAAGGTTATTAAGAAGAAGAAATCGCTGCTGATATATACAAATATATGGCTTCCATTTCAAAGTCCTGCCTGGACTGGAGTAAAAGGTCTTTAGAACTAATTGTGTCTGCAGATGAACCAGATGGCATTTTCAGAATTGCTTTGGGGCAGATTTTTCAGATGTTTTAATGATTCCTCTGTTGGGTGCTGCCCATTTAATGCCACAGCTGGGCAGAGCTCCAGAAGACTCTGCTTGTAACCCTGGTTCTGCCAGTGCCTACCCCCATTGCACAAACCACTCTACTTCTCTGTGCTAACTCTGAGCTTTTCAGCCTTCAAAATGGAATCACAATGCTGATGATAATGGATTCAAAAAGTGCTAATAATGTTTATGCTGGTCTAAGCTGGAAATGATCAATGATTTATCTCTCCTGATATCCATGTTACTTCTGGGTTCCATCTGAGCACAGAGGTTGTCTGAAGTCCTTGAAGTCCCTTTAAAAACAGTGGTAAGAAACAACCCACCCTAAATCATAGTTCATCTGATATGGATTAGGTGTCTGCCTTCAGACAGGCTTAGCAAAGAAAAAGAGATTCCTGCAATATAGATGTCTAAAGCTAGAAGATGCCAACACTACCCAAAGTGATTAGCAGTCAGGGCCTATGGCTTCCAGAGATTTAGATTCTTTTATCCGTTTTATATTAAAGAGTTTTATCTGGATAATTTTGCTTCAACCTGTATGCTCAGAAGTCAATAATAAAAAACTGGGCCCTTGAAATACCCTCATGTCATGTTACTTAAACAATTCAAAGGTTGATTTTCTCCCTTTGCCTGAGAAACAACTAAAGAACAAAGCTTTCATGAATTCTCATTTGCAAATTATAATTGCTTCAGGAATAGAAACACTTAAGACATATTTCTGACATACAGATTTTTTTAAAAGAGGAAAAAATCCCAACTAAAGAAAAAACCACTACCCACTCCCAGAATCCATTAACAAGACTCAGACCTTATAGTAAAAAATGGAAAGGCTGTATAGCCTAATTTATTTAGACTCTGATGCCCAACTAAACTTGTGTAAAAAAGATTCCAGTAAAAATCCAACTTTGAATCACAATGTAGTTGAAATGCATGCAAATGATACAATTTATAATAAGATTTACTGACTGTAATTGCCATGCAATTTTATGCCTCCAAGAACTATGTGAAGCATAAGGATTTACTAACTGTGCTGAATTTTCAATATGTGTCAGAACGATGGTTGCACAAAACACAGATTCATAGAACTGCTTGATTTGGAAGGAACCTGAAAGTTCACCTTGCTTCAGTCCCCTGCCCTGTGCCAACCTTCCACCAGACCAGGTTGTCCAAGCTCCACACAACCTGGCCTTGAACACTTCCAGGGATGGAGCATCTACAGCTTCTCTGGGCAACCTGTTCCAGTGCCTCCTCACCCTCAGATTAAAGAATTTCTTTCTAACCTGCCCTCTGTCTGTTTAAAACTATTTCCTCTTGTTCTATCATCATGTGCCTTTGTAAAAAAACCACCCTCCAGCTCCCTTGTGGACCCCTTTCAAATACTGAAAAGGTGCAATAAGTCACCCTAGAGCCTTCTCTCATCTAGGCTGAACAATCCCAACCTCTCAGCCTTTCCTCACAGGAGAGGAAAGCATCTTTCTGCCCCCTCTCTGGATTTGCTCCAGCTAAACATGTCAGTAAATCCTCACGGGGGTTCATCTAAGAGCTTCCTTCTTGATGTCAAACCAGAAACCTGAGCCTTCCTTTTTGTCACAAGTTCCTCAGAAGCCCAAACCTCAAGACAAAACTCAAGGTCAAAGACAGGATTCCCTCTTTTCTCTGTCAAAACCTACAGTACGCAGAGAGTTCAGAACTTCAAAGCAGAAATAACATATTAGAAAACTGTTTAGTCTCACATGTAAAAGGTAAAGGGATTAACCTCATCTCAGTGGAATGATTTGGAAGTTGCATGTTTAATTTGACCATGCTATTTAAGGTCTTTTGTAGTCAAAGAAAAGAGAGGAATTTCTGAAAAGGCAACTCCTCCCATGGTAATGAGATTTCTGCACCTGTTTCTAGGACAGGCAGGACAAATCATGCATTGGAGATGCCTGTCTTTCTTGATTGATTAAAAAGAAAGCCTAGACAATTAGCTTAGGCTTATCAGCTTTTAAATGTCTCTAGTTAGATGAAACAAAGGAGATCCTAAGGCTGTAATCTAATGTAGTTTGTGCTCCGAAACTGTAGTTGTAGCAGGTGCTTAACTTTTGCTTGCAGGGGAAAAGAAACTTCAACTTTTATCTGAACTGCACACAAAAGTATGAGCAAAGAGCTGGGATTTTCTTTTGTGAGTACTGTTATCACACTTGGCAAAATGAAAGCTTTTTAATGAGGTTTTGTTTTTCCCTCATAAAAATTTCATTGAATTTCTACTTAAATAATCCACAAGGAGGAGATTATTAAGATAAAGCATTTTCATTTATTAGTACTCTCGATATCATGAGAAGCAAAGATTTCAATTTGTTTCCTTTATTATGTAATTTTAGCTAAACGTACTAAACTATGTTATATTTTAAGTTAACTTCAAGTGAGACCTTTCTCTTTCATCAACAGGATTTTTTATGTGGATCAGGTAATAACATCTGTAAGTGTAGGTTCATGGGGAAGGATGACAGTTTAATGTTTGATTTGTATTGTCAAATATAAATGTAGAAATGTCAATATATGGAAAAAAGGAAAATTTTATATTTTGACGAGTATAAAAATTAGTCTAATATATGTTTTTATGGAAGTTAATACATGGGTTAGATGAAAAGACTGTTTCTTGAAAGGTTTTCAAATTAAAGATGAAAAAGGAAGACCTTCCCATTCTCTCTGAACAGCAGATTAGTGAGTAAGTTGTAGATAAAGCCAATTAAAACATTTTATCCAGTTCAGTTTCACAGGGTCAATATTTACAAATACACATAAACTTATGTTACCTTAACCTGCAGGATATATTTTTTTCAGGCACAGAGGGAAAAGGAAATATATTCAAACTGAAAAAGTATTTGAAATCATGTACACTCTCTAGCATGCTCAGGAACAAACCAACCTACACATAGGAAGGAGAGTCTGGCTGTGAAATCAGATGCCTTGTTCTTTGTGATTACCAAAGTAGGATGGAGAATGGCTCAACTTTGTGGATTTTGGTTTAATGCTAACCACTAGGACACCTGAAAACACATATTCTTTTAATGTGATAGAAATAGTAGAAACAGAGATGAAATGAAGTCTTCATGCAGGTCTTTATGCAGAAAGTCAGATGATAATAACTTCTATTGAGTTGGTTTTGAGCCATTTGAATTTCAGTTGTATGCTACTTTGACAGAAAAGTCATGTCTGTCTCAGTAAGACACATCATTCTGAATCTCATTATTGGACAACTGCAACAACTGCATGTGGTCAATATTTATCTGCATCAAATAAACTGCTGAAAATTTATATCATGGAACTGTAGAAAATAATTTTTTTTTTTTTTCAAAGATGGGTACTTTGCTTAATTTTTTGGGAATTTAACCTGGGAATTTTTCATGAAATAAACTTGAAAATGTTTCTTTATTTGCTTTTTGATTATTTTCTTTTTCTGTCTCTCATTTTTGTATATTTTTGTAAATTTTTATATATTTTTGTATACTCTCCTGAATACACATCTGAGAAAAAAGTATTGATATAATTCTCTGGATTATCTTGAATAAATAACGTCTTCTTCCTATTTTATTTCACTTTGATCCTACCATACATGTGGATAAACAAATAAAAGAAAAAACACCCCTACCCTGGTGTAGACTTTCCCCCATGTGACCATATCACAGACTGGGGAACATGTGGCAGTGTTTCTAATATCATAAATAGAACCATAACTGTTTAGTCAGAGACATTTTGAATGACTACATTTCCTCCTTCAGGTCTTTGGATTCGATTCAAAACTGAAGCCAATAGATGTTGCATCATAAAATCTGTGGCTTTTATCTGTCAGTTTAATTCAGAATTTTGCTCTTAACCATTCATGGAATAACAATACTTTTTTGATAAATGTGAAATACCAGTTGCTTAAGAAAATGGCATTTGATTAAACAGTATTTTCTTTGAATAACTTTAATTATCCAATTAATAGGTATTCAAAATCAAAATGGATGCAATTTAAGAAAAGCTCAGAAAATTAATAATACCTTGAATGCATACTCTAATCTCTTTAATAACAAAAGCTCACAGCATTTTTCTAAGTTTGGTAAGAAAATTACTTGGTTATTGTTCCTACTTAAATTAATAAGATTTTTGCTATTATGTGCATTTTCACATCACTGGGTCATAAATCTTGGAAAAGAAATATTCAGAAGTAGAAATATAGAGACAATAAGGAGGACAGGGGAAGATCTATGGATGTCATCTATCTGGATTTCTGGAAGGCCTTTGACAGGGGCTCCTAAACTATCCATCTCTAAATTGGAGAGACATGTGTTTGATGCATAGCCTGTTCAGTGCACAGGGAATTGTCTGCAGGGCTGTGTGCAGTGAGCAATGGTCAGCTACTCCATCAGGGGTCCATATTTGACCCAGCACAATTTTGTATCACAGAATCACCAGCTGGGGCTGGATGGGACCTTAAAGGTCAGGCATGGACATGTTGAAGGGAATCCAGAGGAGGAGGATGAAGATGATCACAGGGATGGAACACCTCTCTCAAGAGGAAAGGCTGAGAGAATTAAGGCTGTTCAACCTGGAGAAGAGAAGGCTCTGGGGAATTTTTTTGCAGCTTTTCCATACTTAAAGGCAGTATATAAGAAAGATCAGGTCTGGGCCCATTGTGATAGGGAAAGAGGCAATGATTTTAAATTAAAGGAGGGTAGATTTAGGGCAGATATAGGGGAGAATTTTTTCACTGAGAAGGTGGTGAAATACTGGTAGAGTTTGCCCAGTGAGGTGGTGGATGCCCTATCCCTGGAAACAGTGGGCAGGGCTCTGAGTGACCTGTTCTAGCTGAAGAAGTCCCTGCTTACTGCAGAGGAGTTGGGCTACAGGACCTTTAAACATCCCTTCCAACCCAAACTCTGCTATCTTCCTATGGCAAAGGAAAAAAGATGCAATTAGCTTCAAGGATTCAGATATGAGATCTGCATATCTATAGTATAAAGGTCATGAGTTTAGATCCAAGGTATGCATTCAGACCTTCAGATAGTGAGAAGCTGTTTTGCTGTAGTGCAGACATCTCTGCACCCATCTTGTATATATCCCTTTTCATTTAATAAACCTGAAGTAAGTTTCTTCCTGTCACTGAGAACAACAACAACAACAAGACATACAGCTTGTGTAAATCCACATAAAAACTATTTTTGTACCAGATTATATCTTGGGCATGGTTTGGTGTGCCCTTGACTGCCACTGATTTCACTGGGAGTTGAAATTTCTCAGCACCCTGTAGAGCAGGGCTCCTGTCTTGGAAGGCCAAGCAGAGGAGAAACTGCAATGTTCACAGCATGTGCTCTTCATGGACCACATGCCAGCAGCATCAGGATTTTCACAGTGTTCCTTTGAGACTTTTGGCTTCCACATCACGTAGCTGTGCTGAAGGTCAGCACAGGGGATATAGCTTCAATTTTCTCTCCTCTGAAGCTTCCAAACCAATGCCCTCTGTGGATTTGTGTCTCTAATCTCCCCAGGCTGAGGGTACTTGACCAACTTTTAATCTCTCCCCGAGCTCTCCTTTGGGGTTCAGCCTAGGCATTCACTGAACAACCTGCCCCAGGCTGCTCACCTGAGTACATGAGACAACAAGGGCTACCAATCTAGTTGGGGTCAGGGAAGGAAGGAGAACTTGGACTAGACCTTCCTTCTCTGGAAATAAAAGTGGTTTTGTTACTTCCAGAGTAAAAGTCTACATGGTGTTTTATTCAACAAATATGTTTCAACCAGTAAAAATACACTTTAATGAGATTTATGCACTTTAATTGAAGCTCTCATGAAATTACTTGTTTCTCTTTTCTTTCTTTTTCTTAAATTTTCTTTTCCTTATATCCTGTTACAGCCCTTCTTAAAAACTAATGACCCAGGCACTCCCCTCCTGAGCTACAATAAATGAAAGGGAACAGATAAGAAAATCTCTGCATCTCCCTTAGAGCCAGTGCATCCTGCAGATATCTCCCAGTGGTTGTCATTAGCCCTAATGGAAAACAACTGAGCCCCAGCACAGCACTGGTGTTCACCAAGCAGGTACTTGTGCCTGAAAGGGGATGCATTTGCAAATATTCCCTCTGTGTTACAAGTGTAAAATATTTAACCACACAGCCTAACTTTGGTGCCATAGGGACAAGATAAGCTCAAACTTCACTCCAGAAGGAAAACTTATCACTGCAAGCCTGATGGATGGATTTATTTATGTCTGGCATCTCATATATAAACTAGTTATCAAGGAAATGTTTCTACCTGGGAAAGGTACAAAGATAGCTCTAGGATGAAGCATACCCCATCCTTATAAAGCCACTTTGTACAGGTAGGATGATTCATTACCTATGTTGCCTTCCTCTCTCCATTGATGGTATGAAAACTAAGGATGTGACTCATCTGATCTCAATTAAATGTCAGATTAGAGAGGAACTGTTCCCCTAAAACACCTGTTTCTCCAGTGATGACTATAAAAGAAAAGACGAATGATGTTCTCAGGGACAGGTACTCACTTCTAGTTAGATGAACCCCAGCCTATTTATCTAAATGTGTGATTCTTGGGTTTCTGAAGCAAGGCCAGGAGTTGAACTCGATGATCCTGGTCGCTTCTTTCCCACTCCGAATATTCCATGATTCTCTGAAATTTTATAGGACTGAAGTTATGTAAAATCAATTAATTTGACATTATTGCACACCAAGAATACATTAAATCCCAGTTGTTGTAAGGTTTCCTCACTTTGTTCCTAGACTATTTTTGGTCTTCTTATGCACCACTATGTATCCTATTAACTCCTTTTTCTTTACTTGGTTTTGAGTTATAATCCCTATACAGAAGATCAGTATGATCACATTGGATGAAACCAGAAATCCTCTCTGGAGTGATGGTCAAGAGAAGATCCCTTCTAGAAGAGCATAAGAACCTGAGAACAGCTTTGTCACCTGTTACAATCTCACAGCCAAATGGTTGTAGCCCAGGCACCTCAAGAGTTTTATTTTCAAATAAATTTCAGGCCTTTCTAGAGGCAAAGGTTTAACTTTGAGCTGGATCTTCATTAAAAGACAGTTTTCTCTGACAGATATAAATAGATATGTGTTCCTTATCCATGAGTGACAGAAAGTTGCTGGATGCACAGGTTACACCATGGGCTCTCTGTGTGCCAGAAGGGAGCCCATGACAGGGAAAACAGCAACGCCTCATCTGTGCTAACCTGATGGGCTGGGTATCTGAATTTGATCAGGTCAGCATGCTGGAGGATCAGACAGACCTAAACTTTCTGCAATATTTTATCACCAGCACAGAGTGCTTTAAAGCTCAGAAAGTCATTAAACTCCAAGCTGACACAGGGAATGCCTAGTGGGATTAACCTTCAAAAACTAATTACCAAGGAGATCAACAGAAGGCAGCCTGCATCACCACTGTGGTGACAGCCTACCAGAGGAGTGAGAGGTGTCAGAAAACACTGAAAAAAAGATGTGCTTCAGTGCAGATCCTTTTCCTAGGCAGTTAGAGTTTTCCAAATGATTACCAATGACAGATCAATGGAAATCAGGTTTCTAATTGCAGATGGGGGTCTGGGTACAATTGCTATGATGATTATTTTTATTTTATCCTTTTCCCTGTAGTTTATAGGAAGGGTTTTGAATGAAGTATTACACTAGTAACTAGGAAGGATCAGCTCCCATATTAAAGAAAAGGTGTGGGCCTGCCTCACCTCATTTAGACATCCACTGAGCAAATCACCCTGAAATTTCAGTGATGATTAATGAAGAGATAATGACATGATGAGTATCTGATTTGTCTGAATCATCTAAGACCAATAACACCTTCAAAATGCATGCCGTTTCTTTCCGTACTCTACCTTGCTTGAATATTAAAACAGACTATGATGGCTGCCTGGAATATACAGGATGGGTTTTAAATGTGAGATGAATTCCTACTGCATACCAAACACACAGCACAAATAAATGCTGAGCTTATGAAAGAGGAAGGACTCTTTGGGGAAGCTGCCAACCCCAAATCAACACAGACTAATATTACCTGGGAACCTGTTAATTGCTCCTCAGATTTCATGTCCCTTGGATGAACCTGATCTCAGGTGGTGTGACAAAAAGCCAGGCAGCAGATGATGTTACCCACACATACATAGACAGGTAGGTTGTGAGTATGGTGTACACCTATGTACAACTCACAACAGGACAGTATTAAAGATATCATATTACACATTATTCTATATATAATAATGCATTTTTGTATTTATTGTACATGTTTCTCTCTGTGTGTGTGTGTGTGTGTGTGTGTGTGTGTATTTTAGGGAGAGATATTATATCACCACTAACTTACTCCAGTGTCTGGACAAAAAATATTTAGACTTACGCAAGTAAAAAAATCCTAAAGAAACAAAGAAGACTGGTTTTCTCAATTTTCTACAAATGTTATTGGGTTAACAATCTCTCTTGAATATCAAGGACACTAAAGCCTGAACAAAGTATTGTAAAGCAGAAATCCTGAAGTTCATACCTGCAAAAGTAAAGAATTTCAGTTAGCTCAGAACTCTGCACAGTCTTGCAAGCTAGACACATTTCCAAAAGCTACCATCTAGTCATACTGTGAGCAGAATTCTGGGAACATGTGTCAGTTATATAAATATTTTTAAATCAATCTGATGATAGCAGTTGTTCAGACCGTGCCCTGACTTTAAGAGATCCTCAGGGAGGACTCAAAACAAATTAGTGCATTTAATTACCTTTCTGAAGTTCCCAAATAAAATAAATGTCTATTGAATTTCCCCCCTAACTTTAAGTCTAAATTCACAAATGCTATTACATTTTAATTAAAGTTAACTCATTTTTCCATTTTGTGGTTATTCTATCTTGATTTTTTTTTTTATTATTCTTACAATTGAATAAAGATGCTAATTGGGGATTAGTTTGTAATAACAGCTGACAGGCCCTGAGGATTCATTCTGCTGTCTAATGGTCTATGGATGCAGAACAATCCACACGGCAGCATGGGGGAACCCGTGTGGTACCAGGAGTGATCTTCATTCACAGCCAGAGACTGCACACTGCAATGCCCTTGCTCTGCTGAGAGATTCTTCTGCCTTAGAACCTGCACACTACTGCCTTTCAGATGCTGCTTGCTTGCTTTGGGCCAGGCAGAATAAGGGGAATTTAGTTTTTACACCATATATTTACATGACCGACAGGGATAGCTCATGTTCTGAGCTGTCTGGAGATGGATCAGCTTTGGAACAGTAGCACAGTGTTTGATTGAACATTGAGAGCCTTCAAAATGTTAATAAGGACATTGCACAATATCTGGATAAGAGCAAAGGGATTTGTCTCTTTGAGGTTATTTAGTTTGACTTTTCTAACATTAGGAAGGTGATGTTCAGCAGTGTCAGTTTATTCATTTGCAAAAAAAACCCAAAAAAACCCCAAAAAACAATCCCTTAGATAATTCAATATTGGGTAAATACTGTGAAAGGGAATCTTATATCCTCTCACAATATGAAGTTACCAAAACTTAAACCACTGAAGATCAGGAAAGTCAGAATGGAGATATTCAAGTAATTCTTCTGACCCTAAAACAGCAAAGAACTTTATGTGTCATATTAATTCATAACTTTGTTTGGTATTGTACTGAAGGGACACAAGTTAATCTCCAAGTCTGCATAAAAATAGGGGTTCTATTTGTCAATGTTTACTTACACAGTCCAGTGGGAGGAAAAAGCATAATCTCAGAAAATCTTCAACTTAAATTACATGATCTTTATACCAAACCCTTCCCTGAAGAGATGGAGCACTGGAGTATCTCCAGGAAATCTAACAGAATACATGAATTTTGGTTAAACTTATAAAAAGCAAACCAACATTAAACAGAATGATATTTATATTTTGAGCTCACTGACAAACCAGTGCATTGTAAACTTACCTACGAATTGAGAATACAAACTTTCTGCTTGGCAGCTGCATGCTTGTGGGGGGTTATCTGCAGTCTTATGAAAATGTTGTAGCCTCAGTGCAACAAAAGTCTTTGAAGTTTAACTGAGCACAGATGTTTTCCTTAGGCTTTAATTGAAAGCAGTGACAACCAAACTCTTTCTCCAGTGTGACCCATGTTTTAAAAGAGATTTCTTCAGACAGGGTAGGACTGAATTCTAAACTTTTTTCTCTTCCAAAACTCTATCCCTAAAAAGTCCAAAAAGAAGGAAATCAATATAACACATTAATATAAGACATAAGCACATATCAGATAATATATCAAGAGGAAGAAATCAAGAAATACAAGATATTTCATTCTTTAATCTTTTTCTTACAGTGAACATTTGAGCAAGATATCTTTCAGCAACAATGAAACTGCATTAATTTGGATTTTATTGAGCTTTTAATGTGGAATTTGTTATGCTGACTTTTAAACAAGATGCAGTGTCCATGGTCTAATGTAATGAGTTAATAGAATTCTTAACCCTGGAAAACTTGAAGACTGCATATTTGCCAAGATTTCTCTCTCTCTTTTTTTAAAATTAAATTGGTTTGTCAAAATCTTGGTTGATAACCATGAAAAAGGTAATGAACTAGGTTAAAATACTTGTATGTACAAGTCAGACAGACCCTTCTCAAATTGTCCCAATCAAATTGATTTCAGCTTCACTGGGTCAACATTTGAAATACAGTACAAAGACTGTCTGATACAATTTAAGGAAAGTAAATATGCTGAGGAAATGTTGAAAGTGGTTCTGTAGGAAAGGAGTCAATGGCATAATCTGGGCTGAGCTGTGCATTATAGAAGGAAATTCCAGAGAATTACCTAAAGGTACCTATTTTCTTCCCGTGGAGAATGTCGTTGCAGTAAGAAATAGCTATGTGAAACAAAAAGAGGATGTGTGTTTCCATGTGGACCAAATAAGCTCCTCACAGGGTTTGGGAACTCATGTGAGAGGCACTGGACTCATACTGGTAGAAGCCCTGATGGAAAGGACCTTCCAGGTCTCCCAGCACAGCATCTGCCTGCTGGTGGTGCCTGCTAAACCCACACCACTGATTCCATGCTCCTGTCTAATCTGGGTTTACAAATCCCTGAAGATGGAGATAGCTCAGCTTCTCAGGCAGTCTCTTCTGATGTTTAACTGACTGTTCCTATCCCAGCTAAGCCAAGCTTGCTGAGACCAGAATCACAAGGCTGTGTAATGTAGAGGTGCATGAGTGCCTGCAAGCTCCTGCCATGCCCACAGCTCCACGTGCACCAAAGATGTTCCCCCTGTCTGCTGTTGGTCCTCTCTGAGCCTCAGAGCCTGCTGTGGCACTGCTGAGGAAGGCTGGTGAGTCATTCCAGCCACCTACAGTCCAGCAGAGCTGTGAGTCTATTTCTGCACACAGTCAACAGATGGGACAATTCACAAAAGCTGAATTTGGCAGACATTACTGGAAGTCTCAACACAGCCCTCAGTGAATTAGGTAACTCAGTCTTATGAACAGAAGTGACTAAGGGCCATTAGCTTATGAGAACCAAAGAAAGTCAACTTCTTAACCCCAGAGGCACAACAACTTGATATAGGTTTCAAAATTGGTTTGTCTGAAGCAAGTAATCAAGAAAAGAAAGAAGTGATTTACTGAGGGGTTTAAAATAGAACAGGTTGGCCAACAACAATAGCTCAGCTCTCCAGAGCACCTTGTACCCACATTGTACCTAAAACAAGCTTTGCATAATAGAGGAGAGCTCACTTCCACTTGATTACAGTTATAGGGTCCCTGGAGAGAAAAGAACAAGCAAAGAGAGCAGGCTTTCCATCATCATTTATACAAACTTTAAGGGTCTGTTTAAAATGGTGAAATGCTGCTTGCCGCCATTTTACATCACTTTGAGATGTAACCTTTGACACCTTTGCAGAATACACTGTTTAACTCTTTGGGATTATTACTGGTTAGAGTCTTTCCATTTAGCAACCTGCCCCATTTCAAAACCCTTCATATTTTCCCATTACCATACTAACTGCATTTTTTTTAAAATTTTAACTTTGCCTAATTAAAGCAGCAAAAGTGTCTGAATGCAAACATATAAAATCAAAAATAATTTTACAGGTAAATCTGAAAAGTACAATGCTGGTTCCTCTATTTAAATGGTAAATTGAAAATTAATACTTACTCAGACTAAATCAACTCATCTAATCATGGAATAAAAGGTAATTAAGTGGAGCTGTCAAATGAGAGTTAGAGCTAAATACAACAACCCTTGATCCTGCAGACTAAATCTTGACTTGTGTGATTAGTTGATCTGCTTTACTGGGGGAAATTACTTGTGGCATCACACCCAGAAATTACTGCTTGATCCTGGAACTTGGATTGAATCTGTGCATCTCTGCAGCTCTATGATAGATGTAGAAATGCATATGTAAGTATCTCTTGAATCAGGCAGAATCCAAAATTAAAGTCATATATTCTATTCAGTGTCCAAATGAAAATCTCTGATTATTTGAATATGATATTACTTGCCTCTGGCAGGAACAATGACACATTGAATTTCAACATGGAAATTCTATTCTTTTGCATTTCCCATTGTTTGCTCATTCTATTTTTGCTTCAGATATATCAGCTCTACAAAACAGAGTTGCTGGATGCACTCTCTGGATTGGGTGCTGTACTTTTTGAGACCATTGCCTCTTATGAGGAGCTTGGGTTCCAGTGCGAGTCACTGACCTCACAGAGATCTCTGTGTGATTGTGAATATAAAGGAATGCTGCAAGGTTTCAACCTGCTTCTCCTGCTATCTTGAAGATTCCATACTGCACTGTTCAGGGGTAAATGCTGATAAGGTTATATGAGCTCCAAAGTTCATTTGGCTCCAAGAATTTTTCCATTTAGACATCCAGCCGAAACTAATCCTCTAGGATCCCTCAATAGCCAGCAAAGAGGAAAAGCCCATATAAGTTATTTTCATTTTACCTCTCTATATCTCTCAGCTTAGGGCAACATGAAGCATTTCTCTCCTCAGGCCATGCAGAGCCCTTGGGTTGAACCTCAGCATTATCCTCCAGTGAATTTCCAATGGTTTCATGGTTAAAATCAGGTACTATTATTACCCTAGGTAGAAACACTATTCAGTTCCCTCATAAAGATGTAACAGAATATTCAGACTGCACAAAATTTTAGGATTAATATTTAAAATCACACCTTGTGATCTCTCCTGCTGGAGAACAGGAAACTGGAGAAAACACACTGCAAATAGGGAAAAGGTTTGAAGAGGTCAATCATCTTCTCCATGTACATCATGCAGTCCACATCCAGAACATGAATTTTTCCTCTGACTTCCCTGAAATGAAACAATCAATGATCCTGTAAGAGAATTATGTATTTAAAATGAGCCTCCTATCAATTTTTTTTCCAAGAAGGGCAATTTTGCTGAAGGTTTATTTACAGGTATTCACACGCTTGAGTTCAAATGTCTGTTTTGACAACAGAAGGGAAGATACAAGTTTCCTGACACTTTAATTCTCTTCCAGTGCCTCTGTGGACTTCAAGGGGTCTCTGTTCATAGAAATATATAGAAAATGTACAGACAAATGATCCCTTCTGAGTTTTTCACCTGACCCACAAGTCTCCATTAGAAAATGTGGCTTGTGTATTCAAAGATATGCAAATCAGTACATTGTGCTGACCTCTAAAAGTTAGTGTTAGACAAAAAACCAACATTCTCCCCATTTTCTTAAATTTCTCTGTAATAAAAAGGGATACTCTCTACATGGTGTGTGTGCCTCTTTAATAAATTTAACTTATTTTTGTGTGTATTCATACTATAAATATAAAATAATTTTACACTTCTTATCTTTTTTTTCCTGAATTTTTGCTATTTTCATTCTTTCCTTTTAAAGGCTTTTCTAATTTATTTTTTTAATGAAGATGATGGGAGTAATGGGGTTTTGAAGGGGAAGTGCTTTTTCCCACTGAAATGTCTTAATGAATATTTTAAGTTCCAGACAGAGGCTGGACCAAATAACCCCCAGATGTTCCTTCCATCTTGACTTTTTATGTGACTTTATGATTTATGATCTTAAAAATTGATTAACCAAATTGATTTGCTTGAATCAGTATAGGGAAGATTTAGCTAACCTTGAAGAAAATCAGATCTCACTCACTTTGGGTTCATAAAAGCATCTCTGTTTCTAAAGAAAGGGAAGGAAAAAACCAGTGTGCAACCCAGCAGCTCCAGTTTAATTCTCTGCTTCCCTTTTCACTTCTGTGACCCTTAATACCTTTCTCTGTGTTTCAGCTTTCTGTAAATAAAATAGTAATAATTGTCACTTCACCCAGTGTTGATGTGAGGGGAAAGCAATAAAAGCTCCTTAGATACCACAGTTATGCAAGCAATGTATTTTTGCCACAGAGAAAAGCCAAGATACATTGATATATCTCTCTGTATAAACATAGACCTTTACTTCTGGTGCTGTAAAATATTTCATGTGGTTGAAAGCTGGAAAGGGACTGCTTCCCAACAGGGCTCAAAAAGGCAACAATGGAACTTACAAACAAAATGTTCCATGCTGGTGAATATGACATTATTTTCTGCAAATTATATCTGTGAGAACCTGAGAGACAACAGGTTTGTGGCAGCAGGAGATGCCTCCAGCTGGCTCCACTTTGTGCCTAAATTGCAGTGAGGTTCTAACCTGGCATGCTGAAATGAACAACTCTCCAAGAGTACAATATATTTCTGACACAACTGAGCCTCCCAAAATTTTAAAGGTCAATCTGAAAGTCTGAGGCAGATACATTCTACACACAGAAAAAGGCCTTACTCAGACTGGGAAGAAATAACTTTGCTCTAAGAAATCAGATCAGCTAAAAAAGAATTGCATTTCCTTGGTTTCTTAGCACCTCTGGTTTGAAGGCATGAGTTACCTAAAAGATTTATTGGTGTGATAAATACAGATCTTTACTACCCAGCTAATAATTTGAAACTTGCAGACTCAACTGGAAGAGAATATGAAATGCCATAAAATAGCAAACGAGATAAGTTTCCACATGTCTTCTGAATCATAGATGCAAAATAGACTTTAAAAAGTCATGCCAGTTTATTTCCGCCTGAGCTCTTGCTACCTGCATGAGGATCTCCCTACACGGGCATAAAAGTTTACTTTTCAAATTAATTTTTCATTTTAAAAAGTGCTGAGAACTACAACTCTCATTTCTGTTGGTAGGAGGTGTTGGTGTTATGTCTCTTTGAAAATCAGGCCACTTATTTTAGGCACATAAATATATTGGCCCAGGCTTCTCTGTGCCACTCTGTAGATGCAAAGCAGCCACAAACCTGTCTTAGGTGGTCAATTAGGATGAAAAACTGGCTTGAAGCAAAAGCAGCACTTGTGAAATTAACCTGCTATAATTTTTTTTCCCTTCTGATGTGCTAGAAAATGCTTGCTAGGTGTGCTAGATTTATCACTGAAATGTCTAGAGTTGGGGAAATGATCCAAAAAATCTTAAAGCTCTGGACTGAGACAAGTAGCCTGTCATAACAGATTCAGCAAGTGATCATGCAAACCATAGGAAAAATCCTCAGTGGCATAGAAAGAATGTCCTATTTACAGAAATGCTGTTTTATTTGCTTTTGGTGGAAATCAGAAGATTCAATGCCTTTGGAGTCTATCAAGCAAAGCCTTTAAGTACAGCTGCATTGCCAGCTCTCACTGCTTTCCTAATATTGTAAGGATATTTGTTGCTTTGTAGAAGCACCTGGGTTAGTTTGAGTACTGGGAAATTTTTCCTCTGCAAGAAAAATGCAAACTTCTTCCCAGCACTATCACCAAAGGAAACTTGAAAGAGTGGCCTAAATCAAATATAATTGATCCAAAAGATGTGTGCATGGATACTGTACACATGCATTAATCATGATTCAGGATGGGACCATGATTAAGAAGTTTGTTTAAACACAATTGTTTCATTGAATCCAGGCTGAAAAACCACAACTGGCAGATACAACTACTAGCTTAGACACTTGAACTTCCCCTTCATTACGCAGCAAAAGCAGGGTGTTTTATTTTTTTTTAATTGTCTTTTGCATTTTTTTTTCTTCTTTGCATTGATGTCTCTTTATTTGCATTTTTGTCTTTTTTCTATTTCTTTTTGCAGGGGTAGGAAGAGATTTGTAGGGGGATGCTATAATTTTTCTGCCTTCTAATGAGCACAAAGGGGTTTTCAGAGGAGGCAGATGTGGGGGTGTTCTCATGGAGAACATGTTTCCTGACATTTTCCTTGAAAGCAAGACCAAGGCTCAGTGGGGAAGTTTGCATCTCATTTAGCCACACTATAGATACCCATAGTAGCATCTCTGTTTCACTAGAGATAGACATGAATGAATGAAATGACATTTTGTGCTTAAGAAGATGTAATTTTTTTTTTGGCTGAACTACATTAAATCTGGCTACAGAGCCTATAATTACAGCTCCTGCTATTACACAGTTATAATTATTGAGGGACTTTGCCATATGTCTTTGTAGCCTCAGAAATATGAAAACCTTGGCATAAAAAATATAATGTATAAGATCATTTAGAGGATTTAAAGGCTTCTCATCATAGGTGGTTCTGCTGTTTTATTGTAGACCAAAAGCAGAGTTCAGTGCCATTTCAGCTATTAATATATTGTATATAGTTTCCATGGAAACTTCCGAGCACAACTCTCATTGTGGGATCATTAAACCAATTGTTTAAATAATGCTTTTATAATAGGAAGCTATCAAGTAATAATGAAGCAATGAAAGGATTCTTGTTATAAGGCAGATTGTCTAAGGAAAGCAGAAATCAAAAGGCAGGCTGCTGCTTGCACTAAAACACATGGATAATTTGTGTTTTGCAACATGCTATAATGTAGGTTTATGATGGAAAGTCAGCTGCTTCTTTGAGAGATTACTAAGTAGACAGGAATAAAATAAATGGATCACTTAAATTTTTTTTTTTTCGTGTAGAGAGGTTTTGTTCTTAAAGAAGGTGAAGACCATTCCAGTTTTCTTATACTGGATATCTAATATAATAAATACCAAATTGCTAGAGCAAGGCTGTACATAGAATTCCTAAACTGGCACAGAAATCCAGGGTGTTACAAGACAAGCTCTTACATGACAAAAGAATCCCTACATTTCCTAGGTAAAACTGGAATCAATATCCCAGGCAGGAGTCACTCTTTGAAGGACAGCACTTGAGAATCAAAGAGTTTTGCAGATATTCTGCCTTTCACTGATGTCAACACATGCCTCTGGTCCACCAAGCCATGGGATGGCTCCATCAGTGACAGCTGAATTTTCTACAGGTCAGAATTTTCCGGTTCTTTTTGTCTTTCTCTACAAGGACTAAGTCAGAGACACTCTGAACTGATGTTTAGACCTTTGTATGTTCTCCTTTTCTTTGTCAAGAACTTGCTTTACATGTTCAGAGCATTTTTGGAGTTTTTTTCATGTTTAAAGTCAATGAAAATGAAGGAAGAAACGTGACTTTAAGAGAAAAGCTAAAGGAAAAGTAGAGCTGCAAATCAATAATAGTAATGACTACAATTCAAGACGAGGTTGGGAACTTGAGAAAGGAATGAATTTTCAGCAGTGCTACTTTTCTTAATAAGAAATCAGTTCTACTGTGTCTTCTAATGAGATGTCACTGAATCATTTCTATTTGTAAACTGCATGGTCTGGAATAAATATTTTTAAATTGTAAGAAACTTAGTGAAAATATATTTCTAATTAGAAACTTGATTACGCTCCATATTCTTGTAAAATGTTGTTGCACTAATGTGTGATATGGATTTTTAAATCACATTATATGTGTGTTTCATTTTATTAAATTTTTAATAGCTTTGCTAATCAAGACATTGGAGACTAGTTTTTGGTTTCTAAATGATGATTTTAGAAGGTAATATAATATTAAAGAGTGTCAGGATAGCACATAAATTAGTTAAAAATCCAGATGGGCACTGCAACAAACTCTTAAGGGTTTATCATTAGTATGCAGTTCTGTAAAGTATCTTCTGTCAGTCACTGCAAAAGACCAACAAGTTTTCACTTGATGGAGACTGTTCTTTTAAAAAAAGTTATCATCAACATGCACCCATTCTCTTTCCTAGCCTCTGTTTTTGGAACAAAATAAGCCTAAATAACATCATTCCTAGATTGAATTCGCTGAGTTTTGCGTAGAATTCTCCTAAATTTTTTCTTGGTTTGTTTTTTTGGGAGAAAGTTTCTCTTGGTATTGTCTTGGGATGTATTTTCATAACTCTTTTAAACCAGAGATAGTTAATTTCCTAGTATCACTCTTTGCTCTAAATTATGAAGGCACAATATGGCCAAACGAGCCAGTTTTGTAGTAGAGGTGGATATACCCTGTTTTGGTGTAATGTGCATTAATAGTTATAACTGTCTGTGCAGTTTCATTCTGTGCATTATCTCTGAAAATTCCCATTCACATTTCATATGGAAATCTGGACCCCATTTTCTTTTCTTCTCTTGGATTGAAATAGGTTAAAAACAAAACTGGCCTTTCCTCTGCAGATCATTTTCATGCTCTTGGGACCATTTGTTCTGCTTCCAACACTCCTAAACTTGTATTCAATTAGGAAATTGCAAATTAATAGCTGCAAAGTTAATATTGACAATTCACAGGAAGGAAGAATTTGAACTGCATTCATCACTTCTGTTTCTGGCCATAACACAATATCAACTGGAGCTCACAAATCTGGGCAAGGATAGAAAAATGCCCAGCCCCAATCAGATCAGACCCTTCCTCTCTAATGAGTGCAAGGAAAGCACTTTTAGTACCAAGGATTCATACATCAGTGCTTTCTCATTTTTCAGCTTTATTAGACTCTCCTTGGATGCACCTGTAATGTACTTTTGACATTTACACTGGGATAAGATGATTAATTTCATAGAGGTGGCTGATTTGCTATGATAATCAGTGGCCTTACTAAAAGGCTTTTAAGCAGCTACCTTGGATAAATGTTGTTATTCTGTAGAAATAAGAGGCCTCTGGGCCTGCATCAGAGGCTGTGGTTTAACCTCATGTGTTGAATGCCAGAAAACAATTTCCAAAATGAATTCTGTTCCCTGCAACAAACGATTTTCCCCTAACAAATTGCAGGAAGAATGAAAACACCAAACAGGGTATCACAGCAACTCGATTAGCTGCAAACAATTCCTTTGTAAGCCTTCATTTTTAATTGCTTTTGTGTCCCTCTCCCTTCATCATCCCCTAGTTAAAGAAGTATAAATGAGAGGTTAGACTCTCTCATGCTTCTCTGTTTAAAGACAGTCAATAATATGCCCTCCCCCTTCCTTACCAGCTCTTGAATGCAAATTCTTTCTCAGTGAGACTGACTCAGAGTTACTTCTGGAGATGTGGCCTTTGTGATTGCCAGAAGATAATTGCTATGGCAAGTAAGAAGCTTGTTTATTTATTTTAATTGCTCTGTTCTGATCAACAGAAAACAATAATAATACTAGAAAAAAAGTCTGTTGATCTGGGGGTTTACTGAATGTTATTTGAGATACTGCAACCAAAACAAAATCAGCAGCCTGGTTTAATTAGCACTCCAATCCAACAGAATCAAGGATGGGAATTTTCAAACAAGCACTCATTTTCCAAAAATTCTCACAATTCTCTTGAAAAATGAGGCTGTTCCGGCCTCTAAAAATGTCCTGTATATGACACCCTACTATGATACTCAGAGAAATCTGAACCTAAAATATTATAAGTATATTCTAAAAGAGCACAAAGTCTTTGAATGTTAACTGATTGAACAATTTAAAAGAGGAAATATTTCTGGGGGAAAAAAGTGTTTTTAAACAAAAATTCGGATTGTGGAAGAGATTTTCTGGCTAAGTACAGGAAGACAGCAATATCACAAATGTGTTAATGGTGACCTTTGCAAGGAGACAATCCAAGTGCTAAAACTTCTGAACAGAGATATGAAATGGGTCTGAACATGGAATATTCACTGCTGCTTGTGAATATTCTGCCTGGTTAGGTCTGGCAGAGTGCTGAGTTATAGGATGGGTGCGTGGGCAGTGCCTTTTAAGCACAGTCCAGGCTGTCATGGTCTCTCTCCCAGTGTACCAAGAAAAGGAAGGACTTGACAGAGTGAGAAATTCCTCTGATGATATCACCCCACCCACTCTCTCTTCTTATAACAGCTGGTGAGGCCAGTAAAACAGCTCATGAACAGTAACAAAACCAGTGTTACCTTAGGGGTCACACCAAAACCATAAATCCATGCTAACTTTTTGTGTCTGCTCTCTAAATTCCTGTAGTTTCACAGAGCAGCTCTCACCCTTTTGTGATATACCATGTTGAAATCAACTCTACACCCAGGCCGTGGCTTTCAACATGTTTTATAGTCAAATGAAATTAAGCAGCATGGATTAGGTGATCAGCAGGTCTAAACTGATATAACTCTTGATTCTTGTTGCCAAATAATTCCCTTTTAGGGGTGGGTTTTACAGACTAGATCTTCACCTGCAATCTTACTAAGAAGAAAGGCTTTTTAATCCTTCATAACCTTCCTTGGAGTAATACTTCTTTCACCACAGTGGGCTCTGGCCCTGTCAGTCAACTTAGTGCCTGGAATAACAATGAATGGTGGAGTATCTTCTCATCTCAAGAGCAGGCACTTACCTGCATAAATCTCTCATGTAGAGATAAGCAATAGCTATAAACCCAAATGGGCTTTCCTTCTGAAAGGTCAGCTTTTGAAAGGATTTCCTTAGTCCCCTGGAGCCTCAGCAAAAGATAGCATTTCAGAACTTGTCTTTGCTTTCTACTCTATTTAATTAAAGTGCGCTGTTCACTTTGATGAAAATGTGTTCTCCTCATGATTAAAAAGCTCTTTTGATTAGATAATTTTGCATAGACAAGTGGCCTGTAATAATAATAATAATAAATTACAATATTTTTGAAACAACTTTCTCATCTGTTAATGAATTGTAATTCAAGTCTGCATGGGAATTGCAGGGTCCACAGAAAACCTCACTCACCAGTTGAATGTGTTACTGTCACTGGTCACTAGAACCCCTTCTAGGTGGATTACAGTCTTGATCTTATGCTATGGAGAAAGAAAATGGGAAAACACCAATCTGGATCAGTGTTAAGAGACCCTATGTATCTCAGCTGAAATGCAGGAAAGTGCAGTACAAAGAGCTGAACCCACTTGATGGGAGTGTTCTCTACTTTAAAAGCTTAATAGTAACATAAATAGAGCATTAATGCTGACAGAATAAATCTTTCAGTATGATTTCTAACTACCCCAGGTCCCTGGTGCAATTCTCTCATTTGTGTTGTTCTGAGATGACAATGAGCAGAACAAGCTTGGGCGTCTTCTTATTAATCTGTGGGAGACATGTGCCAAGGTACAAGGAGCATCTTTGGTCTGCTTAAATGGTACATGAGAAGCTTGTAGAAAAGCTAAAAATAAAACATATCTTTCTCTAGTTTGATTAGACTCTCTTCTTTATTACTTAGGAAGGAAGGAGAATATTTACACAATAAAAATATAAGGATGTTTAATCTGCAATAGATGAGAGACACTGATGCTCTAACATCTGGGCTGTTTGTATCACGATGGTCCTTGGGGATGGAAATATTTACTTTCTTACCAAAATTAAGATCAAATATCATTTCACAGTAAAGAGAAATTGCACTTCTTTTTCATGTAGTATCAGAGAGGAGCTGAAATAGTCACCAGAAAAAATATCTCTTGGTTGACTAAAGATTATATTTGGCCTCAAAACCTATTGTTTGCTTTTTGCACTAAATGTCACATTGTAAAAGTTTATATAAATGCTCATTGATATTAACTACAATTTTTTTGCTGGCCAGTAAAAAGATTATGGTAAGGAGCTCATTTGCTATGTTAAACTCAAGCTATCAACCCAATTTCCTCAGCTCATCTGGAAATTAATGCCTTCCTTAAACTTGTTTGATCCTGGTGTTTTTGAAGCAAAGGCCACAGTAGATATGAGTGACAGGCTGTTATCCCCATGAGGCTTAGCTGAAGTCACCACACTGTGACCTGTGCTGGATAAGAGTTAGGTCCTTCAGAGGCAGCAGATAATGAAACACCAGGCTACTGCATCAGCTGACTCCTCTGTTCATCAGCCCCAGCTAAAGGTCAGATGACATATCTCAGGTGACAGAGAAGAAATAAACTCAATATATCATTTTCCCTGATCACTTCAAATGTGAAAGCAGACAAGGTAAATATTTTGGTGCAAGTCCTTATCTAACTGCTGCTGGTACAATTCTTTTTAATTTTTTTTATATTTGGACTATCAAGTAATTGCTGAATCTGCACTTAATGCAAATGTATTTTTGATATCTAATTGCAACAGGATAATAAATCAAAGTGCTCCTTGAGCAAGAGCATATTCATAAAACCTCTTCTAGGAATGATGGCACAGAAAAAGCAGATGGGATTCCAGCAAAATCCTCAGGCCACAAATAAGAGTGACATGAATCAGAAAGATTCTTTTATGAGAGAAAAGCATGCTAAGGGAGTTTTAAATTACAGGCACTTCCAAGGAAAGGATTATTTAGAAATCTCAATCTCTCTGAATTGGTCCTGGAAACTCAGTCTTAAACATGATACCGAGCCACTGCAGCACATCCCATGCCAAAAGCAGTGAAAACTGAGAAACCTCAGCACTTTAGCAGCTCTGTTCTGTGTGCAGCAGCAGGGGAGCAGAGGCTTCAGAGTAACTGAGGTGGCCTCCTGAGACTGAGGGGAGTCAAATTTTCATCCTGGATCTGCCACTAATCTGCTTTGAGCAGCCTACACCCACCTCTGCTGGTTGTTTAAATGACAGGTTCCCCAGCAGAGACTGTCACAGCAGAAGGGATCTGCACACTCTTCCCAGGACACTGAAGCTCCTCAGGGAACCTGGCACAATTCCCTGCCCTGGACCTGGCAGAGGGGACTCTGGGGAGGTGCAGGCTCAGCCTTTGAGTGGGGTCTGTGCCCTGCAGCTCACAGCTGATCCTCCTTTTACGTGCACAGTATCTTTATATTACTCTAAGGTGGCTGCCTGCACACACAGCTGACATTGTCCTTCCCTTCACTTGTTTCAACACATGCAGTGAGGCATATTTCTTCCCCTTAAATTAAGAGAATATGTATTTCCTGCATTGAGGCAGCTGAATGTAGTGGAACAGATTAGTGATCTTGAAATAGCACATTTTTAGAAATCTAGTTGATTTTTAATATGCAATTAACAAAATATTGGTCGTGTAAGACATTTCTATATGTTGCTGTATGCCATGTAGATCTAATATTATCTTACATTACCAAAGAGGTAGTACTATTCTTTAAAAGTCCTCATAAATATAAAATTTATTAATTTTTCTTCTTTTTTTATCCCTATACAAAAGCTCAGTTTGTATGTTAACTTTAGTAACTGCATTTGTACGGAAGTGCTCTGCCTTCAGTACAGGGACATCTCCTCTCTATTCCTTCACCTTGCTGCTTGTCATAGCAGAGAAGTAAAATATTTTCTCTGATCATGGGAGCAAAAATAGAAGTTGATTAAGATACTGATTTAAGGCTAAGAAAATACCAAATTTCACTCCAATGTATTGAAAATGTGCAGTTTGAAAAAAGGCATTACAGCCTGCAGAATGTTCTGATATAAAAATGTCACCTACATAAATACTCAAGTTAGAGGAATGTTTTAGGCATTAAACACCTGAGAAATAGAATAACTTTCCTTTCAGAAGATGTGGTTTCCATGAAAATTGCGCTGAATCAGAGATTTAATTTCTCTTGAAATATCATACATTACAGAGACAAAGTATCTCTTCCATGCTTGTAACAACACATAGTATGCCTGTTAACAAAATGTTATTTAAAATAACCTATTTATACTTTGTTTTCTCATTCTTTTCACTAAGGAACTTATTGAGAAGCTTTCCATAGTGCAAGCTCTTTAAAAAAATTACATGATTCAATAATATTACGAGATAGGAAAACACTTTTGTTTCAATACTTTCCTGAGAAAAAAATAGGTAGAATAATTAAGAATTCTATTTCAGGAAATTGCTGTTAAGAGGGGAGTATCAGAGAGAAAGAAACTTAACCAGCAATGTTCCCTTTATTTCATCTCTGCCCCTTTGGACAGCAAGATTCCTCATTTTACTGACATGCAGACAGGTCTGACACCCTGTCCAAAATAGAAGAAAGCATTGACAACAAAAGAAAAACTGGAAATTATCTAGTATGTCTTACTGGAACACAATGCTTCTGAGTGCCGTGGAAATCTGTAAATAGCCAGGGATGTAGAAATGTTGTGACTTTAGCCTGTCAAATATTTCAGTGTTAAAGCTCTTGTTAGAGACTCACCAACAGTGGACTCTCCCCTCTGTGGAGCTGTTTATAATTCTCTGAACAACTTATTTATCTGTGAAGCATTTTCAGATCCTGAACATTTTATCACCTTGTAATATAAAGATCTGGAATACAGAGAAAAAGCCATATTTCTGCAGGGACAGCACCCAGGAGCTTGGAGAGCTGTGCTGGACAAAATCTGTTTGCAAATAAACCCACAGGGGCCAACTGCAAACTTCAATCTTCTCACTTAAATAATTCTGATTTCCTACAAAACTGCTTTTTGCTGCACCACTGCTGGATAATGAGGAAGCTTTTAGGCATACAATTACTCCAAAAATTATTTTTGTAACCATTTTAATTTATAAAATATCACCATCATCTAATACAGCTCGAGGCACAATTGCACATACAGCATTTAGTGAGCATCCTGTGTACTGAAGATCATTTGCAAAACATATTTAAAGATAATTAAATGTCTTTACCATGACCATAAATAAAACCAGGCTAAGAGCAGAATAGTTTTCACAGCAAACAACAGGTTGTTGGAAGATAATTTCCCTCTTTTCAAAAAATACCTTATATTTTGTCCTTTAAGGAAAGGATCAAATCCTACAGAAAGCTGTGACCTGGAAAGGAGTCAAAGATCATGCTTAAGAAACTACATTACAGTCCTTGGGAGATGGAAGGAATCAATACAAGGGCAAGTGTGTATGAAGACTGTCTTGAAGCCTTTTCCCTTTGCTTTTAGCTGCCAGTGCAATCCATTGCTGTCTTAAAAAAATCTGTAAGATGTCTTAAAATATGCACCTCCAGTCCTTAGAACAACAGAGAGTAGTGGATTTGTGCTAACCAGGAATGTGCTAATAATACAATTTTTTTAAAAATGAAGGGTCCTACAAAGCCAGGTGTTCACCACAGCAGATAATCTAAAACTGAGAATGTTCTCAATCTAGAACCACCTTGAAGGGAAGAGAAACTCCTATAAAGAGGCTGACCTTGTGTGCTGAGAGGGATAGGAATGGGTGGAATGTATATAAAAGACTGCTACAAATTGTAAATGTTTGTGTGAAGACAGTTTCAGATGGAGACATTTTACTCATTTTACATTTACCCATTGATAATACATGGGTTTGTTTTGTTGACTTGTGGACTAATGGAGGTGAGAGATCTGAAAATGATCTGGTAGACACTGAAAGCAAACTTCTTATTTCAAAGATACCCAGTGTTTAGAGACTGTCTAACTCCTGTATTTCTAGAAGCCTCCATTTTCTCTTTATGCCTGTAACTGAGAGCCAATTGACATAATATCACAGAATGGCTGCCTTTATTTCTCCAGCTGATTGGTAAACCAACACTGAAAAATGTCATGCACTGTCTGCCACACCTCATTTGCATTGCTCTTCCTTCTTTACCTAAACACCTGCTAGATTCCTTTCATTTATATAGTTGGTATTTTTTCTTAAACTATAAAATATTTGTGTGAGAGCAATTCACAGAGACATTAAATAAAGTTGTTTCTAATGGCTTGAGTTCTGTGGAACAGTGCTGTCTCACAGCTCCGAGGATTACACGAGTTTGAGCAGCCCCCTGACCTTCAAAGCTTCTCAGGCAACCTGCAGTCATTAACCCCAGCAGGAGGCTAAGCCCTGAATATTTTGGAATGGGGGTTTGACAGACTTACCTGAGTTCAAAGAGATGTTCAACAGCACAGAAAAGACTGTTTGATCACAAATTTTGGAAGGATTGTTGAACATGAAAATAATCTCTTTCCCGTTATGTAGATTGGTGGAAAAGGCAGAGGGTAAGGCTGGGAGGTTGGTATTTGAGGTTATCCACTCTCAAGGATTGTTGTACTACTGCACTGCTGTGCACAGGCAGTTTGGAGATTAGGTTTTAGGTTAAGTGAGATATTGTCCCTATTCATGTTACTGCTTGGGGACTCTCAGGGATGGCTTAATGATGGTGCAGGTGTGTTTAGAGCAAGTTAGTAAACAAGAAACACACCAGGGCTCCCTTGTCATCCTTGTTCATGAGGCCTGACAACAGCAATAGTCAGTTTATCTAATTTTAGACATCTATATGATAATCATCTGTATCAGAGTTAATTATTTAGAATATTTTTATAGGCAAAGGAAGGAATAAAGCACCTCCATAAAATGACACAGTTAATGGTTTTAGACATCTGCCTTGAAGCCAGAGGTAATCTGTTTCTCTCCACCGGCTGTGAAGAATCTAGACAACTAGCTTATGTTTTGTTCCACTGGATTCCCTCTGGTGAATATTTGCTTAGATGACTACTTCAGATGGACTGCCCAGTCTTCAGACTGTGAGGTGCCTGAATTTCACCCTCTCTGTGGCAGTTCCTTCCAGGGGTGAAGTTGTAGGATTACAACTTCAGGCTCATCCTGAGAGGGACTTCAATATTCAGGATGCACAGACGGAGCCAAGGTACTTGGTGTGCAGATAGTCCTGATGTTGTCCATCTTTTATATTGAAGATAAAGTATCTTAGATATTAGAATGAACCTTGGGACATCATTACAATGGACCGTGCACAGCTCATTTGCACAGAAACCAGACAAGGGTGTTAAAGTTTTAATATACTTTCAAGTTTTCTCATGTTTTAGGATTATTTATATGCCCTGCATGAGCACTTGCTGGCTGGTGGACAACAGGATGTCTACCAGGACATCATGTACAAATTCTCATGAGGAGAGTAATGGAGACGCCACCACATGCAGCACTGATTAGATGAAGGTACTTTTGAAAATTGTAGAATCTGTGGTGGGTTTTTTGAGGCCACAGAGACAACAGGCAGCCTGTAACACCAAGATCCAGCAAGCACTGAATATTTTCTACAATTTAAGCTACTTTGCATCTGTATGGGTCAAGTTTTTTACTATTAGTTAATCATTTATTTATTTAGATTATCAAAAGCATGCTACTGGCTAGTAAATTTATTGCTAGAAGATTATTTTAACTTGGAAGAGCTTTTTCTTTGTTTCAGCAGGAATGTTTCAATTTACTGACACAAATTCTCTATCCTAGGACTTCCTTTGTGAGAAGGACAAATGTGTTTATTTGTTTTTAAACTTGGTTGGACAGATGAAACTGGGTCAGCAAGAGAGGCCAGAGATGACAACAACAGAGAAAGCCCAAAACCCATCCCAAAGCCAGGAAGAATATTGGGTATCTTTTGCAATACCAAGGACAGCTGCTCTTAGAGAATGCTCATGTCTTACAATTTTCTCTTCCCAAGAGTCCCTGAAGCCCATTAGCCAGATTTCTTCCAGCTAAAACTGAGTGTGTTAATCGAAGTGCTAACATTTCTAGCAACTATATTGTTTTTTTCTTCAGATGGCTTTGTTACAGATTGCTCTACTGAACTCCAGCAGCCGTGCTTAAAGAGAAATGAGCTGCACAAAAAAAATTATCCCAACTCAGAATGACAGTTCCGTGTGAGCTACCTAATTTATTAGTCTAAAAGCAGAAGAGAATTTTTCACCAAAGACAAAAAGTAACCAAAAATCCATTTTTGAACAATCCAAGGGGTGGCAATATTCACAGTTCTTAAAGAGGAGAAGGGTGCTGACATCAATTAAAACTCGAAAAAGTTGGCTTCCCAGCATCACTGCTGTTTTAGCCATTAAAACTTTACTTAAAGAAGTATATAAAAACAACAACTGGATGTTAAAAAATTCTGTTGATGTGGTTCTGTGTGGGATTTTGGGCCAAAGTTTCTACAAAAAAATGTCCAAAACTGTGTTTGACAGCTAAGTCTGAATAAAGAGCAGTATAATAGCCATACCTTGTCTCAGAGCTTGCCCAGTCAATAGACAAGAAAGAAAAAATGTTCATTGTTTTCATACCATGCTCAGATATTCAACTCTGAGTTTTGACAGATATTCAGTTCTGATGAAGGGGGATGAGGTGTTCATTGCCACTGAAATTCAGATTTAGAATAAATTTCTGTACAGCTTAGATTGACAACATCAGGATCTTACCCTTTCTTTAAGGCTAGTGTAGGTCAAATGAAAGAAACACCCAAACCTTGAACTTCTCTGAGCCTGACCACAAGAAGACACAGATTTCACAGTGGGAGCTGAGACAAAGACTAACTTTCTACTGACTTTTTTCCCATGTTGGGATCAACATTCTTCAGTTCTCAAGAATTTTCTCCAAATGGAGCTTCTTTTCTACCTGGCCATTTCAGCAGGTCATTGTTCCTATTTACAGTGCTGAGTCTGATCAATGAAGCGCCAGAAATGTTTTGTGTCCCTACAAAACAAGACAATTTATCATATTTTCTGCTTCTATTCTCTGCTTTTTCCACAATGGGCTTTTATTTTGGGGCATTATAGTGCCAGCAGGAACGTGTAAAAAGAAAAGACTTGTTCTGGCTGTGTGTTAACACTTGGCACAAAGAGGATCTCTCCTCAGAGGGATTGTATGTGTAATTTTTAAATTATTTCTTTTCCCCAAGCTTCTCGTCTGGAAACTGTCATTGTCTGGCAGTTCTGCCTTGCCCAGAGCCAAGGTGAAACTGAACTCCGTGCCAGCTCCCTACTACCAAAGCAGATGAGCAACAAGGGAGTGAGCATTTTCCAGGTGCTGTTTTTCAAGGAATTATTCCCTCGGAGAGCCCTGGAATGCCCGTCCATCCTGTGCTTGCTGTCCTGTGCCTGGGGACAGTTGCCAGAGCCGATTCATCTCTAAAATGGATTAACTTTCATGGCTTCTTCATGTCACTAGTGCAGGACAGATTGAATGAGCAACGCTGTGAGAGATCAAACACATAAAAAGGCTTCGAAATGGAGCATTTACCCTTCGTTTTACCCTTCCCACGGAATGGGGCTGGGTTGGCTTTAGGATTCAGAGCCCTTTCCAGCTCTCTCCAAAGTTCTAAGTCTGCATGAAGGAAACACAGGGTCAAGTACTCTGTGTGTGACCTCATCAAGGGACTCAAAATACAGCCACACAGTGAAGTGCTGAGTGCTAAAAAGCCCAAATTAAACCAGACAGGCACCAGAAAAAGCAAATGCTAGTATGCCTCTTCCACTCTAGTATGCAGAGGTATGCATTTTTTAAAAAAAACAGAGTATCAGACTAGATCTTCAGCAAATGTGTTTCAGGACACTTATATCAGAGACTGGTGTGTACCTGCTAAGATCTGATTGTGTGTTTTGCTGTACCAATAAACCCACTGCTGCTCTCCACCCAGTCCAAGGACATTAACTCTTTTCCCAGGTGATTTCCATTAGTGCCTCAGTTCAGCTCAGCAGTGCCCTTCTCCAGTGTATCTCCTTATCACCACCACGCAGACACAGATTCAGATTGCAGATGAGGCTCCTAACACACAAACTGCAGCCCTTTAGGAAATCATTACACCAGAATAATATGTCAGCACTTAATTTGTCCTAATTGCTATCAGACATCCAACCTGCAGCACCAGAGCTGGCCTGAGGCAGGTGTACAGTGTAGGTGCCAAGTGCTTAGCATCATTTTGCCTTCATACTGAGCTCACAGCTGATGTAGACCCAGCCATTTTTTCTCTGAAACTAAAATTTCTTCAAAATCTTATTTCTCCTCTCCTCCATGGTGGTGGCTTGCCCACCATGCAAGGTTCATTAGTTTTGCACTTTATACCCTTGCTGTTCTGTAATCATCTGCCATCAAGAGTAGCCAAAATCGTAACAAGATAAAAATAATAAAAAGATGCCTCTAAACTGTGCAATAAAATAAGTAAACAGCAAGTGGGAAAGATCAGCAGCAATGCATAGGGGGGGTGTGGCAAAGCCAAGAGACACAGGGACTGAGCTTCCAGGGACTTGGAAGCTGCTAAGAGAGCAGTTTTATGCTCCAGCCCCAAAGCAAATACTGTAAAATTCCATTTGAATTTTTTTTTTTTTTTTAGCTGGAAGCTCAAACACTGCCACATGCTGATAGTGATAAATCCAAAGAGGCACAACCTTTGCAAAGCAATTTTTATCAACACTAAGAGGATGCTGCCTCAGCAGCCTGGAAAAGCAGAAAACGTTGAGCTTCTCTAACACATATGGTAATTTTTGCTAAATTTTTGAACGAGTGGTGAATTCAGTGCTGTATTAGGGAGCTTTACAGATAGTCATGTTCACTTCTAATTAATGTGATGTTCAAAAGGTAAAAAAAAACCTAATACATGTTGATAAAATTGTTCATGCCCTTGGGCAGGATGTCACACTTCTAAAAGGCCTCTCACATGAGTTTTGTGCAGCGACGGCTCTGCCATGCAAAATCACTTTATCAGCTGAGGGAACAGTATTGGAGAGATCAGCTTGCTATAATGCAATGAAACAAATAATATTTTAAACTTCATTGCTGTCCATTAAACACTGATCTCCATCATTAGGTGCCTGAAAAGGCAGTTTTTCTGACATAGTGATCTACTCCTGATGAAGCCAGTGGAAACCGTGGTTTCACTGGTCTCTCATTTAGTGTCTGCATCTGGTGGTGGATTTGGTTCTGTGAACTGCTGCAACTATTTATACTTTCAAGAAAAACATACAAAACCAAGAAACTACTCATATGATCACACACACACGCACAAAAAATATTGAAAAAAATGCAAACCAGCTGAGATGTTGGCTATAAGGCAGTTGGGTTCAATCACAGGATTAGGTTGTGCTTTATAATTACATTTATGTCAATTGGAGGAAACCTCAGAGTTTTGTTTCCAAGTTTATCTCACAGAATTCAGGCTACATATGTAGGGGCTTAGTTCTGTGTGTGGTTGAGATCCAGAGGTTCCTCTGCCCCTTTCCCTATGACTTTCCATCTCACGAGAGCACATGTATTTATATCTACAGAGCAGTTCCTACAGAGGATGTGATGCTGCAGGTATTGTTGGGACTGCTTCTCCTTTCACCCATCACCCTTCTCCTTGAGACACTTTCCAGGTTATTGGATATTTACCCTGATACTCCCTTATTCCAAATGAACTTGACTACCCCGCATCCTTCATAAGACCCTCTTCCCCAGGATAAGGATGCAATTTCCTGACCTCACTGCTCAAATATCAACTCTTTCACTTGTTTGAGACCCAAGTTTTCTTGCTTTCTCCTCCTCTCCTGGGTGTCCTTCACTAAGAAGTGAAGCAGATCCTGTCTATCTTCAAACTTCTCCCACTTCCCATTTCTTTAAATCAGGACACGAACTCCTGCCCTCCATTTTACTCTTCTCTCTTCATGATCCAACCTTGCACAGGCAGAGTGAGACCTCATTCCTATAACCCCTGACATCTTTCCCATTCCTGATGTCCATCCCAGCTTATGAACTCCCTAACATTGCTGTCTGCAACCCCAGTCACGAATTCAAGTCCCCAGATGGCAAAGCTGCTGCAGTGAGCACCAATTAGTCGCAACTTCACTCTTCATTAAATATTATTGCTTTGGGGTTTTTTTTTTGCAGATGGAGACGCTGAGGTCAAGAATAAATGATCTGTTAATTTCTAGAACACTTAAAATGTGGCTCAGAGGTCAAATTCAGTCCCTTCAAACAACTAATTGGGTTGCCTGGGTCATATGAAGGACATTTGAGAAAGAAAGTGACAGAGAATGAGTTGGAAGGTAGAACAATTATTCCAGGAAACTGATCTCTGTTGTTCTCTTTACCAGAACTTTCTGCTCTATATCCCCTTGTTATCTGAATAAAAATGCATTTCCAACTGGATCAGAATGTTGACTTCCCCCACAAGAGATTGATGGCACTCACTCTGTGCCAGTCCTTACGTCTGTCCTAACACATTTACACATTTGCTGATACAATGGGCCAGAAAGCCACAGTGGCTGCACCTTGAACACAAACATCTTGTTACTATTGGTTGAGGACAACAGCATGAATGCTGAGAATATATTTAGGAATATCTTGACCCAATATTCCTCCCAGAGGGTGTGTTTTCTTTCTGTATTTTCTTTCTTTTACTTTTCAGCCTCCCTCTTTAAGATATTAGCAAGACTGTAATATGAAAATATTTGTAATATTTTTCTTGAGTTAACAAAGATATGAAGAGAGCATGATTATGGTTACTACCTCAAGAGAGAAAGTTGGCTTTAGAGGAGAAAACTTACAGGCAAAATTAAGAAATTCTCACTTGATGGTAATGCTGATGCTTTATAATGTTTCTGCCACAGTGTCACCATGGACACACGATCATCTTGCAGGGATGCTGGAGATGCAAGCAGCTGACATTCCAGCAGAGTCAGCTCTACATGTCACTGTAGGTCACAGAAAATAATGGCTAGCAAAAAAAGTGGAGTTCAATATGAAAGAAAAGATTTTTTTTTTTTTTTTCAAATGTGCTTCAGGAGAAAAGGAATACCTATGAGCACAATAAGTTTGGAAATTATCAAAGTAGTGAATAAGAGGGACAAATGTGCAAAGATCCTGTTTCCCCAGCTGCAAGCTGGTTTTCCCTTCTTGCAGCATGGGCAGTGGTGTCTGTGTTAGTTTGTTGTGCTCTAAGCTCCCAACTAGAATTGTGCTCCAGTTTTCATGAGGTTTAGTTACTGACATGACTTTATGCTCTATCTCTGGATTTTGTGAGAAAATTGTTGAATTTAACATCCCAATTTATTAATCCAGAAATACAGGAGATGACTGCTGCAGTGAGAGTAGAGCTTGGTGTAAACCACAGAGCAGCCACCAGTAATGCATTCAGAACTGCTTTGGATCCACTGTCTTCAGATAAGCCCAGCTGAATCCCAGAAAATTCTCAGGAGGGATCTGTTCTCTTGTGTGTTCTGTAGATCAAAGGCTAGGAAAGGTTTCACCAAGTCCAGTCAGATTAAATCCCTGTACCCTCAATGCACACAGATCTATCATATGCACAGTGACCCAAGGCTTGTGATGTCCCTACTAGTCATGGAAGGAAGACTAATTTTAACACTTTAGGAGAATTCCTACAGTTAGGCAAAAAGAACCAAGCTTTTACAGAAAATAAAAAAATACAGCCAAGAAAGCAAGTGAAAAAAACAAAAGACCCTAAGCTTTCAGAAAACTTCTACGGAACAAATGAAATACAAACCAGATCTGCGAACAACCACAACAACCACAACAACAAAAGCTATTAAGAAGCTTTAATTCTGGACCAATCTCCTGAGAAGAAAAAATATTAACGTGCAACCCAGGTAGGGGGAAACTAAAGTTATATCTGCCAGGACTGAGAGCTCACCTTTTCTTTGTATCTACAGACATAAACTCGGATTAATGTTTTAGTTCTGCAAACTCTCAAGAAGCTTAAAAACGTGGTAGCAGGCATGACCTAAACAGAAAAAGAGGTCAGAAAGAGGTAGGGAACATCTGAGGTAGTGAACTATTCCCAGTAGCCAATATAGTTTCTCTCCCTTTTCCTCACTGAACATCACCCTCTACTTTAGATACCTGAAAGTGGTTTCTACCAAGGCCAGGTTCTTGCACCCTTTTCACAGGCAATGAATAAGAACTGGTGCTGCCAACACACATTTTTTTTAAGCTTATGCTAAATCTGTGTTGGAATTGAAGTCCTCTCCAATCTCAACCATTTTGTGGCTGTGGGATGTATTAAGTGACTCTGAAGGCACATGCAAATACCTGAATTCCAGGTGTCCTAGGGCAGTTGAATCCCTTGAAAAATAACATTTCTTTGAGGAACAGGTTATGGACTTCCCTTTATCAGTACAAACACCAGGTTGCTTTCGGCATCAGCAGATATGTGTACACTCACATATTCAAATCCCACCCAGCTTTCTTTGCACTGTCTTTTTCAAGCATTCAGTTTCAAAGGGTTAAAATACAGGACTGACAGGGCTCTGAGTCAATTCAAGCCACCAAAGATCCTTGATGCAATATTTCACTTTTACCCCCACTGAGCCTGGCTGTATTTGATGACCTTTTTGCAAGGATGTTTTGTCTCAGCACTACACAAGAAGAATGTTTATGAGGATGGGGAATAGTGTTGCCAGTAAGAAGGTCCAACCCTGTGACCAGGGAGAAGAGAACCAAAGATCAGGCCATCCAAGGGATGCAGGGGAGAGGGAGGGTCATTCCACCACTGTCAGAAAGTAGGACCAGTGGACTGAGGTGGGGAGAACTTGTCAGTCCTAACTTTGCCCTGATCCCAGAGGCCAATCTGACAGATCTGACAGTCCATGATGGCTCTTTGTTTTCAGCTGTGGCTTGTTTATGCTTCTCTTTCAGCTCTCATCCCTTGCAACACATTGTCATGCTGTCTGTCCCTGAATGAATTCATCCTCATTTCCCCTCCTCATTTGAGAACAAATTTAAGAAAGCAGAACCATGAACTTAATAAAAAAGTGTAAAGTTTCTCCTCTGGCTGGCAACATATCTGATAGAGGTTGTAATTTGTTTTTTTAGTATTAAAAGGCTTCTGTCATCTACTGCAATTTGTGAGCCCCATCTGAGCAATGAACAGCTTGGATTTTCCTGAACTTACATTTGTTATTATTAAAAAGAATGTTGTAATGACTGAGAGTAAATGCTGACACTGACTTGGGTTTGTTATTTTATTTACTTACTTGATTCTTATTTATGATGCCTTGGCCACGTAGTGAAACTTCTCTCAGTACTGAAATAAAGAATCATTAGAATCAAGCAAGGAAGCAAAGTGAAATAAAGGTGATATGAATGCTGTTCGCTTGCTTATTCATTTAAATCGATTCTGCTTTACTGGCTGAGAGCATCTATCAAAAGAACAAAGCCAAAAAGAAAAGAGAAAAGTTGACTTTGGAAGCAGATTTCTTGCAAACTACTAAGAATTATGTGATCTACAATATCATTGTTTCCATCAATGGTAATGGCAATTTTTTTCATGTATTTCAGCAGAGAATGGCAACCATGAGAAACCAGACCAGTAAAACAAATGTCAGCAGTCATAATTAGTGCTTGCCAACTCATAATTTCATCAAAGTGCAGAAATCACTCATGTACTTAAAGCTCCTGGAATCCCATCATTATGAACAATTTATTCTCAATAAATTATACTCTGCATGACTGCAGAAGAAATTTTATAACTATGAATCCCAAATGGTAAAGGACTAAGCACACACATCTGTAATATGTTAATTTCGCACTGATCTCATGATCTCATCGTTGTGCATTGTGTGCTGAAATAATTAACAATCTCTTTTGGCACACCAGGGACCAGATCTTCAGGTGATAGAAATTGATCAAATACCATCGATTGCAGAACAGCAGCTGCATTTGCCAAGCAACTGAAATTACTAAGTTAATTTAGAAAAGTTAAAAATATCCCTCGTCATTATGAATGGTGACATTAATGTATATTTTAACAGGATAGATATTCTTGTGATTCTCTTGTGGTTTTGCTCTTCCTCACATCTGTTTTACTGATTTCTAATTTTCTATAATTTAAACAGATATGCTCTTCATATAGATTTTGTGCTGCCTTCAACTTGCACAGACAGATTTGTTTCCTTTATTAAGCTATGTTGGTGCCTTTTTCCCCACTGAGAACTCAATGCTCTTTGTGGTTCTCTTTCAACTCAGGATATTCCAAGAACACATATTATTCATTCTTGAAAAATGGTTCCAAAACCTGCAAGCAATGAAGTTCTCACCTTCCAGGAGCCTGCAGTCCTTGGGCTGAGGGATCTGGGAAGTTTTTCCTGACCCACTCTGCCTGTGTCAGATATTTTGTGCCTTGCCTGCCTGCTGTAACCTGCTCCTGTCACTTGTGAGAGAAGCAGAGAAATGTGTTACCATGCCTTGAGCAGGTCAGTTTGCTGTCCAGGTGATCAGCTCAAGCAATTAATGAACCCAAATGTATGCTCCTCTTCTGTGTTGTAAATGCTGCTGCTTTAGATGAGGCCATGTCCTTGTGGATGTGGTGCTGACTTAAGCAAGACAGAGGAGCCTTCACTGTTTGTCAACAGTGTCTGTACAGGTGGGGCCTGGACTGGGAGCACACAAGTGTCTGCCAGTAGGACTTAACCTAACCAACCAACCAGTTTTGACTAATTAATGAGGATTTGAGGAGGGAGAACAAAAACTTCTTCATGAACTGAGTTGGTTCTTAATCCTTCACTTAAATCAAGAATTAAAATGATTTTTTTTGGAGATGAAGGAATGTCTCAGTTGAAATCTATATCCATGCCTTGGTTTATAACTGTTTTTTAACTCACATTAATTTTTAAATATGTGCAGAGACACTGGCAGATTATTTCCTTTTGATAAGATTTCTTTCTCCCACATGACTTTGCTTTTTTTGTATCTTGTTTAATTTTCATCCTTTATTTTCTTTCTTCAGTTCTGTGGTTTTTCTTTCTTTGACTTCTCCCTCAGTGTGTGCATTACCTGTGTCATATGGATTATGACACACTAATGTGACACTGGAGCAAACAAGTGAAACTAGGTATAGCTTTTCCCTAAGATTGCCATAGGTAATTTGCTTTGTCTTAATTTTGGAAATGCCAGTGGGATGTTTCCTACACAAATCTGTCTTTACTCCAAACTGAGGCAAAGTCTCCTACACAGAAGGAGCAGAAGTAATATTACATTAGTGATGAATCACAGATCATATTTGATCTTTCTTTTCCCATTTCACCTACATTCCTTCCACAAGAAGCCCGTGTAGGGCTGGAATTTAGTGTCCTCTTTGCACAAATGAAAACTACTAAATGATCCAGTCTCATCTGGTTTTATGTACTTCAGTTCTTGGCTGCCCATGGACTCTGACATGGAAAGTGACTGGCTTCTCCTTTTTACAACCTTTAGTGCTAAAATGGGTTTTAGACTCCTGAGGAGCACAACATGAGCAGTGGCTTTCCCTACTTGTCAGATGCCTTCACTCGTACTTGTCTCTTGTGTAGCCAAGCACAGATTGTGACACTGTGTTTGTTTTTATTCCCACTTGAAGAAAACTTTGGATGCAGTAGAAGTGATGGCAGAAAGGATATTTCCTGGCATACAAAGGCTTGTTAAAACTTTTTCCTACGCAGATGGAACGTACGAAGCTTGAACTTCCAGAATGATGGTGAAGTTTTGGGTTCTGCTTTTTTTTTTAAAAAACACTACAGAAAATATTGTTAAAACCTAATTTTTCGCAATAGGCTTGTAAATTTGATGGGTTTATACATGTATGCACCCTTACATGTGGGTGTCAGTCTCTTCTCCCAGGTCGCAAGTGACAGGAAGAGAGGAAATGGCCTTGAGTTGTGCCAGAGAAGGTTTAGATTGGATTTTGGGAAAATTTTCTTACTGAAAGGCTTGTAAAGCATTGGAACAGCTGTCCAGGGAAGTAGTAGAGTCACTATCCCTGGAAGTATTCAAGAAATGTGTGGATTTGGCACTGGAGGACATGGTTTGATAATGAACATGGTGGTGCTGGGTTGATGCTTGGACTTGATTACCTTAAAGGTCTTTTCCAATCTTAACAATTCTATGATTCTATGATTTTGAGATTTTGAAAGCTTTCTCAAATGTCAGGACAATAAATAGTGCCAAGATACTGAAAAAATAATCCAGCTGGGGTAGTTTGTAAAACTATAGATTTTCAAATTACATAGTGCAACAATAGAGCACAGAAACCATATTATAATTTTAATACATTCTTCTGGAGTTTTCTTTGTGTCCAGAGCCCAGGAATGACACCAGATTTATTTTTTTCCTGGTTGTGCTGGATTATTCTCATTAACATCACTTAGAAATCTATAAAAATGAAAAGACTGCTGCTCTATAGACAGTCATAGAGCTTGGGAAGTGACAAACAAAGCAGCATTTGCTGAAGAGCAGACTGTCGAGCAGAAGTGACAGACAAGGCCAATTACCATATGCAAATAAGCCAGCATTCATTATGTAATTTTAAAAAAAGTTATATTTGTCAAAAGTACTGCTATTCAGAACCGATTCTCTGGCAGGATGAGCCCTGTGGAGTTTCAGGTTTTATGAGCTTCTGCATCATGTTTTTTTAAGAATGGTAAAATGTACTTTTGCTCAACTCAATTTTTCCTATGGTTTTGCATATTACTTTTCCCTGTTTCTCCACAGGAATACACTGAGTGCCTTTAAAATACAAAGTTTGTTGCCATTTTGAATCTGGACTAGTCCATCTACTCTGTTATTCTTTCCCAGAAAATTGTAGCTGCCTTCAGGGAAGACACAGGTAACTCTGCAATGAAATGATTAGCCTCACTTCTTTTCTACTGTTCTTGGGAGGAGCCTTTCTCTGGATGAACTCCAAAGCAACATCCTAGCTGATTTAAATGTGGCCATGGCTTTGTTCCCTACCTTCAAAATATTGACCTAGGTGTCGTGTATGATCATGGCATGTTTCTGCTGAAAACACCAGAAAACATATTGAAATACACTTGGAATTTGGCAATATCTGCAGCAATGATGCCCATCTACAGAGTGGTTCTATATTACATTTCCCTACAGCCACATGGATCCAAGTGCATTCATGGAAGAATAAGAATACCCAGTTCCCACAGGCTTGCCTAGCTGTGGAAGTTTCTAGGAATTAAATGAGAGACATTTGAAGTTTGGTAGCTATTTCAGACTGTACCTGATATAGAAGCTAATGTTCTGCACTTCTGAGGGATATTGAGTTATCTTCACAGAAACACTGGGTACTACTTCAAAATTTCTTTCCACACACATCTGGATGGGGCTGATGTTATATTCCTGCCATCTCCCTTGGGATGGCCTGGCAATAAGCCAGATTGGAGAACTGCCTTCCCGAAAGCTCCCCTAAAAACAACAGTTTCCTTCCAGCTAGGGCTACTGTCCTAAGTTGCTCTTAGAGAGTAACAACACCAGGACACATCAAAATAAAAAAAAAAGCAGGGAGGGAACCGGTTGGGCAAACACAGCAGTGAGGTATACAGCTGATTTTTGTGCCGCTGCCTTCAGCTGAGGAAGGCTGTGGAAGCCAGAGGCAATGTGGAAGAGGGGCAGTTTTGGGCAGGGGAGCAAAGAGCTTTCTCATGTCATCTCTTCTGTACATGCAGCTTTAGGGATGTGATCTGGACACCCGCTGACAGTGGCAGCCCCTCCACAGGAGCATGCAAGCTTTGGGTGGGTGATCTGAATGGCCTCTTGATGTCCACTGACTATAAACAGCTTCAGTAGATGACACTAATGTAAATATTCAGAGAAGCTGGGGTTTTAGTGCTGCTTCCTTCAACACAGACTACCAATAGTTCTTGTTTAAAAGTTTCCTTTGCCAGTTTGGCTAACACAACTAGCTAATTATCAGGGTAATTGCCATTTACTATGGCAATCAAGAGTAAGTCTCAGTTGTCCTAAACCCTGTGGAGCTGATTAAGATGATCTCTAACCCAGAGAGTTCATGGAACTTAAGAAAGTCAGTGAATGGTTTCCCCAGAGAGAACAAAGGCAGATTTCTGGGTATAAGATCCACTGCTTGGATTCCTGTGAGAAAAGTGCTAACATATTCACCTCTTGCCCGCAATCTCCAGCATTTTTCCAAGCTCTTAGTCTCCAGAGCAGAATTATGAAAGTTATACATCCTTGTTTGCAAAGCTGCTGTCAGTGCTTTACTAGCAGTGCCCCAGTTGAGCATATTTCACTGCGTGCAATGGCTGCATTTAGTGAAAGCAATCATTCTGGCAGTCTGCATGATGGAAACCCTAATCTGTGCAGTGTCATGCACTGTGCATCACCACAAGGGAATCTCTAGTGACTCAGTATTAAAGACAGGGAAGCAGTGGCACTGTTACTATTATTTATGACTTATTCTGCGCCACAGATGTGTAAAGCACTTTAAAAAAACAAATAAAGGAGGTATCCCTGCTGATAACCATGCAGAGCAGCGAGACACAGTTGGCATCCTCATGGTTCCTGCTGTCTAAAGAAAGAAAGCTGGGAATCAGTGAGGACAGCATCACCTTCCAGTGCTGTCAGAGATCTGGGTAAATAGAGAGTGGTCAGCATTATAGACTCCTGAACAGACAGAACTGTTAAAAAAACTTGTGGATGTGGTTTAGTGGAGGGCTTTGCAGTGCTGGGTTAACACATGGACTCAAAAACCTTAGAGGTCTTTTCCAACCTTAAAGATTCTATATTTCTATGAAAATCCTGCTTATTATTTCCATTACATTGTATTTTAGTGTCTCCTTCTCTCATCTCAGATCAGGGCTTCATGCACAAATTAAGAATTAACTCTCAGGCTCAGTTTTCCCACTGACACAAACGTAAATTATTCCCCTAAAACACAGAACATAGGAAAGCAAAGAATGTGTTCACTTACTCCCTCATGCAGAGAATATTTCCATGCAGACACTATCCTAACAGCTAAGAGTAAAATAAATTACTGTTGTTATTAGTAAAACCACCTCTTGACTTCAAGATATTGCTCTGTTTTCCTCTTTTGTACCTCTGGTTTGTCTGAAGACCCTGATCTGCATCACAGGCAGTGACAAAGGGATATGAAATATATGCAGGGGTGACAAGTCATTCACCTCCTGCTAAATATTGATCTTTAAAATAATAAAATAATAAAAAAAAATCCAGTCTGCATTCCAAAACTGTTGATTTCTACAGTAACAAGTAATTTTTTTCACTTTCCTCTCTGTTTAATCACCTGTTTCTCATGTCAGCTTCTGTGGTTTTCAGCTACCAATGTCTATTGAGGCTGAACTGGTATGTACCAAAGTAACAATTACTCTGAAACAGGAGCTCAGGGGTTGCCTACCCATGCTTCATTTTTTCATGTCCTTCATGATCAAAGCCTGCTCTTTCCATCTGACTAATGTACTAACCTTGGTCTGAAAAATTGTGCACCTCCAGCCACCACTAGCAAAAGGTGCCCGAAGTTACTTGGGCAGGGGGACACACAGTGAAAGTGAGAGAAACCTGATGAGATCAAGAATATCATTATCAGGACTGATAGTGGTTTGGCACATCCCATGTGAGATGTCTAACCGGGAATCCACCTGTGGGATCAGTGTTTCTTGCAGAAATGTCTTTGGATGGGAGAAGGATACCCTTCAAGTCCTAAATTTATTTCTTCATTTGGTTCAACAGAGAGGAAAGTTTGATGGTGTTCATGGTGCATTGCAAAATACATAAATTTATTCAGTCATTTCTTAACCGAATGTTCTGCTTAATCTTGAAAAAAAATCACTCAAAATTGGCTTGTCTATACTCAGTTTCCAAGAACACCTTGATTTCTTCACATTACTGTAAATTTTACAAAGCTAATACCCCTCTCTATCCCGATTTTAGCTCCTTATCATATATATTGCTATGGCTCTGTCTTTATTTCATTGCTTTTTATGTGACGTTACAGAACAGCTTGCAAAACATCTGGCAGTAAATGGCTCATATTTTGAGGCTATAATTTTGCAGGAGGAACTTTTAGAGAGATTAGTAAGTTTTGGATAAAAGTCATTGCCAGAGTGTAGTACTTTTCACTATAATAAGATCAGAGGAATTTCCTTATGAAACCAAAGTCTTGAAAAAATTAGGGATTTTTTTTTTTTTACCTTGCCAGCACAAATGATGTTATAACAGAAAGTACTGGTTCTAAATTTGCCATAACTGTAACTTTGCATAAATTTGTTCTGCTTTAGGAGGAAAGAAGGATGCTATTTTCAACAACGCACACCCACTAAAAGCATCACATCAAATGGTTCAATGGAGTAAAGTTGTACTGAGCTTGGTGAAGCTATGCTGATCTATTGCTGTAGCCTAACAACCTGTTCTGGGCACTGTAATAAAACTGAATATAGTTAAATCTTACTGTAGGTAGTGAAAACAGTGTCATTGATTCATAAAACCCATGAAAAAATGTGATGGAAAAGTATGCCCTGATGCTACTGCAGAAACACTGGTTTCTGGGTCAGGAAAAAGCATGAACTGTTATGACAATATTGAAGAGAAATGTGTGGAGCAGCTATTGGAATTAAAATGATGGAATAAAAAGTTTGCCCTTATACCATATATTTATTTCATAAATGAAACAGAACCCTTTATATAAATCTCTGAGAGTTTACAGATTGTGTTGTGCTAAAAGAAAGATAATTTGGACACAACCAGCTTTCCAGTCTTATTCATACCCAGAGGTGTTCCCTCTTCCAGTATATGAGACAAGAAAACTTTTATCTAATGTGTTTGAGTCTCAGTGGTATGAAAAGAAATTTCAATTGCTCTAGACTTTGTACCTCAAATATGGGTACTCTGGCAAGTTATACAATAAATTATGTACCTTTCCTCACAATTAACACACAACAACCTGGGCTGTTATATTTGGTTGTTAAAATTAAAGTAACCGAACACAGAGGACCAAAGTCACTGGATTCATGGCTTTGTGAGGATTCATGAAAATCATAAAAAATCATAGAAAACTTTAATGAGCAGCACAGACACGGTACATCAAGCACAATAAGTCACCATCTAATCCAAAGTATAATGAAACAGTTCAAGTTTAGAATTAAGTATAGTTACAATACAAGAAAGGAAAATCTTTTGTTGAGTCTCTCCCTTTAACTTCTCTTTCAAAGTAACTATAGGATATGCTAAATGCAGGATTAGACTGAAAATCTTAATATAGAAAGGACAGAAAATAAGAAAGAATATTTTAAGCTCAATGATACATATTTTCACTTTTTTTCTCTTCCCTTTTCTTTTGACCAGCCTTAGGCTGGTGCTTTGATCTATATTTCAGTCACCAAGGTCCCTTATCAGAGAAAGCACAAAAGAGGGACAGTGAAAGATACAGATAGAATGACAAATAGATGCACCTTGAGTCACTGCAGAGTGACTTTTCTGCTCTTCAGAGTGAATTCTATCTGGAAACCACATCTGCAATGGGAATGGACCAGAGCTTTGCCCTGAGGCCCTAAACCAACTCCCGCTGATTGCAAAAAGCACTTTTTGATATGTAGGCTGATCAGCCTAAGATTCCAGAGAATAAAACAATAATACATAATGTTCTGACATTCCTTGGATGCTCCTTTTTGTGTTCCCCTCCCTTCCTGCGCTGAGGGCAGTTTTATCCCTCCATATGCCTCTTTTCATGTGTGTGTACCCCTCTCTGCCTTCTAGGAGTAACTTTTACATGCACAGTGTAAGGCACATAGATCAAAACTACACCCAGCCCAGCAGTCTCTCTGACAGACCAGGGGCAGATGCCCAGGGTAAAAGAAGAGCCAGAAAATCCTTCACTGCTCATGTTTTACAAGCCAGAAACAGAGATGGTAGCTCTATTAGGTCACCCTCAGTATATTCTCCTTTCAGACACAGGAGGTGCCTTTACCACAGTGGTAATTTTTAGCATCAGTGGCTTTCACATATGTGTAAAGAATTACTCCAGTTTGTCTGCTTTTAACTGAGTGTGTGGCACAATATTCTCATGACTTTAAGCTGATGAATCAGAAGTTGATCCCTCTTCACCTCCTCCTTGTTTCCCCTGCTCTGCCTCACCTCTTCCCCAGGAGTCCTGGTCCAACTCATTGTTTCTTGCAGAGATGGCACCCACACCTTTAATCAGCCATCCTGCCCTTTCCTGTGCCTTTCCCACTTCTGGCTGAAACAGAAAGACCAGAAATGCAGAAAGCATTGAAGGTGCAAGCATATCACACATTTATACATTGGCATAATAACATTATCTATTTGTTCTCTATTCATTTCCTGATATTTCCTAAGGTTTGATTTGCTTTTTCACTTCTACTGAAAATTGAGTTGATTTTTTTATAGAACTGGCTATGATATTCCCAATATCTCTCTCCTGAATGATAATAGTCAGCCCAGAGCCCATAATTTTGTAACTAAAGCTTTATTGCTTTTACCTGTGTAAATTACTTTACATTTATCCATATTGAATTTCATTTTCCATTTTATCTCTCAGCCAGTTAGCCCTGTACAGTCTTTTTGCAAATCTTTGCAGTCAGTTCTCAGTTTTACTAAGCCAAGCAAGTTCATGCCATCAACAAAGTTTGTGTCCTCATTCTGTTCACCTTAGAGACTTGTACACTTCTCTGGGGTTTTTAAGCAGCTGATTCAGGGCCATAGTACCAAGCAAAGTGAGACAAACTAGTCTTCCTCAGCCTTGCTACGAGAATTATTTGTACTTTATGCTTTCAAAATTTTGCATACCTGGCTATGGGCCATTACCTTCCCATCTATTTTTATCTATTTTTTCACTTCTTTTTCTCATATTTGTCCTCCTTATAAAACAACTGCATTATTCATCTCTTTGAACATGCATAGCAATTTTAGATGGAGTTTGGAATAAATCTGTTTCATAGAGAAAACATAGCCTTCTCCAAAATGATTTTCAGCTTGAGGGCAGCTACTAAACTTGTGTAATGTCAAGCAGAGAAAGCAGAGAAATGGTGTTGTATGCTTAGCTGTCACACTGGATATTGGAGAGTAAGGCACAGTACTTTTTGTAGCCAGTGATACCCGCCAAGTGATATGACCAAAAGCACATCAACCCTGCTAAGACCTAATGGTCTTGCCCACTTCCACCTGAGTCAAAAGTAGGTGACTTCAGAGGAAAGTACAGAATGCAACTCTTGCTTCAGGACCCATAATAAAAATACCTTAACTTCCTTCACACAAGATGTAATTTGGTTACAGTCATTCTCAAGTAAAATTTCTTTGGAAATTTGGTCTTGTTTCTTTTTCTTGATTTTTGTTCTTTGTTTGCTTTTTGGTTTTTTACTCTCTGCAGATACTCCTCTAACTAGAGGCTCAAAGAAATGACATAAAAGGCTGTCTAGTGAACACACATACCACCCTCCCAAAGGAAATTGGCAGGTAGGAAATCTGGACAGGTATTTCAGTGATGCCATTGATAGGGTGATTTGGTGACTAGAAAAACACTTCCCTTACAAGTTCATGGAGATGATTTTATGGTCCTTCATAGTTATCTCAGCTCTTAACTAAATCCACCTGATTTTTGCACGCCCAATTTATGTGGTTAATTTACAGAGCTTTTCCCCTTTCAGACTGTCTATAAATATGCCATCATGTCCTCTAAACCTTATTTAAACTTCCTGAAGCACAGTAACAACAAACTTCCCACCACAGTCAGCAGCAGATTTCAATGGAGCTGCTCATGAGTATGGGCTCTGTGATTTGGCACAGAGAAAAAGCATTGGTGTGTAGGCTACTGCACCTCTAACCTCTTTTACAGTAAGAACAGAATCTTATTCCTTCCCCTTTTTCCCTATCTCCTAGTGAGGTCTTAATCCATGTGAAGTTTTAACTCTCACTCCATGGTTACCAAGTTTCCCAAACAGTCTCTTGTAAGGGTCTTTACCAAAGGTCTTTTGAAAGCCTGAATAAATTTTATCCACCATTTCTCCCTTATTCACTGTTTTGTTAATTCTGAATGAGCATTGGCAGCTTAGAGAGCTATTATTTGGCCTCGAGAAGCCTGAGGCTTTAGTCCTACCAGGTTGTATACATTAAATTAATATATAATTCTATCTTTCATAATTTTCTTGACTATTTTTCCAGCTGCTGAGGTATGCCCTGTGTATCTATAAAAGACAATTGCCTCTGGCACTTTATAAAAGATTAAGGCAGTCTTGGCTACAACCCAGTTGGCTGTGGTAGCAGGGTTTCATTTCAGATTTTTAACAATAAACTGTATATCTTTAAACAGCAATTCACCTGCTTCATTATTTAGTCCCTCATAGCTCCCAGACAGCTTAGACACAGCAGTGATGATTAATTACTATGCAATGTGTTGTGTTATTCCAGTACCTTTTTTCCATTTTTTTGTTCTCAGAGAACATCTCACCCTTGCTTCATGTTGATAATGGCACCTATTTAAGTTATTTTTGTAAACAAGAGTTTAAGCTCAGTAACATAAGTCAGTGTGTTTTTTGCTTATCTCTTCTTGACATGGTGGAGAAGAATGTGTGTGACTGACACCGTGTGAAAAAACAGAGGGAAAAAATGAAACAAAATGAATACTTCATGCTACTGGTGAGACCAAATAATTCTCTTTGAGAATGGTCCAAATAGTGCCCTGGTAAACGAGCATAAATTGAATCTACTTCGAGTCTGATATACATTTGAAGTAAATTGGTGTACTTTCCCCGAGACAAAGGAGAAAGTCGTTTACACCACTCGCAGCTCATTTATTTCAATGAAGTTATTCTGCATTTATGTGGGTGTAACCCAGAACAGCCTTTAGTTCACTGTTAAGGCAGTAACTTCTCTGCCCCTAGTCCTTCGATGGTTGGTAGCAAAAATAGTCTGTGGGATACTGAATGAAACAAGAAGAGGAGAGGAGAGGAGAGGAGAGGAGAGGAGAGGAGAGGAGAGGAGAGGAGAGGAGAGGAGAGGAGAGGAGAGGAGAGGGAGAGGAGAGGGAGAGGAGAGGAGAGGAGAGGAGAGGAGAGGAGAGGAGGAGGAGAGAGAGGAGAGGAGAGGAGAGGAGAGAGGAGAGGAGAGAGAGAGAGAGAGAGAGAGAGAGAGAGAGGAGAAGAGGAGAGAAGAGAAGAGGGGAGAGAGAGAGGAGAAGAGAGGAGAAGAGAGGAGAAGAGAGGAGAAGAGAGGAGAAGAGAGGAGAAGAGAGGAGAAGAGAGGAGAAGAGAGGAGAAGAGAGGAGAAGAGAGGAGATAAAGCTCTCAACATGCAGAGAAAATAGTTTTTGTTGTTTATTTTACCAATAGGTGGAAACTTACTTGAACCTCTCATTCCCATTGTGCCAGGCACCATAGCAACTTAACTGGGTAGAGGCTGTTGAGGCAATAACTCGTTTGCTGTTTTGCACTTCCCTTCCCTCTGCCCCCCAGCTAAACTGTGTTCTGAACAGCCAGACAGCCAACTGGGGCTCCTGGACTACTCTGGCTGGGAAGCAGCATACTCCAGCCTGATTCCTTGTACCCTCTTCAGTGTTTCTATAATTTCTTTGTGCCAAACACAGCAGAATGCAGCACAAAGATAAAGAGAGAGACAATACCCTGCTCAAAGAGCTTCCAGCAGAAGCAGTCATCATCCAAAGAGGGAAATGGAGAGGCAGTCTGCCTGAGCTCTCACTAGAATAGAAAACTAGAAATAGAAAGTGAACCAGCAGTTCTTGAGACCCATATGCCTTTACAATGCACTTATTTTAGACAAAACATTTCAGGTAACAATACCTTTCTTAGTTGGGTGCTGGAATTCTTGAGTACTGCTGCCCCAGGATTAATTGCAGTCTTTGGAAATGCTTTGTGTTATCTCTCTGTTACAAGTGATGATGAGTTGTTTCTGCTTTGCAAGTTTGAGTTGGTTTATTGGAAATTTTATGAGGGTAAAAGAGGTTTATGGGGGTAAAGAGGAAGAATTATCACTCCATGTTAAAGGAAGAGTTATTACCACTACTCATAATAGCAGTGGGAAGGATTATCACTAGCAAAAGCTCAAGAGGATTACTTGGGATTCGGCAATGTACAGTAAACAATCTCTTGCAGAATGTCAATGCATATTTTACAATATAGTTGGCGTTGGTGATCCATGAAAAAAAATCTGCTGCAATTTAAGTTTAATCATTCTGAATCTTAGAATTAAATTAATATTCAGTTGTCACAAAACCAGTGGAAATAAAAAGCTGCTTAAGAAAGGAACAGGGAAAAGCACTGTAATTTCATTTCAGTCTAATTCCAATTTAAAATCTTTGTATCAGCATCCCCTTGGCAAGTTTTCAGTAGACTCAGAAGACTTAGCAGGGTAGTATGAGCATGCAGATAACAGATGTGAGATCACCAAGCAAACCAGTTTCAAAAGCTTCTGGTTTACATTAAATATTTTTTAAAAGCATATGATATATTCCTGACTTTCCTATGTCACAGTCATAAATATCAGCTGATTAAGTGTTGTTCTTATTTAATAAAAATACAGATTCCTTAAACACACTCACAGGCATGCACACAAGCTCATCCTGTCTACAGAGATTAAACTCAGCATAGCCAGGATTAAAAAAAAGGTAATGAAGAGAGTATAAATGAAATTTATGTGAGTGTTTCTTATGGTAGGAAAAAATAATGTAACTAGAATGAGGTTATGTGTGACAAAAACATCTCATATTCTGCTGGAAATTACTTGGATCATGTGAAGATGGGCAGCATATAATATAGTGAAAAGATGTAAAAGACAGTATGAAGAAAACGAGCCTATCTAGGATATGATGGAATTACATGAACTAAGATTAGTTTTGCCCTTGGAAATTTATATTCACATTTATAGTTATGAATATAAAATCAGATTTATAAATCAAAAATAACTGAAGATGAATTCTGCACCAACTCTTGTCTTGCTATTCAGTTATCAATGGGAGGTTTCAAATCAGCCTCTGCTGGAACTTAGGAGTGTGAGTGATGCTTTGTTCTCTCTCATACCTTTTATGTAGCTGTGTTCAGTAACTGTATAGAGTCATAGCATACATATACATACTAAAACATAAATATATTTACATGTAAAGGTTTGTATTCAACAACACACAAGATTCTCAAACCTGTCATCAAGGTGCCTCCTTTTGGAAAGAATTCTTGGTTATTACGGAAAAAAAACCTCCCCAAGACAAAATGACATGCTAGTTATACATTCCTCCTTGTTTTCAAAACAACACTTGTACTATGAGTATGTTTTGAAGTCACTCTTTTGCAATACAGTTATGTTAATGGAAATTAGGGCTGGAATTACAAACATGAAAAACTGAAATATAAAAATTCGGGATGCTCTGGATCATTAAAAAGGGTAATTAACATTGTTTTGCAAAAATTATGGAAAACTCATGCAAATTACATCTTATTTCAAATAAACTTGCTATGCATATATACATACTAATTTTGAAAGATGAGTTTCTAATTTTTAGGAAATAAATAAGTTGGAAAATTAATTCTCTTATATTGATGTATTTATTATGTTTAGGAATTTACTAAGCTTATGAAACATAGATTCTCCTGTTCACAGTGGAAATCAATCATGGACAAAGCCACCTTCCCCAAACGCACTCAGCAAAGTATCTCAGTTCTCACCTGGAGGACCATCTCTGGGATATACAGTGCAGGCAAATTAATCACAGTGCTTGTTCAACCCCCAAAGTTGCCAAGTTAACAAAGCAATTAAACAAGTGATTACAAAAAATATTTTGTATGAGGGCAATCCTAGTAAACAGGACTAGTCACTGACCTACACTTGGAAGCAGAAAGATCTAATTTTCCCCTCACACATTGCATCTGCAACTAAAAAATCTAGGTATGTAGGATGAGAAGGGAATATGCCATAGCAGTGGAAGGTAGTTCACAATAACAGCACTGCCCCCACACAGAGGTTCCAGGGGATCCACAAGAAAATGTTTTTATTAAAAGACATCTATAACAACAGGTACTGACACAAGGTCCTGTGCATATTTTTCAGTCACAGTACAGTGGCATATTCTGCCTTCATTTACAGGTGGCCCAGCATTACTTTCCTGAACTGCAGAAATCTTGCTTTACATAGAATTAATACTTTCAGTAACAAAACACCTTTTTATTTTATCCTTTTGGTACATGATTCAGGATGAACCTTTCACATGGTATATTTCCAACTTTCAAAGCATCCCTTTGAAAAAAGTCCATTTTCTGATTTGGTTTGGGGTGAGGCCTCAGCAGGTAGAAGGTAGCACAGAAGGAATGAGATCACTCACAGCCTAAGGTAGTGCCTGACACAGACTATGTTAGCAAGCACGTTTCTCCTTTCTGCTGGGAACTGTATTGAAGCGATTTGGTTTTAACGGCACATAATTTGCTAGCACAGTTCCATCTCTCTGAAATTGCACTCATGGCTCCCCAGTGTCACCTTGACTTTAAGGAATCCATCCTCCAACAGTTTCCAAGCCTCCACTCAGGTGACAATTGCAGTCAACTTCCAACACATTATTCTTTAAATCTTGTCTTACCATGCACCCTCTTTACTTTGACCTTCATTCCAACCAGGATCATGTGTCCTGACCAAACCATGTGACAAACTTGAATTTACTTAGTCTGGGATTTTCAAGGTAATGGGATGAACTCCTGTGTCAAGCAGGGTCTCCAGCAGCCTCAGCCTGCGGGCACTGCTAAGTCTGCTAAGTGGTGTGAAGATGTAATTGTGATAATAATAGCACTGCTGAATATCTACTGAACTAAGGTGTTCTGCTACACTTTTGACCCCTGCACATTTATACACCTCGTCCTGGCTCCTGAAATGTTTTCTAAAGGGTTGTTTGTTGCTGCAGTGTCCTTGATGTGCACTTCTGGAGGCTGAGCCAGCGGGTGCTGCAGTGCTTGACAATCCTTAAATGCTTCAATGCTTTTGAATGCCTGATATATTTTGCAGCCTTCTTTCTTTTTGAAGCAGCTTTGAAAATGGTAAGACATACCCAACAGCAGTTCTCAGGCACTTAATGGCCACTGTTTCACATCAAATTGGCAGCATCTGTTTGCCAAATGACAAAGACAGCCTGTGTCAGATAAGCTCTGGGTCTCCAGGTAACAAATCTGGAGATGAGCAGAGTTGTTTTTCTCTCTCTCTCATGAAGCTTCTGTTGTCATTGCTATGGAAAGCAATGATGTTATTCCAGGGTACAGCTTTGTCTTGTCAAGAATGGCAAAGGTGTTTTCACCTATTGTATGTCAAGATGTCTGAGATCCACTTACTGCTTGGCCTACATCTTTTCAAAGCGTCTTCCTAGAATAAAAAATTCTCTCTCATCTCTTTGATCGCTACTTTGATTATTCTTTCATCTCCTAAACAAAGTGACCCATGCTTTCTGATGTTCAGCTGGACTAACAAATAATTTTTAATGATTGCTATTGTCTTTACACATCTCAGGATCTCTGACTTGAATGTCACTGAATATTTCTTCATTGCTATGATTTCTATAGATGACTATGATCTTTATAGATACCTTTAACTTTTGCTGTAGTATCCACAACTAGGAGGTTCATGGTGTAGATAGTGATCAGTAGGTACAAATGAAACACCATTTTGGAGCACTGTGAGGTGCTCTCATTTTATTCACAACGTGTTTGTTGCCCATAAATTCTGCATTATGTCTTTATCAAGAAATAGATACAGCATTGATTGGTCCGGCCAAAGAGGGAATTATGGGCAATATGAATAACAGACAAATGTAAACTAAACTGTGCTTTCCACTGGATACCAAGTAATCATTACTATTTTCTCTCTCCTTTTTATTGCTTTTAAAGTGGAAACTGTGACTTTGTACAGTTATTTAGAATGTTCCTGATTGTGAAGACACTGGATTCTGTGTGCACAGAGTTTGTTTTCTGGTGTAAATGCTTTTTTAAACTTTGTTGATGGAAAGGGATGCACCAGTGACAGCTACAACATACAACACAATTATAAGCAAAAATGCTAAAGGTATATTATGCATATCATATAGAATCAAGCCACATCTTATGAAATGCAATCTTTTTCATGACTGAGATGGTGATTCATAAGCACTGCCTTGATGATCTTATGCTGATGCATATAGAGTAAGCACTTATCTGTCTCCAGTGACAATATATAGAAATATTAGAAAAATCACAGTCTCAGCTTACTGTCTTTGAAACATTAAATTCAGCAGTTTCCACTGCTAACCTCATTAGTTTCAAAATATTACTTAAAGCATGCATGTTAAACAAATTCAGTTAACTGTTGGAATAGTCTAAAAATATGGACATAGTCAATTATTTCAGCTCAGTTAATTGGAAATAGCTCTTTAAAGTCAGTAGCTTATATTTTATAGAAATTTGCTTCCTATATATATTTTCATAACTTCACTTTCCATATTTGCACTTTTGTTTTTTAGCAGAACCATTCAATAATTTTTCTGCTTATAATATGAATTCTGTTTTTCTAAGCAATGTTATATATTCAAAATTCACTCAAGAACATGTTCAAAGGATAGTGCTATAAATGAAAAACTAGTTGAATTTGCAGGAAGAAATATTTGCCACTTGAAAATATAATGTCATTGAAACCAAGGAATTATCATTAAGGTTATTTTAACTATGAAATTACAGTTCTGAAAGCATAAAATATATTAGCTATATCACATATATATTTTTTATGTTAACATTCAATTTCATCAAAATCAGAACAAAATCACCCTTTACAAATGACACCTTGAAATTACAGTGGTTTTTTTTTTTTTTTTAACTTGAAAATTTTAAAGAGAAAAGTTATGTGAATTCTAATATAGAGCTTGTGGGACTTTTTTTTCATTATAGACTCAAATTTAGACTAAAACAGAATTTCAAAGTTTTATAATGTCCCCAGTGATAAAGCAGCAAAGTCACTGAGTGATCATGTACAGAATTTCTCCACAAAGCAGTTGTGTAATTGTGTAGCAAAGGGGTTCCCAATTGGTGCCTCTTTAATGAGTTAAGCCAACATGAAAAGGAAGGCACAGCCCACGGTGCAAATCAATGCATGTGGTGGAAGATTGCAGAGCAACCAAAGGCAATTCTAGAGATTCAAGGGTGCTGCAGTGAGGCTGTGGAGGTGCAGCTCTACCAGTCTGTGATGGTTTATTGGAGACATGGGAATGAGATGGATCAGGAGGAATGCAGGGATAGAAGCTGTGGGTAGAGTGAATGGGGTAGAAAAAATCCAAAGTACAGAAAAGCCCTTAAATCTGTTTTAGTGAAGACTGAGGGTCATTGCTGACTGAAAAGCAAACCAATTTATAGTAAAGGTCATACCTGCTGCATTGGGATATACATTTTTAATGAAAATAGCAGGGATTGTGGATGCTTATGAATGAATAACTGTGCATGAAGACCATCAGTACTGCTGTAACAAACAGATAATGCCTACAGTTCACCTTTCAAAGCTATTTATCTTCTAACTGATGTTGTCTGGTATCAATATCCTATACTGTTCCTACCTGTGCAATCAACCATCTATTGTCTTAAAAACCACATGGTCAAAAGAGATTTTCATGCTAGTGCACCTTTAATTTAGGAAGAATTTTTTTCTCTGTCAGTAATCCTTTTAGTCACAGATGTTTAGCTTGGTGAAATGAAATAGTTCACAGTATGCTGAAAGTCTGTCTATGATTAAGTGTAATCACTTTTTAATTAACTGGAATTTTCAATATCTTTCAAGTACTCTTTATGAAGTTTTATTCAAATGAGGACATAGTTTACTTTAGTTTTTAAAGTTTGGAGTTCAGGGAAAAGGCAATGGAAGAGACAATACAGATAAAACGAAGCTTAGCACAAAAAGAGCGATGCATAAAATCTGCTTAAGGGCTGGTCAGGGTGTGTGCCCAGAAATCGACCCTGAGCAAGACCTTAAATGTGTATTAGTCTGTACAGCTGTTCATATGCATCATTACCTCATCATTACCTTATCATAACCACACCATTGTGTGGTTATTAATTATTATGGTTAAAACTGTAATTGAGTGAATGTGTAGAGCAGTTTCAGCTGCTTGAGCAGTGGCACAGAGAGCTCCACGTGTGACATCCACCCAGCTGGAATAGTTGTCCTCCCCAGAAAGTATCACAGGTGCTTCAGCAATGCACTACAGAACTCTCCAGGGCATCACGAGCCAGATAAAACCTTTAACGCCTCATGAAGCACAGAACTGCATTATTACAAATTTACCTTCCTGGATCAACAGGCAGATAAATCGAGGATCATTATAAACCAGAGCAGAAAACCTACTATTATTTCTTTTGAAAAGATCAAATCTGAACATTTTCCATCCAAGAATGCATAAAATTTTCTTTTAATAATAACCAAGGATTTTGTTCTACCAAACTGAAAAGTCTCTATTATATAAAGGACAAACTTTTCATTTCAGTAAATATGTACTATGAAGTAGAGCTTTAGTATCATATAAATATTATAAATACTTTGTAAAAAACAATATTATAAAATCATACTGAACATATTATTAAATGAAAGCTAAAATTATAAATTAATTTTATGTCATTAAAAAAGATATTTTAAATAGATTTTAGAAAATGAAAAAAATTTTAACACTGTTTTGGAATTTTTACACAAAACAAAATCAACAGTGATATATTAAATATTTTGTTTTCAATTGAATTTGTCTTCTGAATAATCATCTCTATGTAGCTTTCCTCTTTCAAGCAAACATGATGTTGAATGTACATGAAATTAATTTAAATATATTCCTATATTTTTTGCTCTAGTGGTAATTAATGTTATTCTGGTGGTGTCTGAGTGGCCATTTAAAATGCCACCCACCCACCAATCCCTCTGAGGAGAATTCTGAATCTATTGTACAATCAAATGGAGCAGGAAAGTCTCAGTCTAATTCTTGATGCAGATAAGATGAGACAGATGTGTTTCAAGGGTTGGAGATGTATCTGCGAGAGGCATCTAAACAATAAAAACCAATTTACTTGATTCAGGCTCAGGCCAAGCTTCCCTGATTGCAGGTCCAGAAGGAAGAGGCAATACCTGCAATCAGCTTTTTGGCTTAGACCAAAAGAAAAGCACAGCTTGGGAAGTAAAGATTACACAGTCCTTTCAATGCCCCTGATTTGTCTGAGGTGGGTGCCAGCCCTCTGGTCACAGGGTGGGTGCTCTGTCAGGCAAGAGCCATCCTCCTTGCCCCCAAGAGTATGGGTGAAAGGATGTAAATCATCCATTTTGCTGCTTTTCTCAAGATTCGTGATGTGCTTCTGCAAAACAGCAGTGGCACTGCCTGCACCTACGCTAGGGTGGCACAGCTCAGGGCAGTTTGGGATAGCAGATGTGTAATCATTAAGTGTGAAAACATCTCTCTCTCTGAGAATGGATCTTAGCAAACTAAAGGATCCCCAAATTGTCTCTCTGCCCCCTCTCTACGTGGTGGCATTCTCTGAGGAAAGGAGTTCTCTGCACCTAGCAAGGTGAAAGAAGAAACCATGGTAAGGAGGAAGATTTCTGTCCTTCCCATAGACCAGCAGCAACGTGGATTTTTGTGTGATGGTCACCAAATGGGACTGCAAGCAGCAAGCATCCGGTGGCAGGAGCTGGGAAGGGGCGGCATTGGAACAAGTAAAAAGCAAAGGAGTTTCCTTCCTTAGGAAGAGAAGAGAGCTATTGGCTTGATTTAAAAAGGTCTAGCTTCTAAGCTCTAATTAAAACTTCAAATGAAGGGGAAGGGGAGGATGAAGGGAATGTGATTGTAGCACTTCTGCAAAAACTGCACAGCCCAGGGGTCCCATTCATCTCTGGGAGGACATTCTACCCTCACAAAGGCAGCCCAGCCTGGCACCAGCCTGCACAGCCCTGGCTGCTCCTTAGAGCCAGGCACAAGTGCTCAAAGGACATGTGAGCCGGATGGAAGGGAGCTGGCAGAGCCAAGGGGGGAAGTAGCTGTCACCCATGGCTGTGGCCAGCACAGGGCTTTCGTGAGCAGCAAGGCTGCTTCTCATCTCTCGGATGCTCTCTACAGCCTCATTCCCAAGATCACCACTCACACCGTTCACTGAAGTTGAGGAGTGGATTTTAATTCCAAAGAAGGGTCAAGGTGGGGAAGCTGTAAGACTGAAATCTATTTTCAAAATGTGTGAGAGATCTGCTTCATAGTACAGACACTGTCACTAAGCCTGGCAGCCTGTGGCTTGGAGCATGGACCAGGTTTGAATGCACATGTACACAGCCTGGGTGAAGCAAAGATAGTTATTTACTGCTGGTGAATCTGTAGGAAAAACAGTGGTGAGAAAGCACCAAGGCCAAGTGAGGCACAGGGGGGGCTGCCAAGCACACACTTAGGAAGAGCTAATGAAGAAAATGTGTGGGAAATGACAGCCAGTGCTATGGCATGCTAAGAAGGGGTGCTAAATTTGCAGGGGGTAGAGGTTAATGCAGAGAAATCCCAAATGCACGCTTGGATTTACATTTCCATTTTACCCATCATCATTTTTTCACTTCCCATTTAGGCCTGAAGGCAGAAGCTGTGGGTCACCTTCAGTCAGATTGTGCCCAAAACCCATCTCTATATGTAAGGATATTTTCCACTCTGTAATAGGAATCTGACCCATGCTACCTGTGCAGCAGGTGTGAGCCTGTTTCCACTTTGGGCAAAGCTGCTGCTTGCCAGTGATACAGGCAATTAAGAGTTTGGACTGGGAGTATGAGCTCAAGCCTGCAGCTCCCTGGCAGCACAGACACAGTCTGAATTCCCTTTCCTCAGGGAGGTTATGTCCTCCCCTGCATAAATACACATCTATTCTTGCTGTGTACATCTCCCCATTGCCACTGAGAGTATCTATACATCAATAGGGTTCTATATTTTTAAATGAATCCATTGTTACATACTGTCACAGCTCTGGTAACGCATACTTTTCTCCATTAACATATTTTTCAAAAAGTTTTTATGCTGCTAAAAGAAAAACTGCCTTGAAAAATGTTTCTTTCTCCCTCAAAATATTTCAGTTTAAACTATTGCCATTAATATTAATAATAATCTTCTTAGACGTATTCTTGTTTTTTCTAAAGTGGCAATTGAAAGCAGTGCTGAAAGATTTTTATTTTCTTTCAGTGTTGTCTTGCTCAGATCACGTATCTGGCAGAAGAGAGTGCCTATGGGGAAAGGAGGAGAGAAAAGACCACAGTCACTAACACAGAGTATTTTAATACATAATCCAAATGAGTGCTGCAGCCTTTGTTTGAGTAATAAAGGAACAACTGATGCAGTGATAATATACTGTAAAAAATAGCCAATGTTTTGATACAATAATGCTCCCATTGCTATAGGGATTTTTCTGCAGTTATTTAGTTGTGTAAATCATGTGTGTATATATATATATATATAAATAAAACCAAGCTTCATGCCAAATCTTCAGGCGATTTTTACAGCCATTAGCAAGGCAAACATCAAGTACAGGAAGTTTCTTAACATAAAAATAAAAGAAAGTCAGGGAAAAAAAGTCCTTTTACAAGCTTAAACTACCCAGACAATTCATCTTCTATCTGCAGGCACACAAACATACTGGAAGACAAAGACTGCCCTGAATAGCTAACAATAAATCTAGAATCATAGAAAAGCTGGGCTTTAAGGGATCCTCTTACAACCTCCACTGAAGCAGCACCAAAATATATGTAGCACCCTGCATCTTAACTGTCCTTTCAAACCTTCAGTGAAGCAGCTCCTCAAGCCTGTTCCAGCATTTCATATCTATTGGGAGTGTTATCATATAACATTCATCTTAAATTGGCACATTTTTCATAAAACTTCTTATTCTATGCCAAGGACCATGGAAAATAATGAACCACTGAGTTTTTTAGTACAAACTGTGTACTGGAAGACTGATAACTGTGTTTGTCAGTCTTGTCTTTTTCAGATTGAGCCCAGTTTATTCAGCTTAATCTTGTTATTCTTGTAAGGTTTGTCTTAAACCAGCACTAAAGCTGATATACAGCCTAGATAAAGCCTTGTGATGGACAAACAGCACTGAACAATGAAGGAAAATAAAAGAAAAGTTTGCTCTGTCAATCTCATCATACACACAACCAACTAAGAGCTGGTTTGCCTTTCTATTGATCAAAGACTTTTATAGAGATCAGGGCAGTTCCTGCCCTCCACGGTAAGCACCACTGAGGACATAGAAACTGCTACCCTCATTTACACAATGGGACAACCTGCCCTGAAAATCTCTTCTGAGTTGTTTTGGATTTCTGTTCTCTAGAAGAATGAGCATTACAGATCTTGCAGTAATTAAGCTCTGCATATTGCATCTTCCAGCCAAATGCTTTCATTTTTAATAACCCTTTATTTTCTTCTTTTTTTTTTTAGGGTTTTTTTTGCTGCTGCAAAGTGCAGCATCTCAAGATTCAATGGTGCTAGAGCAGGGGAGGCTTTTTAAACTGAATCAATAATGCTTAAAATTTAATTAAGCTGTTGCATCTGAAGAACTGACTCCAAAGAGTATATGTGATCCATCACGATACAGCCAGTGCTGTTTCAACTACAGCAATATAAAAGTGCCCATCTTTTCATTGTTAGCCTTTGGCAACATGATATTTTTCTGCAGAGAGACAGAAGAAAAGAACAAATTCCAGCCAAGAACTCCCTGCAGTTTACTTTGAAGTGTTCACCACACTTTGACCTTCATAGCTAAGCATCCCTTCAAGCCCCACAAAACATGCATGGATTTCTGATCCCTGAATGTTTGATTTTCCCAAGGTGTTTGGCTGTCCTTGCAGAGAATTATCACTGGAAAGGAGAGCAGGAGGAACGTGAGTCAGGGCAATCCCAAGCACAAATACAGGTTAGGAGAAGGGATTGAGAGTGAGATTTGGGGATGTTTGTTGATGAGAAGCTCAACATGGCCCAGCAATGTCTGCTTGTGAGAAAAGCCAACTGTATCCTGGGCTGCACACAAGGAGGGTGGCCAGAAGGTCAGGGGAGGGGATTCTCCCCCTGAATTCTGTTCTTTTGTCCCTACCTGGAGTGCTGCATCCAGCTCTGGAACACTCACCCTAAGAAGGACATGGATCTGTTGAACTGAGTCCAGAGGAGGGACATAAAGATGCTCAGAGGGCTGGAGCACCTCCCCTGTGGAGATAGGCTAAGAGAATTGGGATTGTTCAGCCTGGAGAAGACATGGCGTTGTGGAGACCTTACAGCACCTCCTGCCCCTAAAGGGGCAACAAGACCTGGAGAGGGACATTTTAAAAGGGCTTGTGGTGACAGCACAGGGGGGATTGGCTTTAGACTGAAAGACGGAAGGTTTAGATTAGCTATTAGGAAAAAATTCTTTCTTGTGAGGGTGGTGAAATACTGGAACAGGTTTCCCAGATGTGGATGTCCATCCCTGGAAGAGGTCAAGGCCAATTTGGATGAGGCTTTGAGCAAGCTGATCAAGTGTGTGACATCCTTGCCCATGGTTGAACTAAAAGATCTTACAGGTCCCTTCCAACCCACACTATTCTGTGATTCTCTGAGTTGTTTGGGGTATAATTTTTGTACCTCACTTTTAAAGGGAAAAGAAATATTCCAGCTCATAAACCCTGAGCAAAGGTGACTTCTTGAGAAATTGCAAATGCCTCTAACACTTTGGGAGTGTGCTTGGAGCTGGGAAGGCATCAGGACTCCCCTGAGACTTCACAAAACACTCACACTTGCTCTTTGGACTTTGCAAGCAGATTCCTCAGAGCCTGACAGATCCATTAAACTAGAAATTGCAAGGAGGCAGCCCAAGCTTTTAAATAAATTTAATTTTATTTTAAAATATATGCCCTAAATCATCACACAGTTGAACATTTTACCTATCTAGCTTTATCTACCTTTTCATTCTGAACTTCTTTCTCAGGTCTTATTCCAATTAAGTAAAGAAAGAAAAAGAAAAAAATTGGAAAAGGAAAAAAAAACATGTCATGCTTTTGTACATAATGCATGAACAGAACTTTTACACAATTCTGAAATATTAAAATGGAAGTTTATTATGTTGTGTAATGATTATAATAATACTATATGAATGTATGAGAAATTTCCTAGAGAGATATTTGAAAAGAACTCAGAACATGGCTTTGTCACAGCTCTTTCAATGCTCTATTTTTATGTGTTCCAAAATTATTATTTTTAAACATGCTCTGCCTTTCTCCACATTGTGCTTACTCTGCCTCACCTTGTGTTAGCACTACTGCATTTTACAAGAGCTCGAGGAGGAGAGACAGCTGGTTATGGCAGAGTCAGCTGGTGATGTTGACAAGCTCCCTGATACACTAAAAAGCCAGGGAAAAACAGGTCATGCTGCAAACATCAAAGTTAATTCTCACCAGGAGCTTGTGGGAATATGCTGGTCACATCACAAGGTGTTCATACAAAATATCCTACAGCAGTATTGTCACCTCCACCTGGGCACAATTCCTGCTTCTAACATGGAATGGTGAAAAAGATCCCTCCTGCCACCTCCCAGACACTCCCTGATGCAGGAACACTGCCCTGAAATGTTTACAAAGGGACCATAATATACACTCCTTCCTTAAGCTTCCATGAAAATAAAGAAAATGTCAGAAGTTTCTCCTGAAGTCCACAGAAATATAGCCACAGTTGCAGAAGCTGATATGGCACTTTAAAAGCTGGATAGGAGCCTTACCAAGATGCATTACCAAGAAATTACTCACTAGATTCAAACAAAGCCAGTATTTTTCAATTTATAGACACATAAATTTCATAAAACAGAGTTGTGTTCCAAAAGTATTTCTACTTTGGCTCTGTTTTTCCAATATTATTCATTTTAAAAAGAGTCATTCAAGATTTTTTTGGTCATATTTTCAAGATTTGAACATTTTTCCAGTCCATGGAGCATAAAAACTACCTCTGCTTCAAAAGTTGTTCATAAACTCATATTTTTTAAAAACACAGGTTACAATGCTGCAATAAGAGATACTTTTTAATACATTTTTGAAGTGTTTTTCCGTTGACTTTTAGCAAGATAAAATCTCTACATAAGCAATTAGAAATGAAAAGTACTTATCTTGACAGTTTTTGTAAGGTGCTCTGGGGAGGACTATCTTTTGGAGGATTTGGGATTTTTAGTGCAGAGGGAAAAACTCTCAGAAAATTCCCCCACTAATACTTCTGAGATAATTTTTTTTCTGAAGTATATTTGTAAAAATGCTGTAAGAATGGGTTGGAACAGGGAACTAATTGGACTGGGGTTTGGTCTATGCTTTATCTATTTCACTTTCCAGCAATTTCTCTGCATAAAAGACCCTAATCAGACATTGCCTGCATTCCTAACGCCCTGTGAAAAAGAGAGATGTGCTTACCCAGGAGTAAAACATATGGACTATAGGATAGGAAAAACAGGGTCATAACTCTGGCTCTTCACACCTGTTGGCTCCCCAGTAGCCATCAATATACTGATGTGTGTTTCTTTAGTGAAAGCAACAGTATCAGAAAATTAGTAATTGTTTGGGGCATAGAGTGGACTACTGTTTCCAAATTTTGTAACTTTTGGAATATCTAATTCAGGGTCTAAATTTACAGTGTTCTTTCCTACCATACCTCCACACGTTTGAAAAATTGACAGTTTTCTGATCTGGCTTTTACAGGTTATTTCACAGATCTACATACTCAGCCCAAGGTATTTAGCTGCATGTACAAGCAATCTGAACAAGCATGCTGTTTCTTCTACTTCATAAAATATCCATCAAGCTTAGACATGCACTCATGATCCTTTTTCCCCCTGAGGTTTTTTTTTAGACTTACTCCATGGTCTCCTTCCTGTCCCTAGTCTCTTATTTCCAGTCTCCCTGTTGTTTCCAGCTGACACATTATCCATTTCAGAAGCCATGAGCTGTAGGTTATTTCCACAGAGCAATATCAGTTAGCCCTGGATTTCCCAGGCTGCCACAGTCAGTGACTCCAACACTTTGCTTTGGCTCTCTCCCACTTGCTTTTCCCACTTCTCTTTCCAAAGACTTTCCCTCCAGCATCTGCCTTATTAGGCTGAGGGACAAAACCCCACGCTGGACTCTTTGTAAAGCACAGCATGGGCCTCTAGGGAATACCAAATCCTCAACATGCCCACTAGAGTTAGTCCAGGGGAAGGGAGCGCTGCTGGATACCAATTCTGTATATTAGTAGAAACAAAACCCTCAGAAATACTTTCAGTTCTTTAGAAGACTTTATATGGTAGATGACAATTCAAAACAGGCCTGTTCTGGTATGTTATGAGGATATACACAATGGGCATTTCCTCTGGGAAGATAAAGAGCTGTGCAGCCTTGCACTTCTGAAGCCATGTGCTTTCAAACCACATTATATTCAATAAATACAATAAGAATTCATAAGGAATTTGAAGATTCTGTCAGATCATCTAAAAGAAAATAAAAGAATCACAAAAAAACTTAGAACTGAGTACTTTTTTTATTCTAAATAATAATTTCTCTGATACTAGGTTTACTTAAAATGGCCTGGAGAGACTGATCTGAATTCTGCTACAGGTAAAGAACAGTGTTAGTTTCAAAGACAGTAATTTTAGGGACATATCTTGGATAGAAGGACATATGAGGAACAAAATAATTACATATAAATTTAATCTAGGGTGGTTTATGTTCATGACACAACAGATGAGGCAGTATGAAACTATATTGGTGGGGTAGAAAGCTTATTTAAATACATTTGAATAACTTATTTCCTGAAGTCTGGATAAAAATAGGACAGAGTGTGTGTGGGCTATATTACCGAGGTACATTCCCATTCAAAACAGACATATTTCATCAGTTTTTCCTTTCAATAATCCAATTGTCAGTTTTATAGTCCATAAAAAAAATGTGCAGAAGGGATAGGAAATGACTTTCATACATATCCTGACTGCTGAGTTGCTCTGTTTCATTACATTGCCCTGCAGATGACTGACAGCTCTGTAATCAACTTCAGACTGGATTTAGTGGTTCCACATCCCATTCTCTCATTAATTATTGAAGGCATTTTTCTCTGTTGCACGCCGGGTATCCACTGTGCTTATATTTGCATCTCCTGAGCAGCAGAGGAGTTGTTGTTGAACTGGGAATCAGTCATCACATGCACACACACAAGAAAAGATGAAGAAAAGTAACATAAAAGAACCATAGAAGTGTTTGCAAGAGGCCTGGAGCAGCTCCACTGCTACCTGTGAGGTCTTGTGTTCAGAAACAAACCAGTCGCTTACAAGAGAGGTTCTTGTTTTGCAAGTGCTTTTGGTTTTATTCTAAACAGAGAATAGTTTTTGGGGTTTGTTTTTGTGGGTTTTTTTTTTACAGCTAATGGTGCTATTCACCCATTTCTTGCTGTCTGCTTAATTGGAGAGTGCAGAGGGAAAAAGAAATATTCCTGAGAACCCTGCAAGTACAAATAGCATAAGAGTAAAACGAGTGCCCTCTAAATGCCATATATACTTAAGATCATATTTTTTTCTGAAATAATCAGTGAATGCTAAAAAATGCCATAGTCAGAGTTCTTTCTTAGAAGACCGGGTGACTGATCAATTAAAAATGCCCATAGAAATAGGTCAGGTACAGATCTTCTCATCCTCTCCATCTCAGAGGCAGCTCTGGTGTTAACTAAGACCTGGTGCCAAGGTAATGCACAGCCTTCTTTGCTAGGCTACAGGTGCCCAGCCAATACAGAGCTAATATAAATGAGTCACAGAACCACAGAATTGTTTGGGTTGCAAAGAGTGTTGAAGATTATCTCATTACTCTCCCCCTGCCACAAGGATGCCTTTCACTGGACCAGGCTGCTCCAAGCCCTCTTCAGCCTGGCCTTTAATGCTTCCAGGAATGGAGCATTCACAACTCCTTTGGGCTACCTGTGCCAGTGCCTCACCACCTTCAGAGTAAAGAATTTATTCTTTATAACTAATCTAAACCTAACCTATTTCAGTTTAATGCCCTTCAGCCTTGTCCTGTCACCACATACCATTGTATGTGGTCTCCAGCTCTCTTGAAGCCCCTTTAGGCAATGGAAGGTGCTCTAAGATCTCCCTGAAGCTTTCTGTTCTCCAGGCTGAACAACCCCAGCTCTCTCAGCCTGTCTCCATGGGAGAGGTGCTCCAGCCCTCTGAGCATCTTCATGTCCCTTGTCTGCACTCACTCCAACAGGTCCATGACCTTCTTATGTTGGGGGCCCAAGAGCTGGATGCAGCAGCTGCCTTTTTCTTAATTCACAGTACCACAGAATGGCATGTTTGGGTTGGATGATGCATGACAGCTAAACCATAAACTGAAAATCTCATATCTACTTACAATTAGTTTCAAAAATAGTAAGCTAAATGTCCTACTCACCCAATTCCTACTCTAAAGATCTCAGACTGTATCATTCATAAGTACCCACCTGCCTGCATTGATGTGATGATAACTTCACGGTGCACCAATATCCTGTCTATGAAATAGAAAAACCACCAATTTCTGACCTCGTGAGCATGTTCCATGAGCAACTGTCCATGCTTGGCAGAAAACTAATTTAATTTAAAAGATAATGCTGAGGTTTCAAAATCGGCCGGATTCCAAAAGAGGAAAAAGTTTAAAAAACACTGATGAAACAAAAGTCAGGGGAAAATGTCTGTCTAAATTTTAGGAATTTCAATTTTTATTTTAAATAAAAGAATTATTTTAGAAAATGAAATAGAAGAAAGAACTGAATATGTGTGTTTCTTGTTGAAATATTGAGACTGCCAGACACTCCAACTTTAGCGTAAAATAAAAAGGGCAAAAATATTGACATTAATATGTAAAGTAGACTATTTTGATAATTTTTTTCTAATGAATATTTTATCTAACTTTAGTAAATGAATAAAGACATAGCCCAAGATTTATAAGACCTTAATTACACATTTTAGCATATTGCCAAGGGAACATAACTGGGAGGGACCTCTGATGTTACAGAGGTCGGTTCCCTCACATATTAGCCACAGCACTGTACATCTCAACAATGGGAAAAATAAATTTCCAACCTGCAAATTTCTCAGCTATTAAGGGTACATCTCCAAAATGGAGACTGTTGATGCACACCTTCAGGGGCAGGACTAGTGTCTAAACAACTGAATTGAACACACTGTAATGAACAATACTTCACAATCCTCAGAAAGATAAATTATTCATCTCTAAAGGATGAACAAGACTGAATATTTTTTAAACATTGGATTTTTTCTCATGATGTATGAGAATGGCTGAATTTGTGTATAAGCAAATACTGAGGGCTTTGAAGAATCTGCAGAATTTGATCTATGATTAATAAGTTGAATCAGCTGAAAAACACTTGCAGCAGGCTTTTGAACATAATAAAATTGTGTTATTAGAGAGGTACTATGTAGTGGGACTAAATGTGGGAACATAAAATTTATTCATGAGTTCAGCTGCAGTAAGAAATATCACAATTTCACTAACACTGGGAAGAAGAACAGGCTTTCTTAATGTTACAAACTGTGGAAAACCAGCTATTAAATGTGAAATAATTTCAATGCATCTTGCTGCACAAGCCAATACTGCTGCTAAAAAAGGGACTGTTTTACATGTAAATAAGTTTTTAAGCACTTCAAGTAGCAGACTCACAAACACAGGTCTCTATAATACTTATTCCAGGTGACATTTTTAGCCATTAAAATTGTTTCTCTTGAAATATGTATGAAATATTTTCTCATCCTAGAAAAACAAATATTGAAGTTAATATCAAGAACAATTTTTAAAGCTTCCTGATATTCAGCAAAATGTCAATAACTGTTCATAAATGAGGTTAAGAGGGAATAAAATATCCATTTTCTTTCCCTCTCAAAAAGAAACATTCTTATGAGGATAATATGCTAGTTCTTTTGTGCTTCTCCACCACTTGACTTATAATCAACTAAAAGATTAACTTAGATATAATTACGTGATGCTGCAGAATTAGCTTAATAAATGAGAAAGCTTTGCTAATCTTACTCTCTCTTACTGCTATTCCAAAAATCACATCAGAAAAAAAAGCACCTAAAAAGTTCTCAGTTATATTTGTTGGAACTTAGGCTAATTATCACATGGGATATCTTCATGTCAAAATCATATTCCCTTCTTGAAAAGCTTTACTAATTACTTTCCTAATAGATTTAATTTATAAAACAGTATTTGCATTTATAAACCAGTAGCCTGTAGACAAAGGAATGTGGATTTTCCATGAAGGGAGTCATGAAGATAAGGCTGATGTTTGAAGACAGGGTAAGATCTGGCTTTTAAAAATATAGGAAAGAGGAAGGATTTTCAGAAGAATGCCTGGTAGAAGACATTATTTCGTGTGGATTCTCTGGTCAGTGATAGTCAGAAATTTTCACTGAAGATTTGTGTGGCAGCAAGGGGAATCCAGAAGTGCTCTATGACATCACCTGTACTATGTCACCTCCAATATGAAAAACTCCTTCAGCATAAGAGAAAAAAAAAGTATCTTCCATATCATCATATCACATCACTGACAAACCGTCATCTTCCCCATCATAAAGATAATGACTCTGTGAGCCCTTTTGCTAATATTGAGAAACTCATCAAAAGTAGTAATAGTATTTCTCTTAATTTCCTATTTAAATGTAATGAAGGTCAGATCATACATAATAGCTCCTGTGCTAATATGACACTTACAGTTTAAATAATCCTTTATTTTTTTCTCCAGAACTGAGCACTGCATTTCCAATGAATGCTCTCTAGGAAGGCTGGAATTATCTCGAGTTGTCTCAGGATCACATCTGTCATATTTTAGGATGCACCATGCTGGTGGCCCATAGACAACCTGTTTCCAGCTGATCCAGTGATTACCATCCCACTCTCTGTTATTTCCAGCTTATAAGCACATAGCTGGAATCAGCTTGTTCTGTAAGCCTAAATGCATAACCTTGCATTTCATTTTGTTACAGCTCATCCCCTTCCCACTGTTCAGCTTTCAATGTCATTTCAGTCTCCTCATACAATATTCTAACAGCTGACTGGTGCCAAGACTGAGTATCAAACTGTCACTAATAATGTTGTTATAAAGATCATTTTTATGGTCAAGTGCTGAAAATCACATCATCAAACCTGATAGACTGATTTTCACGTCTTTGAATATGCAGAATAGGAGAGGATCTATGACCAGGAACTTCACACAACTCCTGCCAAAAAAAGCAGCCTCTTTTTCTCTTTGAAATGGGACATTTATGGAGACCAGACTGTTGAGAATGCTGCTTTCCACACAGATTTCCAATACACAGTTATGTGTGAAGCATACATGCACATACCTGTGTCCTGTTCTTTCTTTCTGCTCTCAACAGCCTGCATGTACCTATCTCAGGGTGCCCAGATTTTGACTCCCTATGGGTCTTTCAGCCCTCTATTTCTGCATTTCTAATTATAAACCAGAGAAAACTGTAAATGGCTGAACATAATTCAGTATTTCTCTCCTGGAAATAAAAGCTTGTTATGTCTCTCCTGTTCTAATCCAAACCTCCTTTCCATAAAGCTGGTACTCCTACAGCTCTAGTAAGAGGAGAAAGAGGGAGAAGCATCATCACTTTCCCTTTGAGTAGAGGTTAATTTCTATATGCTGCCTTAGGTGGAAGCACTGGACTCAATAATATTCTACTTTTTCTTTTTTTCCTACCTGTATGTTCAGAGCATTTAAGAAAGTTGCCTATAGAGAGAGACTGTGGATCTGTTTCATCAGTTGGAAAGGAAAACTTGTAAAGTTTACCCTCATTTAAGTTCTGCATCTTCTTAAGGTAATATTACAAATGCACAAAAGAAAAGCAATGTTGTCTTTGTGTAACAGCATACAGATGAATAATCTGGTCCTCCAGCTGGACAGGATGAAAGATTGGGAATTTGTCAATAACAGTAATAGGAAAATGGCTTCTTTTTATTTAAGGCAAATTTCTGGTTATAAGGATGCCCTGTAGAAAGTAAATGGCAATGAAACTGTTGCTGTCTGGAAATGGGTGCAAGAAAATTGCACAGATGAAACAACAAGTGAAAGAAAACTAGTTTGCATGACAGGCACAAATATCAATTCATCTGCCTGTGCAGGCAGCAGCATTTTCTTGGTCTCCCAGTGTGAAAAGTGATTTTTATCAGAAAATACCAAAGTATTACCCAGATAATAACCAGTTAAGGTATTTGACACATTTGGAAAGCATCATTATTGTTATTTTCTGTATATGGCAACCTGGGCAGAGAGACTTGTAATGAACAAGGAAGTTATGAGCTCTTCAAACTACAGACATTTGTCCACGCTTTGGGTCACCTTTTCTCATACTGAAGGCTAAAATAAAGGATGGAGAATTTTCTCATTCAGAATAAGTCTGCTATTGTGACAGATCAGTGATGAAAGCCTGGTCCATGGTCAGCTTTCTGTCTGTTTCTCAAGAAGAATGTTGGGTGCAATGGTGGGTACCAACTAGAGGTGGAAGGTAGAATTAAGCCTAGACTTTTCTTTAGAGCCTCTGGAGGAAAACATCCATTTACACACACACTGTGTGCACAGCACACTTAATCTCATCCCAAAGCAGGTTTCTAAATTGATCAGATTACTCATGCATTATTTTACATATTTCCTTTTATGGACTATAAAAGATAGCTGTGGTAATAAACTCAGATATAAATATTGAAGTTGCTGCAGGCTAAAATTAGTGTGCTGAAACACACTCAGGAAGACATATGTGCTCTCAAAGACCTAGAAATGCCCTATTTAAAACAAAACCAAAACAAAATCAGTGTTTATTTCCACTCAGAGTTTGTGATTGTGGTATAAAACAAGGGTACCCATATCCTTTCAGTATCCTTGAAGCATTTTAAAAATACATGCTGTGCATATTTTAATAGATTCATCTTCAATGGAATAGTGAGTTCAGATTTCTTTTTCAAGTTTCAGTGTTTTCCTCACCTTTACCACCCCTACGACTTTTCTAGTTATTTTCAAATACCATTGCTTCAATCTTCAAATATATAAAAACCATGGAAACATAAATCTTGACAGGATCTCAAGACTGCATGTATTAATCTATCCCCTAGATATGAGATAAGATGGGTGTATCTTAACCATTTCTGTCAGATGCTTTTCTGAAAACATTTTCTTAAAAATATCCAGTGGAATAGATTTTACAGCTTCCTTGTGTAATCTGTTTCAGTGCTTTACTCTCTGGTAATCTGAATGTGTTTCTTATTTCACTTTTTCCAGTTAAATTAGTTTGCTTTTCCTCTTTCCCCTGTGGATGTAGAAAGCAATTAATCATCACCTTTCTTATTACACAATTTAACATATTAAAGATAGCCAACCTGTCTCAGTCTCTGTCTTTCCTTCTGTAGGCAAAAGGAATCAAATAAACTTTTTTCTCCTATTGTTCCTCCTTCAAACTTTCTGGGTTATGTCTATCTTCGACTACAGTGAAACTTAAAATTTTACAGTGGAACAGTGGTAGGTGAACCTTAATCATTATTTCCCATATCTTACCTCTCACATGGTGTTAATGAATCCCAGAATGAGATTCACCAGTTTTGAATTATCACCTCTCTGTCGACTTTCTTTCTCCTCAGAATGTACTATCATTCCCAGGTCTCACGTGGTACATTGCTGCCTTGTGTGCTATCCCTCATTTTGTAGTTACACATATGATTTCTTCTTCAGGGTGCAGTGCCTTTTACTTCTCATTATTGAATTTCATCTTGTTAGATTTCATCTTATTTCCCCAGTTTCTCAAGATCATTTTGAATTTTAATGCTGCCTTGTAGGTTGCTTGTGACCTCCCTCCTGGCCCTGCTTGAATTCATCGGTGCCTTGGAGATTAGAAAGGAAGCTGATAATATTACTGAGCTAATCAGTGTGTGAGATGAAAAGTTTAAAGCAATGGTAGAGAATGAAAAACATGGCTGGAATTAGTTGGGAATAAATGCCTTGTGGGTAGCGGCCAGCTAGGAGATACCAACTCTTACATGATGCTTCTCCTGATACTGCATATTTTGAGAATATTTGGTACCAGCTTAGGAAAATGATGATTTGCAAACAAAACATAACTTTAAAGTCTCTGACTCCTTGATGTTACACATGTATGCTGAGAACCTGTGTCAGTCTTCCACATGCCAAAATGATGGGTGTGTCTCAACTGGGTGATTATCCTGGGATGGGAGGCCACTTGGGATGTGTAAAAGTGTATGTTGGTGTCACACCAAAGGAAAAAAAAAGCCCAGTAACACATTGTTTAGGACAAAGCTATGCAGGTCAGAAAGTGATGAAGGTTGACTATTTCAGCAGGACAACGGCTGCATCTGAGCCATTGAAGACATTGGTGGGAGGGACACAGACAACATATCAATATCTGCACAACACACCTCCCACGTTTTATCAAGGATTACACACAGACTGCAAGTTTTCCCATTTTAAGATGTGGAACCTGAGCTGCAGTGCAGTCAGGAACAAAGTTTCCATACAAGTTAAACATAAAGTAATCAACTAAAGAGTGCATGTTGCCTGACTGAAGGAGATAACCAAAAAGAAAAGGATATTAAAAGGGATAAAGAAGGTGTTAATTATATGTAAATCTGTAGATTATATCTTTTAATTTGGAAATTGTCTTCTGTATTGGGAACAGTGGGTCAGGGATTCTGGAGCTCCTGAGAGCCTGGATTCAGATAATGGGTGTGAGATAACAAACATCAACAGACAGGAGATGCAGACCATGGAAGATGCATCCAAAGATTATGAAAAAACCTAAAAATCAATAAATCAATTTCATATTCCTCTACCCAAGTCATTAAAGGAAATACTGAACTGCTCAGGACTCACTTTATAGGTACACAGGAAATACACAGGTATACCTGAAATACCTTCATAGCCTGGGGAAGAATCACTAACTGTGGTGTGAGGATGTTTTTTACTCAGCTGATAGTGACTCTATCTCATCCTTTCATACCAAATACTTAAGCAGCTCTTCTCTGCCAGTCAGAATTAAATCAAGAATGGCTCTTCAGTAACTTCTTTCATCTTCTAAAGAAAAGGTTGGTCTTAACAGATTTTTAATGACATATTTCTGTTCTATCATATTATTTTTCAAAAAGTATATGTAATTTAGGTTCTTCATTGCCACCATGCATAGCTTTTTTTTGGTAATTGTTTAAAAGCTTTCAATATTTCCCCTCTTACTAGGCAGTCTGCAGCACACTCCATACATCTGTTTTTTTCCTTTTACATTGATTCAGAAATATTACATGTCCTTTATCTTTTGCTATCACTTCTTCATAAATGAGAGTAAAAATAAACTCTTCTAATATGTAGCAAAAAATTTCCCGGAGATATTAATTCTTTCTGCATAAACATTGCAGTTCAATGTCTCACTCTAATGTGCCTCTTAAAATGATAATACACAATTTTTATGGTATTTCAAGATTTCAAATTTTTCCAATTTCCTCCTGTTATCTGGATATTCCTGTATAGATAGTTCAACTGCTTATCAGGCAACCCTCATTTTCCTCCAGCAGTTTTCAGCTAGCTTCCATGTTTTTAGCATCCTCATCAAATGTTCTGAAATTACCAGGATGATTAAGGGTGATTTTCTTAGGTACTCTCCCCTTGTTTTGTCAACTGGACATCCCATGCTCCCCATAGACCTTCCTCCATGAGCACTGGCAAGAAGGATCTGGAGCCTTTCTGTGACTTTCATATGAAATTCTTCCACAAGTAACTCTAAAAGGTTCTTACCTGACCGTGTAAGCCCATACAATTATATGAATTTGGGAGAACAGACAGAAGCACCTCTTGTTATTCTGATGTCCTCACCTTTGTTCTCAGAATTTCATAGCTATTTCTAATTGTCATAGGGTCACTAATACCAATATGGATTAGCAGCTTTGGGTACCACTGAGGTCTGTACAAGATCTTGAAGGTCATCAAATTCAGATGCTTGGGCATGTCACAGCAGATTCTATTTGCAATTGAAATAGTGAGAATAACAAGAAGATTAATTGCTTTCTGTGGAGGTATTACAGATTCATATCAATGTAACTGAGCTCATAATCTGGCCCGTTGACAGGTAAGTTCATTTATAAGGAGTGATTTCATTGTTATTGTTCTTGCCACAGTACTTTCAGAAAAGTGTAGTCCTTGGTCTACTCTCACATTTCAAATACATTTAAATATGTATAAAATAATATAATTCCTCCAAAAATATATGCTTGGTTAATTTCCCTTCATCTCAAATAAAAAGATTGCTCCTCTCTGCTTCATCTTCCTGTCAATATGCAATTAATAGGTGGAAATAAATGTATTCTCAGAGATGTCAGTGCTGATATTGGTAAGCATGGATGATTCTAGCACAGTGGTGAATCCGGGCAAACTGCTTGATTTCTGCAGCCAGGCTGCCTCTGGTACTGGATGCAGTCAGCTGTCAATATCTTGCACCATGAAGCCATGCTGTGGAGGAAAATGTTAAATCACCCAGTGAAAGGATTTTCAGCCTCTGTGACCTTTCTGCCTGCACTGTTCAGTGACAGAGGGCAACATTGTGAGCACTCCTTGGCATCCCAGTGTGAGCCTCCACATCACATATGGATCCAATGTTACACTGGGAAATCCCTGGACTTTGCAATTTTTGGTTCAGCTCTGCCAGCAAGAGAGGCAAACAAAAGAGTTAAAGCCTGTGTTAAACTTTACATGTATCAGCAATATCATAACTTCAGAGAAAACCATAATCTTACAAAATGACAGTACTTAAAATAAAAATTGCTGACCCAGAGTGGAGTCTTTTTATATGAGGGATTCTTAGCTGTGCCCATTCCCAGTCATCAAGGTCTTCACTGCTGTGAGCTCTGCTTGGAGTAAGACCAAGAGTCCTGGTATGGATTTGGTAGGTAAAGTTATATCACCTTGAATTGAGCCACCACTTGAGAAATCATCTCACTTTCAGATCAAAATTGCAGCAAAACACACAAATGTTGTTGTCGGTACAGAACAACAACACATAATATCAAACACAAAAGAAGGTTTTTCCCAGGTGCTGGAGAATCATTTGCCTTAATTACTGTCTTTTACAAAACCCCTTAAAAACTGATTGCTTTAATTGAAATTTGTGTAAATAACGTACATTTGACAGGTAAAAAAGATTGTTTTGTTTACCACCTCTGTTGTATCTAAAATGACCACAATTACACAATCTGTTGGTAAATGAATGACTCTTTTGGTGAGTACTAGAGAACAGAGGGTATGCAGTTAAAACAAACCCAAATGTAAAAGCACCCTTTATTATGCATAAAGGTTTTTAAAAACTAAAACTTATCTCCCCTATCCCCCCCAAAAAGCACACTGCTAGCAATTTCACTTTGTAGCAAAGCACATCAGAGATAAAGTCATTATGTAAAGAAGCAAATCTTCAGCTATAAAGACCTTAGATGATAGTGGTATCAAGACTAAATTATTTGCATAAGCTTGAATCTTGGCCAGCAGATGAAAAATTCAACTCCAAGGTCACAAACCTTTCCAATATGCCCGAGGGGAAAGAGGTAGCTTCAAGTCTTTCATAAATGAAATAGTAAATCTCTTTAGAGCAGCAATTCTGAGGAGGATTTGCATTCTTCTGGATTTTTGTACTTAGAAAGTTCATCCTTTGATTTCCTGTTTTCCTGATTTAGCAAAACATTCCTTTATTCACCGTATTGGGAAACTTTCCAAATAAGGCTATATAAATGATGCACCTTTTATTTTATCGCTGTAGCAAACTGCCTTCATCCTGCATGTTCCAAATTTCCATTTAAATCTTTTAAAATATCCAAGTCAGAATAATTTTATCAAGATTTAGATTTTAAGACAGGATATAAGAGGATGGAACCCTTAGTCCCATAAATGACTGTAGGTAACTAGGAAACTGTAGGTATGGGTAATCTACTGCATTAATACAATGTAAGGTGGTTAACTCCACAGGACAAAATTTCTCATTTATGTCTCTCATTGCTCTACACCACTTACATGCCATTGAAGATTCCTAGGCTTTACTGAAATTACAATATTTATATCCTATTCTTTGGAAAATATTTGGAAAACATACTTTTTTCTTTCCAAAGTCCTGTTTTGTACATCGGCATATCCTCTCACTCCCAGCTAGCTCCTAACTGAATGCTTGCATAAAAATTTAGGAGTCCAGAAAAAGATTAGGAGCACAGATATTAATTGCATCTGATCTCTTATGCTATTGATGTCCTGTCTCAAATAGCAAACATAGAGATTTTGTGACATTTGAGGTGTCCCAGGGTATTTCCTACAGCTGCTGCTCTAAAAGGTGTGCCCTTCCATAGGTCCCTATAACATTTTCAAAGACTGTGAAAACATTTCAGATAACACAATACCATGAGGGGGTTTTGCAGAAGACACCTTAGGTGGATGGCTGATTTTGAAGTCTTACTGTATAAAGTCAAGAAGGTTAAAAGAACTACTCAATTTTCTGTAAACCAGATATATCTGGCCAGTTACATTTCTTAACAGGCTCCACTCATCGTACTAAGAGATCTTCTTTATCTATAATGAGATCCTAAGCACTTAAATCACACTTGGACAACTACAGAGAGACACTTAAATGTGTGTGACTTCATCTGAGTCTCACTCTAACTGCCAGACGCTGAGTTCAGTAAGGTTTTTGATTCTTTCTTCCACTAGTCTCAAAAGCCAGCTATTAAAATTTGGTCAGTTTAAAAATACTGTATTTCAGTTTGAGACCAAAATCAACTGTATGGCTCAGTTTTAAGTGTGATGATCCCCTAGGATTAAACATTGAGTTTATGATATGTTCATTACTGAAGTGTTTTTAGGAACAGAATTGCTAGAAATGTAATAGAAATAGTGGTGGTATAGCTGTGACATGGTAGAACCAGGTTTGCTAGGGAGACGTAACATTCTGCTTTAGACCTAAATGTCTTTCATGGTTAGAAAAATGGAAGCCCTGGGAAGACCTGTTTTCTGTGTTTCTTGATGAAAAGCATTGTGACAATAATGTGTAAGATGATGTGGTTTGGGGGTTTTTGTTAATTTTGGGTTTTTTACAAAATTCTGACTAGAGAACTACTTGTGGTGCCTCCAAGGGCCATTTTTTCAAGACTTGCAACATAAGTCTAGAGATCTTGGTGGCAAAGAAAAATGTTTTGTTTGTTTTGTCATCAAACTGTGTTTTTATAGATTGCTTGAGGTAATTTAACAATGCATACTTTAGGAACATAATTTCTGCATAGGCTTCACTGAGAGCATGTAAATACTGTTTTTGAACTTGCCTTTAGCTCATTATGCATTTTAATGCAAATCTGGAATGGAGAAGGTTTTGTTTTTTCTTAATTAGGTTTATAGAACTTCAGTCTGATTTAAACCTATCCTAAAATAAATGACAGAGCACCCAAGTGATTTAAACCACAGGTTTAGTTCACTGTATAAATGCCGTACTTAGATGAGCTACCCACAGGAATTCCTCCATAAGAAGGAGCAGCTCATGGAGTTGAAGAAATGGAAAAGCTGAGCTTGAGAGGCTTTAATGCTTTCCTATTTATAAGTGCTATTTACATTATTTTGGAGTCAGCTTTTGCAGTTTGTACAGTTTGGGAAACTGCAAAAGCAATATCTGACCTCAAGCCCATATGCCCAGAGCTTTATCCTTTCTCTGCAGCATGGCTAAAGAAACTTCAGCCCTCCCACCAGCAACCTCCACCTTCTCAGTAGAGCAGAAGATTTTCACTTCCTTTGTCCTACTCTCTTTGGACAGAACTTCACTTATCCTCACCTACAGCCATCTGCCCAGCAGCTAAATGAGGTGCCAGTTGTTGAAATTTCCAAGCACCTTCACTCCCCCACAGCAGCAGCCTGTCTTCCTCTTCTGCCTTTCTTGCAACCATCCTGCTCAGGAATCTTCCTATTATTCTCTTGTATCAGGAGCAATACTTTCCTTTGTGCCCTTAAATGCAAGGAAGGACATACAACCACTTTAGTCAAATATGGTTCTACAAGGGAAGCCAAGCTTCTGCCATGGGGTAGATGAGGAGGAAGGGAATAGGGGACATGACAGATGCCAGCCTGGTAGGAGTGACCACAGCAGCCACTGCTGATAACAAGGGTCACTGCTCACCAGCAGAAGCTGTCATCTCCCATTCTCCTGAGAACAGCTCAGCTGGTCAGAGCATGGTGCTAAAAACACCAAGGCAGTGGATTCAATCCCTATATGGGCCATTCACTTAAAAATTGGACTTGATGATCCCTAAGGGTTGCTTCCACCTCAGAATCTTCTGTGATTCTCACACCAGCAACAGCAGTAGTCTGGCTGTGTCTGGATAGATGAAAAAGATATAGGAGATTAATTTCTGTCCTATTTGGACAGAAATTGTTGTTGCAATATTCACCATCTTATACTCATGAAGGAAAAAGCTTTGGGCTCTATAGCAACATTGTATAGACCAAGTCTACCTGTAGAGTGCTATTTGGATTGCACTTTCTTTCTGTATTACTTGCTCTAGAGAGCTGTATGAGTTGCTTGTCCTTATCTTCTGCCTTGATTAATACCCAAATAAAACATATCTGTATAGACAGAGATGTCTGAGTTAGTGACAACCACTCCCTGACTCCATGGTCAGGTAGCTTCAGAAGAGATGACATTGTAGGAAGGCTGACAAAAGCACAGGAACTAACTGGTGGCTGGTAAAGATGTGGTCAAATACTGAATACCTTAGGGAAGGAACAATTTCTTTGGTTTTCTCCTTAAGAAAATATTCTGTTAGCAGATAGCAGACACTCTTGTCACACTTACATGGGTGTATGGTAAGACTCAGGGTGTCAAAGAATGGGATACATTCATAGGGGGAGTGTGTCCTGCTCTTAGCCCTGCATTCTACCAAGTGTCCACAGAAGTCATTCTGCCTGCATAGCTATTTGTGTTTTTACTGAATTTTTACTGATTGGAGTTATTATGATGCTGGCTATTGTCTGTGGCAGAACTGGTAGAGAGGTGTGTGTCCTGACTCTCAGCTGCAGCCGCCACAATCTCTCCCTTTTGTTAAATGTTGAAGTGATCCAGGACTGTTTGCTCTGATGAACACTGTCCACTTGACACCATGAATTATCATTATCCATAGAAGCAAGAGATTGTATTGATCAAACACGGCTTCTGTGTCTCAAGTTGTAAAATCTGATTTATCATCTCACGCTTGACAATATCTTACTTAAAATCCCTTGCCAGTCTGACATTTAATATCTTTTAAATGAAAGAGCATTTAACCTGAAGAAGATGCATTGAACCACAAATTTACAAAAGAGATCAAACTGGAAATTGCAAGATGTGTGCTTGCTGACTGATTTCTTACCAGTGTCTGGAGAAGTCAGTCCTAAATGGTCTCCACATGTAAATATTTCTGCTTCATTTTTTTCTCTTTGGGAAAACAGCTACATATGAGCTCACAGGGTATGCTAAGGGACTGATTAATTCCTCATCCATATTACTTTTTAAAGGAATGATTTCAGGGCAAACCCTGAGCATGTTTTCTTCCTTCAGAAATGTATGCTCTCAGCTTCCTATTCTATCAATTATCACATCAGTTCTGGGACATCAAGCAGAAGACTTTCCCAAGAGGGTTTGGTTCAATTCATCAGTGTTCATGCCAAGACTGTCCAGGATTTCATGATAACATTTATTCTAGTGTGTTTTCTGGGGCTACTATATCTGTGAGGCCTTTCAAAATATCAGAAGGATTGATCTGGGAGGAGTGTGATTCCAATTTCACAGTAGCCAAACACTTTTGCTACACAATACTCTCTACATCAGTCATTTCATCAGGATTACGCCCCAAACCAGAAAAAAGAGCCTCACATTTAAAGACTAAAAAGGTGAATTCTACTGAGGGCAACCCCCAATATAAGTTTTATATGCTTGTGTATTTCATGGCTCCTGAAATACATCTGGTTCTATTTTTGTGGAACAGACCTTTCTTTTTAGCTTGAACCAACTTCGAACCAACCAAAATAAGCTGCAAAGCAGAACGATTAGTTTGAGATCCTCTCCCCAAGTGAAAACAAAATGATCTGGAGTTTGCTTAGCACTTTAGGCTCATTCATTTCATTCTCTCTGCAGCTGTGCCTAAGCAGAAGAGCAGCCCTGTTACCCTCAAAGGGCAGCAAGTGCAGTCATTATTGCAGTCATTATATCCACCCTCTGCTCTCAGAGGGAGTACAGGTGTGGCTGACCCTTCCTAGCCTGTAATTTGCAGTTTTTCTACTGCAGCCAGCCATCCTGTTAGGAGTATTGCAAGTCCTATTTTTAGTTGAGAGGGGTGTTTATTTTTCAGTAAAAGTCAAATTTTTATAGATAAGATTCCCCTGCCCTGAAAACAGGCTTTGTACTTCCTATACAAATTGATTATTATGCACAGTCTGATCTTCCAGACCTCTCTTGAAATGGATCAGAGGCATTTGGGGATCTTTGGGGTTTTGTTTTCCCCTACAGTCCATGCCCGTTTCTTGGCCTCATTCCTGCACTTGTGCTGTACTGTGTTGTGTTTATCTCCAGGATCTAGAATAGGGATGTTTGCCCTATGTCCACATGGCCTCTTCTCCAGCCACACCTTGTTTTTTCCTACAGCATATTATCACCCCTGGTTATTACCAACAACCCTTGCTCATTATTACCAGCAATCCTTGGTTGGCTCCACAGCCATCCAGATATCGGTGTTTGAGACATGCACATGAGCCCCCTGTCTTTTGGGATTCCACATCCCTACAACTGAAACTCTTGTGAGAGTTCTGCTGGAACAGACAAGCCTGATTCCAAACCAGGGCTCCCCTGATGAGGAGAGAGTTTTGAGCTGGATCTGGTCTGCTCTTGTTTCCCATGGAAATGCAGGACTGCCTGCAGAGAAGAGCGTGGCTTGGGACGAGCAGAGAAGATCTTTAGCTTTTGAAGGCTGTGTTAAAAGCAATCAGCTCCTCAAAGTGAAATGATTCAGTTATTCAGGTAGTGCTGTTCTCCCAGGGAAGAAGCTGAACTAGCTCATTACTTGCTGGGCAGCACCAATTCACACACTGAGACAAGGCATTTCTGTTTTTTATTCTGAATTGCACAAAGCAGGGAGCCAGGTCACCTACAAAAGGCAGCAGTCATCAAAACTTCACACTATTTAAACATTTTAACAAACAAAGGCATTAGTCTTCACTGGCTACACACTGCATAACTTTTTCATTGCTTACTACTCAAACCCCCATTTGCTACTTAAATCTCTTGCTACTTAAATCTTGTGCAGTTCTTCCTTCTAGAGTCTGGGGTCTGGGTCAAATAGATGGCCAAAGAGTCAGTGGTCGTGGTCTCCCACTGCTGGGATTACCTTTCCCTCAGTTACTGTTTAGTTCTGCTGATTTCACTCTAAGTGGCTGCTGCCCATTCTTCTTGTGACTGTCTTCTCTTTTCCATAAAACAAAAGATTAGCCAAGGTTACAATGTGCACAGTGCAAATGCTTAATCCTAACTGTCTGATTAATATCTGAAAAGAAATTGCAAAGTTTGATCCCAATCTTGAGAAGCTCAAATCTTGAAGGGCTTGATATCTGTGACACTGAGATGCAGAGAGCACAGGCCACTTGACATTCTTTTCAGTCATGGAAGTTGTCTCTTTTCCTCCAAGACAGATCAAGACTATGAAAACTTAAGCAACTTTTTTACCAGTTTTGGTTATACACTTTAATTAATAAAAATTAGTCCTGATTTCTACAGTTTTTCTAGTTTTTAAAGTATCTAAAGCAGTACCTATAAATATTTGACTGTGGAATATCTCACAGGCACTTCAGCCTGGCTAGAAGTGACCTCTTAGGTCACGTATATTTTGTGCTGAGAGCTGTTTTTGATGCATTTTTGTCATCAAAATTGCAAGTGCTCTCTCTGTGATCATTATCACAATTAAAGCAAAGCAGTCTCTAAGTTAATCTTTCTAAGATAACTTTTCAGATAAGAAAACAAATTAAAATAAAGGGGGGAGGGGAAAGATAAATAATGCACCAAACCACAAGTTGATGCAAAAGGTTTATTATATTCCCAGGGCTGCAGGTGCCCCAGGGACTGTCCCTCAGCCACAGCCTCCTGGAGAGGGCTTGTTGAGCTCCCCTTTAGCTGTGGGGACACCAGGAACAGGTGGTGACACTGGGGGGGGACCCAGCTGGCTGTGCTGGGTGACCCCCACTATGGCCCCAACTGCTTCTCCACATGCAGCAACACAACTGACAATAGCTGCAGGTGCTTACCCTAAACACCCATTTTTCCCCTTTTTTTCCTCCAGAGGACGTTGTTCTTTGCTGCTTTCATATGGAGACTGGGCTTTCACAGCTTCTCCCAACTGCTCCAAAAAGCTCCTGCTGTCACCAGTTCTGCTCCTTCCAGATGCTGCAGAACTGTGCCCTCTCAGTCAAGACATCCATGGCTCCTTACTTAGCTCTTCTTAGAGCAGCCTTCTTCCTGCTTTTCCTGACACCTGACATGATGGTATACCTGCCCTAATAAGAATTTTTAAATTACTGTATTCTTCAGTTAGGGACCCTTTAGTTGCCTAGAATAAGATAAATCTTCTTCATTCAATATCTGAATGATTCTACCTCAAACATGCTTCAGCAGCCTGGCTCTGGCAGACATTTCTTTTGTTCAAACACATTCAGTTAGCAAAAACACATCAAACAAATAAACAATTAAACCAAAACTCATGTTACTTAGTATTAATCAAAGCAATTTCATTATTATTATTTTTTATTATTATTTATTATTATTATTAGTCATGCATTTCTCAGATTCATAAAGAATAAAGCACAAAGAGAAAAACATTTATTTAATGAGGGAATGAAAGCTGACAGAGCTCTTTAAGTGCCACAAACATCAACAACCTTAAATTGCTAAACTAAAGGGAAAACACATTTGATGGATGATTCCAGCTAAGAATTTACTTTCAGAGAATTTTGACAGCCCTAGAAAACAAAGCCTAGTCCTATAAGAGACAGGTCATCCTTAAAACACATGTGAAACAAGCCACAAAAGTTTCTGCTAATGGAAACGAGCCCAGGTGTGCCTTTCTGGAAGGTCTAAAAAAGTGCAATTATAATGAGAAAAGGTGAAAGGCAGCTGAAATATTTTATTCTGGAAGGAGGGATGGAATATGAGAGTGACTATGGAACCATGAATGGGATGGGATGATGCATGGGAAATGCTGAGTGACTGTTCATTTAAATAACCAGGCAGAAGATTTCTGGAATGCATTTGATCCAGAATAAGTGAGGTGTCACTCTTAAGTTTTGCAAACTTTACTGGTGGGTTTCACTGAGGCAAGATATCACTGCATTTGCAATAATTTGAGAATCATAGAATACCCTGAGTTGGAAGGAACCCACAAGGATCATCAAATCCATCTCATGGTCCTGCACAGGACGGCCCCAAAATTCATTCCATAGGTCTGAGACCATTGTCCAAATGCTTCCTGGACTCTGTTAGGCTTGATGTCATGACTGCTTCTCTGGGAACCCTCTTCCAATGTCCAAACACCCTCTGGATGAGGAGCCTTTTCATAATATCCAACCAAAACCTCCCCTCATACAACCTCATGCTGTTTCCTCAGGTCCTGTCACTGCCCACCAGAGAGATCAGTTTTTCCTTAAGTTTGTGATATTGTTCACTCCTGAGATAAATACTGTGCAGGGGAATTCCTGACTAGGAAACCCTTTCATCTACTCAGCAAGAGGCAGAGAATAACACAAAAATTAAATATGGAAGATGCATGAGATGAACAGAGAAAATCCTTGAGTAATTATTGCATCAGAATCAGGGAATTAACAGACTGCTAAAGGTAATGAAATAAACATGTGGATGTTTAAATATTAAGTAATAGAGAAATTTAAATACTTAGCAAAGGCCAGGAAAAAAAGCCTTCGGAAGTGCAAGGAGGATCAAATCCTAGTTTGCTACTTTAAATGCAACTTCATTCCACCTCTAGTTTTCAGCCCATTATTAACCAATACTACTCAAGAAGCAGGAGACTTGAGACTTCAAATAGCAGACAGTGAAAATCCAAATGTTCCTAAGCATGTTTATATTTTTCTCACAGGGGACAACAAGCCCATGAAAATCATTGTCCAAAACAGAAAAGTTCAAACAAGGACTGGACAATCATGTAGATAATGAGAACTAAATGACCTGAGATGGCTATAAGACAACCACTAATGGAAAATGTTATCAAGGAATTTTCCCCATGGGCCTTCTTTTATCTGTCTTTGAAACACATGAGAAGTGCTACTGGCTGAGAAAAAATATTCACCTGGCCCAGTATGACAATTCCTAAGTTCCTAGTAGTCATAAAGATAACACTTTATGAGAGCTTTATCGACCCAATGTGTGGCTTGTTTTTCAAGCCTTTGCTTGCTTTTATTGTCCCTGACAATGTAGCTTTTTTTTTTTTATAAAATCCAAGTGAAAGATGAGAAATTCACACATCTGACGTGTTCTTCACACTCTTTCAACTTCATAGCTTTTTCTTTTCTGAAGAATGTCAGTATGAGCATCTTTGGGTGGAAGATTTCAATGCATGTTCTGATTACAGTCACTTTGCAGAGAATACAAAAACTTCTATACAAACACGACTATAATCAATAGAAGGACAACAGCATATTTAAACCTAGAACTGCATACCTCATATATTTTCTTTTCTGACAGCTCCAGAGCATTATTCTTTTCCTTTTCTTCCCTTCTTCCTCTCAGTGCAATATACATTTATGCTCATTTTGAGTATTTAATCCTTATTCACAATTACTTAGATCCATGTGTACCTTTTGTAATCTTTGCTTTAATGACAGTAGCAGTGATCAACTACTCATTCTGCACATGGGGCTGGCAGAGCTATAGTACAATTTTTTCTACTCTGTCCTTTTCACACACTTCTGCTTGTAGACACAGTTTCTAAGAATTGGCTTTGTTAGTCACCTGTTTGGTCACTCAGGTTTGAACTCCTTTCATGAGCTCAGACGTGTTTTACAGGGAATCATTAATTGTACATCAAAGACATCCACAGTTTCCTGCTTCCTTAAACCTTTGTTCCTTACTGGATGTAATTAAATTCCTTGAAAAATAGCAAAGTCAAAGAGAATTAGAAGTAGTTCAAAACAGGCAAGTCTCTGATTTTACAGATGCAAACCACCCTGGTGGTTTGCTCAGGTACGAGAAGGAAAGGAGGGGCTGCAGTTCACACAGAGGCAACAGACAAAATAAGCAAGGAACAAGAACAGAGTCTGAGAGTATCTATTAGTTGGCATATAGTTGGCATCTCTTATTTTTCCAACACAGTACAAGGTTTTTAATTCTGGAAATGTTTATAGTTTATCATTTATCATTATCATCAAATTTCTTATATCATTTATACACTGGAACATCACAGCCTGAATTCAACTTCTGATGTATCCTGCCACACAGCAGAGGGATAAATAGAGAGTATTTCTGCTCCTTGATAAGTAGACTGGGAGTCAACACAAGGTGATGCCAATATGAACTTAAAGTCAGACTGAGGGCAGACACTGCCATATGTTATAAACCAACGTTATGCCATAGCTGGCAGAATTATCGGAAATGTAATTGCTAAAAATTATTAATGAATAACTGCTAGGTTGTACCCATTTCTGATGCAGATGCCATTTGCAGTGGAAGATAGCCAGGGACTGAAAAACTAAATTCAGAGGGGAGTATAAATATGTCTTCTTTGATGTGCTACACCTGACCAGTCCTTATCATGAAAATATTCATTGCAATTTAAAGACTGATTCTTAGGAAAATGTAAATAAGCAGTAAAGGTCTTTTCCTTTAGCTTTCCAATCTCAATGATTTATTGCTAAAATCCCTTCCATTTTTCAGAGCAATTTAATTGTTTTCATTTTGATATGGACTTGGAAAGATATCTTTAAAAGAAACCTAAAACTTTCAAGAAACTTTCAAATGAAATAAAAAGCAGAAGCTATAGTGAATAAATAAAAGGAAGTAAATAAATATTTTAAATTATGTTGCTCAACAGAAGGGGTGATTTCCTGGGGATGGGAAAACAGCTTTTGTCTTGCAGGCGTGACTTTTGAGTTATCTTTTGAGTATTTCTTTTGTGGACTGGTTTGTGACTGGAGGAATTCATGTCTATGTGAGAAGAACAGAAAACATGATTGCCTTAAATAGGCTCACATTTAGGTCCTTAAGAAGGTCTGAAGGGTCTCCAGGAAGGATGCAGTTTGTATCTGATGTTTTGTGCTTCTCTTGATCCAAGCCATGTCACAGTGATCATGTCACATGTCACTGTGCATGTGCTGTCAGGTGTTCTTGGTATTGATTAGCAAAGAACAGGAAACCACATCACATTCCCAAGAAGAAAAAGGAACTGGGTAAATCAGATTTAAGAATTATATTATGTTCTGGGCTTTCCTTAGCTGGTAGAAACTTCATTTTACTCTATAGTCGTTTTTCATTCCCAGACCTCACTTGGCTCATATTAGCACAATCTCTGTAATGCAAAACAGTGTGGCTGGGAATTTCCTGGCTTGTTTTTTTGTTTGTTTCTTTCATTGTACTGGGCATGCATCTGCAGCAATAACATTTTTCCTGTATCACTCTTTTCTCCTGGTGACCAATGTTTTCCTATTAATTGTGATAATTTTGTTAGCTTTTGTTTTGTTTCTTGTCTTAATATCTCTATATGCAGCTCTGTCCTAACTGCCTCTAGTGTTATTAATTTCATTTCTTGTCTTGATAGGAAAAAATGATATTATAAACAATGCAAACTGTTCTTAAGAACTTAAAGCAATTATACTTGTGTCTGTGGATAACAGTCCCATTTAACAAAATGCCTGGACTGTGGATGTTACCTATTGAACAGTGAGCATCAAGGAGCATAGTGTAAATAGTACTAGAAATTATATTTTATAAAGAATTGTTTTAAAATTTTTAAATGTCCCTTAAAAAAACATTGGGTCTCTTCTGTGGTTATGATTATTACTTTTATATTCACTCATATATAACTGGAAAAGAAACATATTTAATTAAATTCTATATGGCAATATCCTTTGCTGATGGCCTGTAAGAGTTGATTTTGCTTAGAAAGCACAGTGACAAACTCCATTTATGCATACTTCATGCTGCCTAATTCAGCTTTAAAACAATAAACTCTGCACACCACCTGCTTTAAGAACACAGAGTGAAACATAAAAGAAATCCAGCTTTTAGCATCTCCCAAGATAGAAGGCAACTACCACTTTATCTGTGCTTTGCAGTTGTTCATGCTAACACCTGACAGATTTTTAAATTACTTAATATTTAAAGGTGGTTGTGGTGGTGTTTCAAACACAGAGAATCCTAAACCCAGTTGTGGTATAATTGGATGCAATTCAATTTTTCACCTGCAGTCTGTAAACTTTGTCTGGAAATGGGATTGACTCCTTGGCCAAACTCACACACAAAAAGGAAGCATACAGGGGTGGAAGCAAGGATGAAGTCAGCAAAGTCAAAGCCCAAATCGAATTTAATCTGGCCAGAGATATAAAAGACAAAAAGAAGGGCATCCGTAAGTGCATAGATAATAGAAGGAAGGCTGGTTAAAGGAGTAGAACATCTCACCTATGAAGAAAGGCTGAGAGAGCTGAACTGTTTAGCTGGGAGAAGAGAAGCCTCAGGGGGGATTCTATAATGAATATAAATAACAAATGAGAAGGAGCAAGAAGGGTGGAGCCAGGCTCTCTTTGGTACTGCCCAGTGACAGGACCAGTCACTGTAAGGGTGACTGAGGCAGAATTCTGACCTCACTGAAACCAGCAGAGCCTTGGTTTATGCTCAGTGAGATTAAAATTTGGCCCTTAAAAATTGTAATTTAAAGCTGCTTTAAGTCAATGGGCAGACTCCTATTGACTTCTGTAGATCCATAACAAATCTATAGACAAACAGCTGTGCTTAATCCTCAAATAACTTAACCAGAGAAAAAGAGGAATGTGACTAGGTGACCTGAAAGAAAAAGTCTCCCTCCACTAAAAGCAGCTTTCATAATTTCTTTAGCTCCTTGTACTTGAGAATTTTATGGGGACAAAAATCTCTCTCCCTGACATACTACAGATGGGCATAAAGATCTGGATTAGAATGGAGTTACATTTGTGCAGTTCTGTAAAGCAGGCTCTGCATGAGAAATGGTTTCAGTGCAGTGATTTAGGTGCAATCCCTTTTTAATTGTATAGCCTTTTAATTACATCTGTGGTACACCTTGGGGAAATGCACTCAGGACTGATAAGGAATCTTGTTTCCAAAGTCAGAGGAGGATAAAAAAAAGTGTTTTGCATCAAGTGAAGAGCTTTGCAGATGCAATTAATTGGTAGATAAGAAACCTGTGGCTGTTTCCTTCTTAAGCTAAATAATAATAGGTTTTTCAAAGTTTCTTTTTTGTGTGAATAATCAGTATCCTTTATAAATCTCATGTCCACTTCAGTACCCCCAAATATTTATTCTTGACTTAGATTATTTGTGCTTGATGTCAATGATGTTGAAATATTTTTTATCATTATAACATCAATAAAATGTTTTATAAAGGCCATTTTCTTGTGTGTTTGGTGGTCCTTACTTGTGTTTCCAGGTGCAGATTTAGCAGAATCTACTGTTAGTCCCCATCTTTCAAGATATCTCGGTTTGTAACTAATGATTTTTATAAATTGTACCAGACTCCAAGGTGGAGTTTTTCTTCTTTCCCACATACAAGATCATCTGTTTCTGCTGTGGACTTTTTGTTGTAGTGTTTATTTCTCTTTGCATAGACTATCTTCAAGCTATTCTTTCAGACTGATGCCAAGTTTCACTTATATTCTGTTTCATTGCAAGAGATATATGGAGGTCTCTGTTCCTGTTTGGTTGCCTCTGATCCACCTCTTCTGTACCTGGTATGGATGAACACAGGGTTGGCTTTTATCTTTCAGTCAGTTTCTGCTTCTTGTGGACACCTTTCAGAATCATTCCTTTCAAAATTTAATGCTGTGGGGAAAGTGCTTTTTCTTTTCCTTCATGTTTGCCTTTACAACACGTGAATATTTGGGGATGGATGGTGTACTTCCAGTTCTCTATCAGATCAGAAGCAGTGGACTGGACTCTAATTTAGGACAAATTTAACTGAAAATTGTTATTCCTTTGAAATACATCTGTATTGAATGTTAGATGTGGAAAGAGATCTGTTATACACCTGAAAAAAATACCCAGGGGAAACTGCAGAAGTAAAGTAACTGAGGGAGATTTTGAAATGCCTGTTATCTGAAGTTCATCTCAAACTGAAGCTGTTTCTCCTACTTTTAAATGACTGTGGAAACTGGGAACGACCACAGAAGCCATAAGCAAGATTTACAGATAATTTACAAAATCTCCCCAGTACTTGTTTCAATTTTCTTCCCTTTAAGAAGCTTTACTTTTCATACTATCTTGTAAAGTAGGTTGGAAACCTGAGGTCAGACAGGAATTGTAAAGCTTTTTCCAATAGACCACACTGTGATGTCCCTGGAGCAACACAAAATCTTCCTCTGCCTCTGCCAGTGTCTCAGTAGCTATTAGAGTGGTTGGGAAAAGTCAAGTGGCCTTAATTTGCCTCATGAGTTTTCTGGCTTAAGTATTTTGTCACATTCCATTAGCATTTCACCAATGACATTTCCCTGGAACAGATGAATGAAAGATCGGGTGAATGTTTCAGCTTAATATTTGTGTACAATTTCAGTGAGCATCAAATGACATTTCAGAGACTGTTATTAATATTGTCAGTTTAGCTCAGAATATCACTCCCAAGGGTCTGTGCTTTTGTCCTCAGATGAACAAAAGGAAAGCATCATTGAAAAGTTGACCTTGCGCATTGCTGCCCGAGCACACCAAATCAAAAGAGCCCGGGTTTGAAGGAGAATGACAGTACTTCCTCATAGTTTGTACTTAGTTTTTATTAGTTCTGATTATGGTACTGCAAAGACTCGCTGGCCCTGTTTGCAGCATCCTTCCCAGCCTCCAGCAGTGCTTGAGGTGGGAGGGAGCCTTACATCCCAGCTGCTTATATTAACAAACTTTCCATTAGGGAAGCATGGAACATGCACATGTCAAAGTCATTCTGCAGTGTCTAATGGATAATGATTTTCCCTTGTTTGATTTTTTGTTTATTCATCTATCTCTCACATTCATTATTGGCACATAAGATGACAAAGAGTTTCTTCCATGAGGAAATTAAAATTCTTCTCGTAAATACGAATTTGAAGATCAGAGATTCATAGAATATCCTGAGTTGGAAGGGACCCACAAAGATCATCGAGTCCGACTCCTAACCCTGTACAGAACAACCTCAAGTATCACACCACGTGCCCAACAGTATTGTCCAAACACTTGAACTCTGTCAGCCTTGGTGCTGTGAGCACTTCCCTGGGGATTCTACTGCAGTGCCCAACCACCCTCTGGGCAAAGAATCTTTTCCTGATATCCAGCCTAAACCTCCCCTGAGACAACTTCAGGCCATTTCCTCGAGTCCTGTCACTGGTCACCAGAGAGAAGAGATCAGTCCCTGCCCATCCCTGTCCCTTCATGAGAAGCAGACCGCAATGAGGTCTCCCCTCAGTCTCCTCTTCTGGCTAAACAAACCAAGTGACCTCAGCCACTCCTCATATGGCTTCTCTTTTAGACCCTTCACCATCTTTGTAGCTCTCCTTTGGGTGAACTCTCTAATGGCTTTATATCTTTCTTATACTGAGATGTTCAAACCTGCACAGAGGCCTGGAGGAGAGGCTGCACAGTGCAGAGCAGAAAGGGACAATCAGGTCCTTTTACCAGCTGGCATCCCTGGTGTCTGAGGCACCCCAGGACACGGCTGGATTTTAATTTAAAAAACATCCAAACAGAGTATTTCGATGGTAGGGATTTTTGGTTTCTTTTAAAAATGATTTTATTTATTTAAATTAAACTCCCTTAGAAGCTTTCCAGGGAAATTTCCCACAGCTCGTCCTGGCGTGAGGGCAGGGCGCGGCCGGCAGCGGGCTTTGCCGAAGCGCGCTGGCACACAAAAGGCTGTGGCGGTATGGCGGGGCAGGGGCGGTGCCCAGGGTGTCCCCCGGGGTCGCAGTGTGCTCGGGGTGTCCCCCGATGTCCATCGCGAGAGTCCCTCGGTATCCCCCGATGCCCATCGCGGGTGCCCGGAGCCGCGGGCCCAGGCCGGGAGCGCCCCGCGGTACCGAGGGGCGGCAGCGCCACCTCGCGGCGGCGGCCATGGCTGCGGCCCGGGAGCGGCGGCAGGCGCGGCGTTCCCCTCGGGAATGCTGAGGGGAGAACGGAGCTCCCTCACTCCAGGCGGGTGCTGCCATCCTACCCGGCCCTGAGCCTTTTCTGCCCCCGCTGCACCCACTGCTATCTGTGCACGAAGGTGATTCCCCATCCTGTAAGCGTTCAAGGTTCGGCTGGATGCGGCTCTGAACCCTGCTGGAAGGTATCCCTGCCCATGCCGGGCAGGTTGGATTCGGCGATCTTTAAGGTCCTTCCAAACCCAAATCATTCTGTGTTTCTGTGATCTGAAGCTCTCGGTTGTATTTATTTCTATTTCCTCGATACTAATTGCTGCTGTTTGTCCCGTTAAGGAACGCAGAGGGTCAGTCGAGCAGTATTCCACCTCTGGGTGCTGTACAGCCAGCCAGCCTCTGTCTCTGCCAGCCTGAGAGCAGCCACCAGCCAGGCTGAAAATGCTGATGACAAACAGATGTGGTGATGTGGCTTTAGGAAAAGCAGCTTTAGGATCATAAGTGGTGAGATACGGAGCTGTACAACACAGTGTGGGCTGTCCGCTCTGCATTTACACAATAGTTTTGAGAGATAACTAGGCCTTCTCCTATTCTAGGCTTAAAGAAATAAAGAAGAAGAAGAAGGAGAAGAAGAAAAAAAGGAGTGAAGTATTATTGTGTAGAGGAGAGACTGTAGCAAAGACCTATTAGAGTTTGTCTAGAATCACGAGGGAGATCTGTACTAACAGCAGGAATTGAACAACTGTGTATCAGTTGAATTTAGTGCAGTAAACACAGCAGTGTTTGTCCTTTACTGACGCAAGTCCTTGGTACTTGAGTCTGCTCTGGGTTAGAAAAGTAGAGTTAAGAACAGGACTTGCTCAATAGCCACTTATTACAGCCATTCCTCACTTCCCTGAGAATTATCACCATCCAGCCTTTTGGGGACATTCTTAAAGAGCAAACATATCATCACCTGTGCTGTTGTATGACCAGCCCTTAGCACAGCAGAGGTGAACAAGTGTTTGACCTGCCATTCATGATAAAATATTTCAGGGTCACTAACTGATAGCTTTTCCTTGGGAAGCAAAGGACTGTAGGAATAAATGTCTCAAGGGAGAAATTCTGTTCTTCTTGGATTTGTCTGAAAAGTCTTTTGTATATGATTAACCATTTCCAAAGGGTATAATGCACAGACACCCTTAATTTGCAACAAGGCTGCTGCTTAGTTTTGGTAAAATTCACTTGTGAGTTCTTACTTTTTGAATTTAAACCTTAACACCAAAGTCACATCTAGATGGATTCAAACCTTGACACTGCTGATATTCCAAAGTTGACGAAGAATGTTGCTTTTCAATTAATCAAGAGATCTGCACACAAAACTTTAAATCCAGACTGTGTTTTTTAGAATAACAAAGCTAAAGAAAATAAATTACTGTGTAGACTGTTTTACTGAAGAGCATGTGGGAAGTAATCTGTTAGTGTCAAGACAAAATTAGACAAGATTTTTTAACACTGAGTAAATTGGGATATATGAAGTACTTTGAATAAAGTTAAGATGACAGCAAAAGCCATAATAATTTCACTGTCACTTAAAGGTGCAATTGCCAGAAAATTGAAAAATGTAGGGAAATTCTGTACAGTACTTGAAGAATCAGTGTTGGCCATATGTGACAGTACAGAGCTGCTGTGGAGAAGGTAGGACTGATCTTTTCATTGCAGGCTCTGATGCATGAAAGTCATTCCGAAGTTTAATTGAAGTTGGGACAAGCCCATTTTTGATAGAAGATATTTGTTTTAACTGTTTTGTGGGAAATTAATGAAATCTTTAATTTCCAGCATGCAAACATTCAGACATTCCTAGATAAAGGTGGTCTAATAAATTTACCACCTTCTTAAATTTTGGGGTCAGCAATTATTCAACCAAGGTAATATTTCAAACTGTAAATATTTCTTTTTTTTACTTAGGAAGCAAACAATGAGTTCTCTTATAACTATAATTGAAGAAAGAAATTCTAACATGACCTCTATCATCAAGCCTTTCAAAAAAGGTGCTTAAAATTGACTTTAATATGAGTGCACTAAGGCTGCTGTTCAAATCAGTTATTGCAAGCTCAGTGCTTTTTTGCTGCTGCCTCATTCTGTGCACTCAGAGTACAAGATCTTCTGGTCAGGGGTCTCCCTTTCATGATGAATGTGGATAATCTTCCTGGCTGGACACATAAGCAGGGTTTGCAGCTGCTGCAGTGGCACTAGTAGCACTAGCAGTAGTAAAGCATTTCTATGGTGACTTCCTAAAATCCCTGAACAAAGTCATATGTGCCATTCATTAATTTTGAAGCATAATCTTGGTCCCACCAAGTTTCTATGGAACTGCATAATGGGAAGCTATGTTTTCCAGAAACTGAAATCCTGACTGGGATTCAGTGGCTGAATGTTGTTTGTCTGGCAGGAAGCCATCATCAAGGACCCCAGTTTCCTCCTCCATAAACAGGGACAATGCTATTGATCCTGGGTGGCGTCTGCCCTGAGATCTGCAGTTGCAAAGTGTTGAGCATATATCATCATGGTATCATTTTTAAGGAATCAGACCTTACCAGGGCTGTTTTCATACTCTCATTCATCATTCTCAAGACGACTGATTTGCATTCCCAGTCTATGCACCAACACAGGCTTGTTTTGTTCTGCTCTATAATTGATAAATACTGCTGAACTTGAAGGTGGGGATGTATACATAAAGTTAATAATAAGCTTATGAGAGGAATACAATTCTAGGACACACAGTTGTGTAGAGATCCTTTATAATTTTTTCAGTGTAGGGATCCAATTTTCGTTATGAAGGCATACCTTTGTCTTTGCAAATATTTGCTTTGTGCAGTATTAGAGACAAAAATTTTAAGCTAACCATTTCAGAGTAAACAAGTGACTGGTTTATACCGATAAATTACTTTTTTGTTGTATTATAAGTTAAACTTTTCCCTAATATTAAATTAAAGTTTATGAATTCTGTGATATTATGATATCTTTGACTGTATTAAAAGGTGAAAACACCTAAATTTGAGACAGCTTTAAAGAATACAGACATTTAAAAACTATAGTGTTAGAACACACAATCTGGGCTCTACTGAAACATGCCTTTTACCAAGAAATACAGCTATTAACAAAATATCCTTAACCATATCTATTCAGAGATTGTAGAAATGGAAAAATAAAAAGAATTTATTTTAAAGGGTTATCTGAGGATTCAAATAAAATAATCAGTAAGCAGAAAATAGTGACAAGATAGTAATCACGGCCTTATCCTGTTTTGAACTGCTGAATGACACTGAACAGGCTCTTAATAGCACTTATGTGCTTGAAGCTATATGGTGCATTCAAGGAAGAAGATCAGGACAAATTCAAGTTCAAGAAAAGAGTACACACATGCTTGTTTAGCTAGATATTATTGCTGAAGAGATTGTTATTTAAATAAACATGTTTATACCTTTCAAAATATAGATGTATTTATAGAAATACATACACAGAACATCATCAGAATGCCCAAATGATCTTGCATGCCATTAGGACAAATTAAGGGCATGTAATGCTGTTTTCAGTTCTTTCACTTTGGATTTCCCTGAAGAGTTCTGTTATCTACATTGTGCAGGTCAGTCTTGCCTACTGGTATTTTAGGTTCTGGTGATTCCTTATGATTTGAGGACCTGCAGGCCCAGTTATTCTTATATTTCCTCCTGCTGCCAGTAATTGCTATTTCAACCACAGGTCTGAATTTCTGCAGTAATTAACTCATAACAACAATCACACAAGAAGCCATTGAACCCATGTTTTACTGTTACAAATATCCTTTACTTTTTAGCTGCAAAGGCTTTCACAAATACAATTTCCTGTCATGGTGCATTTTCTGTTTCATTAAATCTCCTTGCAGGCATTTGCAGTACCTTTGTTGTGAGCTTTGGGTTGTTACCAAGTAGGCTGTTTCTAAGTGTTGTATTAACAATATTTTAGAAGTTAAACAGTTTAAAGCTAGCAGTTTCAATGTTGCTACTCTAGTTTTGCTTGTTCCATCATGCCCCAACATTGTTCTCAGAGGAGCCAAGGGCAGCTTGTGACACAACATGGAAGTGCCTACTCAGATTTAAGTTGACTGCTTTTCTTAGCTCACTTCTGCTGTTTATCCATAAATCTGTTGATCATGTTTGATCTGTCAACTCCACAGAAATATCCAAAAACACCTAAGCACACTTAAGTGGTCTTCACTGCTAATCATTTGGAAAATGAAGTCACTGCTGAGACACCTGGCTCCCACATCTTCACTTGTCAGCAGGTAACAATTGAGGTGTCTCTACCACAGGCTTCTGTCTTATTATAAAAGGTGGCATAAGCTCACCTTGTCAGCAGTAGAAAATAGCAGAATTTCACTGTGTCATTCTGTCCTCTGACTGTCACTCAAAAGCCCTGTAGGTGTTCCATAGATGTCCCATAGCTCCTGTGCTGAATCTGCCAGCCAGGTAGACATAATAAGGTATTTAATCTTGTTAGGTGTTTCAGGGGATGTTAGATCCCTTTGCTTGGGTAACTGAATCAAGTTACTAATGTCAGACAGATCTTGCATTTCCTTACACTTGCAAATTTACCTTTCCAAGACATATTGATTTTTGCACCTATCTCTGAGTATTCACAGTAGAAATAGTCTTTCCATGATGTAATCTGACCTTTACCTATGTACCACGTGACCAAGTTTTCTCCCCACATACTTAACTATATCTTCAACTACTGCAGTGATTTCTGCAGGTTTTAAACTTATAATTAGAAAGAAACATTCCTGGTGTTTAAAGTAATAGCTCACAGTGTGTACTTACTCTTGAGCAAATCCCACCAGGAGATGTTCTCTAAAGCAGCTGTCAGTGTTGCAAACAGCTCTGTATTGAATACAAAGGCATATTGTTCTATAAAGCACATGTACTATACTTCTTCATGGATAATTTGTCCTTCTCTGCTGCCCTTTGGAAAATGGGATTGCACCTTGCAGATCTGACAGTCCTATGAGATGTTGGGACATTGCCAACATCTGCCAGTTTCCCCTGCTGGCCATGTGCTCTTCCCCACCTCTTGCCTATCTTCAGACTCTTGGAGTTTTACTTTTGTTTTGCCTCGGATACTTCTGTGAACCCATGTTCTCAAAAATTCAGCCACAACTTTTCTCTTCTAAATACATAATCTTCTCTGACTACATTCTGGAAAACAACAGGATTGCTTTTCTTTTAATATTGAGTTGGGATGTTCTAACTCAGGTCTCCAAGCATCATCTGTTCCCAAACAGCATAATCTGTTCCCAAATTAGGGGTTCCACAGAACCTTCAAAATTGCATGTCTGCCTTGGTGGCCTCAGAGGTAGTATAAATGCTTCAAAGATTTCTCCCAGTTTTTGATCTGTTATGAAACTGATATAGTTTTTTATTTTCTCTGGAAGTACAATATTATTTCAAATCTCCTTAGAACAGTTAGATAACAGTTCATTCTTCTCCCTGTAAGTGCAGGCTGCTAAACAAATGCAGCACTTCAGACACAGCAAAATGGGGAAAACAGAAAACTTTTGCTTATGTTAGTTTTCAGTAGCTCTGCATCCTATCCTGTAAAAGCCCACATTTTCTCTTTGTGTATGTATCACTTTCCTGGACGATTTCAGATGCAAAACAATAGCACTATAGACTCATCTAATAGCAAAAGGATGCTGCCCAATTGTGCCATCTTTTTCTTCTCTTAAAGCACCTGTCTTCAAATCTTACATCTACTTCTAATCCCACTGAATTCTCAGGGTTTCTGCATGGAGTTTATAGCCTTGAATATACCAGCAAAGAAGTAAATGAAAAATTGTATGAAAAAGCTTCAGAGGGAGAAGAAGACAGAGAGAAGTGCTTATCATAAAGCTGACTTTTCAGTTTAAAAGCTGTCAAAGCAGAATGTTCCACAGTTTTAGATTTCAGCTTTAGCAGCAAAAGTCCAAATAATTTCAAAAACAACTATTCACAGAATAAGCATATGCTTGGAGATATACACTGGGTAATTGCTTTGGGGGAAGAGCTTAAGGGAATGAGAAGATTATAGGATGTCTTTCTATGATGCTTTTATTTTCCTTTTATGTATATATATACCTATTTGTGTTTGTGTGCATGAATGTGTATGATTGAATGAGAAATCTTATTGATATATTAGCATACAAATGCTAACACACACACACACACTTGTCTATACATGTTTATGAAGAAAGTGCAGAAGAAAGTTGTCTGTGTACCACTTACTGACCAAGGCAGACTTCTCTGAGAAACCTCAACCAACACACAATGATATACAAAATTAAGTAGCACGATAGGAACACACTCTGTATTTGATTGATTGCACAGCAGATAAATGCCTATGCATAGGTTTGCTAATGTAGTAAGTAAACTGTATAAAAGAAGAGTTCCAGAAATTAAAGGAAAGAAAAAAGGCAGAAAATATTTATTTGGTCTGAAAGTCTTTATATGGAACATTTTAGAAAAAAAAAAAAATTCTTCCACAATCATCTTCTCTACCTCTATCCTTCCAGTTGCATAAGAACAGTTGACAGCTCTTTGTTCCTGAATTCTGCAAGAAATGCATGAATTTTTAAAACAAACCCACACCCCTTTCTTTTTATTACATCTTTCCCACTGTGTCTTTTTCTGTTTAAAAATATCACATCTTGGTGTTTTCTGTGTACATAAGCACAGAGATATATGGGATATATATTTTCTTTTACAGGTGATGTGCTGCTTTTTTTTCCCCAAGCAATGATTGTCTGCGTTCTCAATGAGGTGACATCCACAAGAGGGATAAATATGGGACATTTGCCCTTTTCGAGTCTCCTTAGGATCTTTTTCATAAAAATGGATTATCCGTTTTTCATTTTCTTTTCTCATTATAACCTGTGTCATGTGTGTGAGCTCCCTAGGCTCTAATGTCTCTTTCTTCATGAATTAAAGGGGGAATTCTCCTTTTCTTTGACCTTTTCAGTATTCTGCACTTCAGTGAGGTGGCATTTCCACTCCTTAAGGACTACAACCTGTGCTGACTAATCAGCCAATCAAATGCCAATTACAAATGTAAAATCAATTACTGGTGCTGTTAAAGCCAAACCCCATCTGACATATTTTGGCCTTCCCTGCAATCTTCCACCGGGAGGGTTAAAGCTCTAATGACAGGGCTGTATATGGAAACAGGCCAGATCCTTTGACACATACTGCAAAACCCTTTACTTAACTAACACAAAGAGGAATGAACTTCCGTAATGGGGAATTCAGGGGTTAAATACAGAATTGCCTCTAGTTCTGTCATTTGTCTGACTTTCAGCAAGACATTACATGCAATTCCACACCCTTCCCAAAGAAAATGTTTAAAACCATGACTGTTGAATTAATGTCTTCCTGTCTTCTGGAAGAGGATGCTGGAGCTCAACACTTGATCTGCACAAGGCTTGTCTCTGCACCCTTTCAGATGATTTCCCATCAGAAATCTTTGTTTACTGCAGTGTTGGCTACCTTCAGAAGTGGGCACAGTGTCTGGAATTTTAAATATACTCTTGAGCCTCATATTTCCTATTAATCAACTGTTGGCAGCTTTCTTCTCAGCAGGCAAGAAAATTAAATCATCCTAGAGACTTAAAGGCCTTACATACAGTAAACAAGACAATAAGGGTGTCTCACCTGGGCAAGCTTATAAATACCTGTTGTCTTTGTTGATCTGAGAGAAATTTAGGTGTGTGAAGAAGACTCTTTGAATTAGTTTTCCAGAGATCCCTCTAGGATTCACTTTGTAATGTATCTTCTGTTTCTTTGGCTGTTGGACTGTTAGAAGCTCAGTCTAATTTTCCAGCTTTCCTCTGCAGGCATCCAGGAAAGAGAATATGAGAGAAAGAGTGAGTTTCACTTCTAATAGACTGGTTCTGAAGTTGGCTCTTATAACAGGAATTATTGTGCTGCTTTAAAATCTCGTTGGAATGGAGGTGCTGATGGTGAAGACATTTCAGGGGAGGATGAGGATTTTGCTAACTAAATATTCCTGTCAGTTGTTTTAAACTTGCTGCTCTGTTGACCTGTTACAATCTTTATTTTTTACATGCAATCCTCCCTTATGTCTAAAATGGTTCTGTAAAGTCTTTACAGGAAGATGAAGTGTTACTTCATTGTGCTGATTTCCAGATCCTTGTGTTATAACCCCCAAGAGCATTTAGAAAACTTTCCTTTAAGTCATGGATAATAACAATTTAAAAGACATAAGTTGAACTGTTTCCTGAATATCGGAGATCTGCAAGCCGTTGCAGTCAGAATTCCTGGGCATCATAGAAGGGATCTCATGGTCAAAAGACTGTATTGTATTTTTTCCCTTTTTCCTCACTTCGAAAGGAAGAGGTAATAAATTATCCCAGCATATTACTATCATTCCTCATATGCAGCAAATACTTATCAATTGGATAGTATTTTGAGACAAAAGGAAAGATTCATCTCAACCACCTTGAAATAGCTACAAGTTAGGGAGTTACTTTTAGGATGAAATTCAGATTGTTTAATTTAGTTGTCTGAAACCATCACCTGAATCTCCATCTGAACCAAATGTCTGTCTTATATCAGAGGAATCCCACCACAGGTTTATGGTGTAAAACTTTTATATCATTTCCCTGTAAATAAATTGCTAAAATGAGACACCTAGATTTAGATGAGACACCTCAGTTTTACAGATCATGTATGTCATGCCCAAAAGCCAACATGATTTTGGAATGATGTTTTTGAATATCACTTATGGCATCATCCTGCAAATCTTGCACACAATGAAAATTCCTTCAGAATATCCAAGTCTGGTCCAAAGCCCTTTACAATCAGCGGGAGAATTGTCGATCTGTTCTGGAAAGGAAGCTGTTTAAGAAGCAAACAAACTTTGCTGACAGAATTCCCCTCTCCCGTAAAAAGAGAAGTCTCAAGGGAATCATCATGCAACAAGATCTATTTTGTCTGCCTCTGTAATGGAGGAGTGTGTGTCACTTACACACTGGTATATTTTAGCAACCAGAGCACGTATTTTCGCTGGCTAAGCAGAACAAGCATCGCTGACGTTCAGACAGCTCTCCCTTAGGGCTTTTATGGACAGTTCATCTATCTATTGAAAAGATATTTTCCCTCCACAGCAGATTTTAACAACCTGGAGTGAAGTCTGCATTGCACAGGGGATGAGAACTCAACATTTGCATCATTCAGAGTCATTGAGGTTTCCAATGCATCTAAGTAACTCATAAGATTCCTTGAGAAAGGAATTTATACTTTCTTTATACTTTATACTTCAGTATGCAAGGTTGTTAACATGTCATGTTTTGTTTGCATAATTTGAATGGTCTGTAACATCACAGAGTTTTGAAACCTCATTTCTCTGTTAAAAATAAACATATGATCTCTCCTCTCTGGTGGGTAGTGACATGACCTGAGGGAATGGCACAAAGTTGTGTCAGGGGTGGTTTAAAAATGGTTCTTTCACTCAGAGGCTGTTTGAGCACTGAACAGGCTCCTCAGGGAAGTGGTCACAGCACCAAGGCTGGCAGAGTTCAAGAAGCGTTTGCGCAATGCTCTCAGACTCTAATTCTTGGGAATGGTGCTGTGCAGGGCCAGTGGCTGGACTTGATGATCCTAGATCAGACCTGCCAGCACGTAGCTGAAGCAGCTGCTGTCTCTTTGCTCCCTCTCTGCACACAGCTGTCACACGGCCTTAGCTCCCAGACATCATTTTTGGAGCCCAGGAAAGCACCACCCCCCCTGCCATGGGCAGGGACACCTTTCACTAGACCAGGTTGCTCAGAGCTCCATCCAGCTTGGCCTTGAATGCTTCCAAGGATGGGACATCCACTTCTCTGAACAACCTGTTCCAGAGCCTCCCCACCTTCATAGAAAAGAATTTCTTCATAACATCCCATATAAACCTACTCTCTTTTAGTTTGAATTCAATCCCCCTTGTTCTGTCACTACAGGTAGTCTCTCTCCATCTTTCTTGTAGACTCCCTTCAGGTACTGGGAGACTGCAATCAGGTCAACCCAAAACCTTTTCTTCTCCAGGCTGAACAATTCCAATTCTTTCTGCACTTCCTCATTGGAGAGGTCTTCCATCCCTCTAATCATCTTTGTGACTTCCCCTGGACTTGCCACAACAGGTCAATGTTATTTAGGCTTAAGACGGAAGATATGCAAGCTAAAAATGTATCTATGCCTAAAAATATGATATTTTGGAAGCTAGAGTCCCTTCCTAGCCAGTGGAATGAAATAAGTAACTTCAGAAGGCAAATCTACCCACTTTCCTTCAGTAATTCTATTATGATGAGATTGATCAGAGTGTGCATGTTTTATCACAAGATACACAGACACTGCTAAAATTTGATGCAGCTTGAACTTTGATGAATATCTGAAAGTGGCTTCGATCCAAAATATGAATCATGTGCAAAAAAAGTTAATGAAATATTAATTATTAATATTAATATTATATTTTTATCAAATGAAACCTCCAAAAATATAGTAAAGAATGAATCTATTTTAAGATCCATCAGGCTGATTTTATGAAGAGAGACAAATATTTCCTCAACTAATATATTTTGTTCATTATTGATGTAAGATAGAGAGAGGAGGAGCAGGGGAATCATGACTGGAGTACAAGGCTGCATAGACTGTGTAGATCTAATTTGGATATTTCAGACTATTCTTTAAACTAGAGCAGGTAATAGATCTCAGTCACTCTTTTATACTTTCCAGGCAGATGTATTTTTACAGCCATTCAGAACTTCTGTGTGATACGGAAATCATGTGAACTTGGGAGTAGGGAGAATTGGAGAAACAGCTTGCTGGTGACCAGACCCTTGGCCTATATGAACACAGAACAAATGGTAGATGAGGTGATGAACCTCCTCATTGCAGAATAAATTCTGAAAATCTATTGATTTCACAACTATGCAAGTTATGCTGCAAATGGACACAAAGAACTTCCTTCATATCGTGAGGAAGAAGTTACAGAGTGATTTTCTTTATAATTTATTGCCTGTCCTTTGTTTTGTGGCTCACTACTCTAGAGATTAAAGCAAAGTAACATACAGCCATTATCTTTCTCTTCAGAGGAATGGTTAATATGCTTCCAATATGGTGAGCAGAAAATATAGAAATATCTTTTGGGAGAAGAGCAAATAACAGAGCTCCCACATCACAGACCTTCTCATCATTTTTCCCTAGGAAAAAAGCCAGGGATTGTTCTTATGGAGAAGCTAGAAGAAACGTTTCTGGTGTCAAACAATTCCCCTCTTATTAAACAGTATATTTTGTCACTAATAAAATTCCATAAATAACTGTAGAGCAGTCAAGTGAAAAGGCAGATAAAACTCAATAAAAAAGTACATGAAAAAGATCTGTTTCCAAGAGTAGATATACCAACCTTCCAACTTCCATTTATCGTTTTCAAATAAATAAGAATAGTTAAAATTAATTGTTTTTGTCATTGAGATTTCTTCAGGACTTGGGAGATTATAGGACATGCCAAAATTTAAATTTATAGAACCTCCACTTAATCTAAGTTTATTTAATTTTATCTTAATTTTTAATATTTTCATTATTCTTTAGAACCAGAAAGAAGTGTCACAATCAACATAACTGACTTCATATCAAGAATTTCTGCAGATTTTTCTCCCAGAATTGTTAAAAGATAAAAACAGATATTTTACCAAAGCACTTCTGAGAAAGGGACAAAAAATATGTTTTGATCTCTGGTCCAACTCATACAGAATAATCCTTTGCTTCTCCTTTGATATGATTTCTTGGACCTTGACACCTAAGTTTTTCTAATCTGCTCACTTTACATCTGGAAACTTCAGAGGATTAAGGTTACTTGGTTTGTATATCAGCATTTCCTGATTTCTTCTTTTCCTCAGCATCAGATAATAAAATGTGTTTATAAATTTCTTCTGGCTTGAAGCTCATTCTGTTCTTCATGGTTATCTTCTCTTGTGCACTTTCCTCTCTGCAGATCCACGCTGCAGAACTCTGCCCTCAGCAACTGCCCTTTCAGGAGGTAGGTACTATTCATTCTAACCTCTTGCATTCCAGGGAATTTTGGAAAAGCCATGTAGCATTCTGCCAGGGAAGATAGGCCAAAGTTTGAGAGCAGATCTATTACATCCATCAACCAGATTTGTAGCAGATAATTAGTAAATGCTTTTAGAATATGTTCATCATGGTTAACCATCTTAGGCTGGTTCAAAATATATATCATAGTAAAAAAATGAGATAAAACACAGAATTTTCCACAGTAATTTTTGGAGCATTGCACATACACACACGAAGCAAAACAAAAAACAACCCCAGGCTTTATGACTAGTTAGAAATATTTTTCTATATTCTTTTTAAAAATTCATTCTGCCTCCAAAGGTGTAATGCCATTAGAATGCATTTCACAACCCAGCAGGTTTATGGCCTCAAAACAGTAGCTACAATTTGTGTGGAAATAGCAGTGTGTTAATGTGCTGGATAATATTCAGCATGAATAAGATTATTCAGGCTTCTGGGAGATGAAAAGCTTGATAGGCTGTGAGATATTAATAATACTGCACTTGTTTTGGTGGCTGTGCCAGATTCCAACAAACTCACTTCAAATCATCTCAGGACATAAAACAGTCTATAAATAAAGATTTAATTGCATAGTACCTGAACTGTGCATCGGCTATAAACTGTAGACTGACCAGTCTTAAAATAAAATACTTAAAAAATAAAAAGCTTCTTTTAATTTTTCAGAAAACTTTTCCTTTAGGAGAAAAACAGTATAAAATATTGATTCAACTTCCTTGTTGCCTTTTTTTGTGGAGAAATTCCAAGCAATGAACAATCAGATCTGTGCAGTAATATGTTTTCCTTGTTCTGTGTTCTCTAACAAAGATTAAGAGTTCAGAGTTAGACTGGAATTTGTATGAAGACCTGGATAGACAATATTCTTGAAGAACATACAGCAACAATATTTCATCAACACTTTTGACAAACTCAGTGTTGGGTTTTAAATATGGTTGAAAAGTGCTGTGGGCTTTGATTCAGTTTTAATCCATAGTTCTGGGTTTCTTTCCAGGGTTTGTGTTGGCTGATGTTTAGTTAAATGGATGACCACGTGTGCACCAGCTGAAGGAAGCTCCTTCCGAGGCTTCTCCAGCTACCAATGAAATACCAATGAGTTATCAATGCATGTCAGTGTGTGTGAGGTTTTCACACCAGGGTCTGACTGTGGACCTTGGCATGGAAGAGCAGTAAAGTCATCTAATTCAATTAGTTGGTTTTTTTCCCTTGCTACCTTTACACAGTGGATGCTGTTTGCATGGGGAATAATATCCTGCAGCCAGGAAATTTTCTGTAAAAAAGGTGCTAGCAAAGACAGCTGTAGCTGTTGATCTCTGTCTCCTTTCTCTGTCTTCTTTCTTTCATCTTTCTTTCTTTCACATGATTTATGTGTATAAGAATAATAGATCAAATGCTTGAACCTGTATGTGTAAAATATCTTGGGGTTCTCCATTATGTCCCTTCTTCGAAGCCGATCTTGCACAAAAAGTTTCTTCAATGATAAATAATTTAAAAACTGTTTCTCACATTATAAATTTCTCTTCATTCTCTCTGACAACTGTTGTTCTGCTTTTGCTACGTGTAATGTTGTGTTTACCTTGGAGATTAAATCTGCTTCTTCATATTGTCTGGACATGAATTTCCAGATTCTCATGCTCCTGTGTAGTTTCACCTAAGTGGGCTACTCTTATCATCACACATAAAAACAGTATTTGAAGGGGACTCCAGGTGTATTAGAATGAATAATTAAAGTACTTCTATGGTAACCCCACCCTGGCATGTTGTTACTCCATTTTATTTTCTTTCAGAAACATGGGTAAGTCACAAGACATACCAACATCATCTAAGTCACTTTGGCCTCTGCCTATCTTCTGACATATGCAGTTTTAAGACTCAGTGCTGAGGACTGACAAATACCATTTCAAGGATTTTCTAGCAAAAACTGTGGATCTAGGCTCTATGAGTTCCATTTTAGGAAAGGGGGTCTAAGATCTAGAGTGCTGTGTGAAGTTGTCCTTCTGTCCATCCCTGGGTTCTAGTGAACTTTATATCAGGCTTCTCCTTTTAAAGTGCCTTGTATAAAGTTTCTTATTTCTTAGGTAGTCACCTCATTGAAGTAAAGAAGCAATTATCCAGGATATTAGAAAACAATCTCCAGTTTTCTGTTATATAAGATCACATGCTTGCTATGCCTAAACCGGAATGTTCTTTTTTCTATGTCCCCTTATTATCTGATATAATTTCTGTCTCCAGATAAATTAGACTTAGCTAGAAAAATCACTGAACATCTCTTTCTGTCTCCATTGCACAGTATTTGTAATAGAAAAGTCTTTCCTGTTCTTATCAATAGATTCCTCCTGAGTGCTTTTGTTCCAGGTTTACAAGGTCTAATGCTTCAGGAAACCACATACATCTCTCTTGAACACTACAGATTTTGGAGGCAGCCTTTTGAAAGAAGATGCTTTGTGCTGTAGTCACTAAGTGAATGAAAGGAATTTCCTTTACAGATTAACAAATACTGCAGCATAGGGAAGGTTATATCAGGTCCGAGCAGTTTAACAGTATTGTGCAATGCTATGGACTTGATAGGACAACATGATTAGATGGGGGAATAATCCAATTTAGAATTAACTCAAGTTAATTAACTCAATATTCAGTTCCAGATAGCCTACTGGGAAAAAAAATCAAAACAAAAATCCCTAAACAAACAACAAATCCATGCCAAATAAAAAACAATGCCAACACAAAAAAATCCACAGACCCAAACTGTAATGTACTGGCTTCCTTGCAACATGTACAGAATACCCTTAAAGTGGCCAACTGATGTGGAAATTTTCTCCTCAGTCTAGGACCAATCAGTTTTGGTTAGCTTTTGCAATCCTTGTATTACAACATAAAGGCACATTATATTCTCCACTTTTAGGCGACTCATTTAAAATTTTTAAGATGACAATGAAGCCCAGCCAAGTTCCTTGCAGAATTTAGAACCCAGTTTTTCTGAACAGGGAGAAGTCTATTTCAGCAACCCACTTTTTGATACTAGCTTGTGTAGCCTAGTAGGGAGGGACAGGAAGAGGCAGGACATAAGGAGGTTGAGGATCCTTTATTCATCTTTTAGTAGGCATTAACCCAGAATGTCATAATGAGGAAGGTCTTATTAATTAAACATCAGTTAAACATCTGCAGAGTTATTTGCACTGGAGGAGAAAAATCCAATTTCTTACAACAGCATGAGAAAAGCAATAGACTGTGGTGCTAATATCTGTTGATCTCTTTGTCTCATCAAGAAGATACATTCTTCAGTGAAGGATGGTAAAAATGATGTCAAGTTAATAAAGGCTGCCCAGCCAGACACTGAGATGTGATTATCAGTGTTAAATTGCAGAGCTATTACAAAATGGAATAGCACAAATGAGGAAGGAGTAACCATCTGTTGATATTGTTTCTGATAGAAAAATGAGAAGGAGGTCATATGAATTGTCAGGAAAAACAAGAAGAGAAATAAATATGAATTAAACAATTCTATGATTTTGGATCCATTGATTCTTGCCTTCATGAGAAGAGCCTTGAATATGGCTGTGGTATGGAGAGTGGGGACAAATGGCTGGAGTAGCCCAAGGAATGGCTTTCTGGGTGAGTGTAGTTATCCTCTCAAGCAAAGAAAGATATCTGGAATTTTGTCATTTAATTGTTAAGATGCTCTGGTATCAATGCCGTTCTGTTTGACAGTTCCTTTGTGTGGTTCAGGGAACTTCATGTGTCAGGGTCTTCTTTAGCAGAGAAAAGATTGCATGAAGTTTGGCTCCCTTCACTTCGAGCTATTCTTCCAAACATCTTAGCAAGATTTGCACTACCCTCAGCTTATGCAAAATATGTCCTCAGTTTCCAGTCCCTGAAGCTACAACACTTTCTCCCATTGTTTCAGACTCTCTACAACATATTTTAAATAAATTTTACAAAATCATGCAACAAATGGTTCTCTGTTATAACAGTGGAAATGTGATATGAGGTCTACAGGAGACTGAAGGTTTATGGACAAAACTGACTGTTTCCCTTTTCTCTTTTACCTAAACTAAAGATGGATTTTTTTATCTGACTTTTCATAAATAGTAGTCTTGGTTACTGGTACTGTCATTGCATTGTTTAAATGTAAGCGATAACCTTCATTAAAGTCAGGAATTTTAGTATTTTCAATGTTTGACTGGGAAAGGTCACTGTGGAAAATCACATTTTAAAGGGGTTTTCTGTGATGCACAGAAGTTCATGCTGCAGCTGCTCTCTTAAAATTCAGATCATAAAAAAATAACTTCTCTATCCCAAATCTGCTCAGAGAAGTTTATAAACAACAAGTTTAACTCAGGTATTCACTTACAGCTTTGATAGAAACACCAAGGTCAAAACTCAGTGGAAAAACAAGCTAAAAAAACCTTCAAAAAGGACCAATCAGTTAAAATCTCTGCAGCAGTTACCTCAATGTTGTTAGGTTCAAGCATGACAGAGTGAATTGATTCCCTCAACACCTGATATGGTGAAAAGCCAGCTCTATAAATAACAGTAGTATGAAGGTCAACATTTCTATCCAATGTTCATTCACATTTACGTCTAAGAAATAAAGAATTTATTGAAAGAACAGTTGGATATAAATTTCTAATCTCTGACATATTGCTATTATTCCCTCTTCAAAAAAGAAAAGTATAAAACTTGATGACTCCTGCTGTTGGTAAAGGACAGCTGGAAAGCCAAAAGTCAGGAGCCTAATGAAGAAACCACCTTTGCCATCATAATTGATTGAGATTTTTTTTTAATGTGACCTCTTGCCAACTCCATCACAGAAGTGTATCTGTCTAATAAAACTGGATGTTATTAGACCAGGTTTTATAGGACCAAGTTTTATTGGGAAGAAATTTTTTTTGCTGTTCCCAAGGTCCTTGAAAGCTTTACCATGTAGATCAGAAATGTGTCAGAATTCCTTTTTTTGGGTTGATAATTTTGGAATTTCATTCCTTCCTTCCCTTCTTCCAGTCTCCATCTTCCTCTCTTAGAAACAAATGAATCCAGGGATTTCAAAATCACTCTCAATGCAAACTACACTACCAAAAATAACGTGAAATGCTCTGGCAGCTCCAAAGCAGCTTTTTTCAGTTCACAAATTTTCATCAAAATACTCTATTCACTTCCAAATATTGTTTTGAATTGAATACCAAACATGTGAGATTTGCCAATATCTTGAATGAAAACAGAATGAGGGAAGGATGTGACAATGCTTCTCCCCCTTTTCCCCCATGGTAACTGAATGTTCTTCGTCGTTTAGGAAGAAACAACAGTTTTAGTAGCTCAAATGCCTTTTGGCAGTTTACTTGTGATGTCATGTCAGGGAACTTCTGTCTCTCTCCTCTTCCACAGAAATTGCTAAAAGGCCACTATACACAGACTCCTTTTAGTTTCTCAATATCTTGAAAATAACGAGATTGGCAGACAATTGACCCCTTTATAGATGAACCCAAATTTAAGGTTAAAAAGCAATTCCCTGTAGTCTGGCAAATGCAGTTTATCAAATCTAAGACATACAACTGGCATTTGAGCTGCCAACCTGATCGCTCTTTTCAAGATGATCTTTGTGAAATATAATGGAAAAATCCTTTAGGATAGCGCAAAGTAGATCTACCATGGTTTACTCTCATTGCGTCAAACTAATTGACTTGGTACAGAAAATAAAATCCATTTTCTGTCATTCTGCCTTGTCTCCTGAAAAGCTAAATCAGAGCATGATAGATGGAGGCTGTTCGACACTCCTGACAGCACAGTTTGTATTGCATTCAGTCAGTCTCTTAATAATGCCATCAAAAACTCTAGGCCACCCAAGCTCTACCCATAGGAGTGTCTAATAGACAATTTTTTCTTCAGCAGCTAAATCAACACAGTACTTTAGAGCCACAATCTAACAGCAGCCTATCATGCTGTGGGAGCCTTATCAAAGTTGCTGTAGCTTAAGTCCATTTTCTTGATCATAGCCTTCAAAGGAGCCCCTCCTGATCAGCTGGATTATGAAGACTCCTTTCACATGACAGCCGGATGAAAGAACATCTGTTGAAAGAAGACATTCTCTCAACGTCTGTTGAGAGAAGACTCTGCCATTAAATCTGTGAGAATTTTTTAAAATAAGAGGCATTGGTGTATTAAAAGTCCCTGAGCAATTTCAACTTTGCTTTTCTATCAGTTTTGTATAGTTTTTTTCAGCTTGACAATTAGGCTCATTGTGAGTAAGACTGACACAAAAAACAGGTTATAAAGACTAATAGGTACAAATTGTCAATAGTCCTGCATTTTGGAGTCTGGTTTTTGTTTTTTTTTTCCCCTCAACAGATCTGTGAAGCCAACACATTTAGAAGCATAAGCAGAGAGACCATTAAGGTATCACGGTCAAATTCCAAAGATTACCTGAGCAGGTAGTTTTTAACTCTGTGTGTCACAGAGAGGAGTCATGAATTATATTTCCTACTGTTGTATACAAATATCCATATTCTTTATGTTCTAAAAGAGTTATCAAGACCACATGTAGTTTCTTTAGTACCACAACTGCACCTACATAATCAAGAGCCCTTTGAAGTTTATTTTATTTTAGCATTTATGCAAAAGAATTAATTTAAAGGTATTACTGAAAAGCCTGGGTTGCTCTGCTCTTTTCTATGTCAGGAGAGTGGTCATTGCTCTGCAGCAATGTGCAGAGTCCAGCAATGAGAACAAAGACAGTGGAGCCTCTGCAAGTTTTTCTAAAACCAGTGTTAATCCAAGTAAAATGCCAGCTACAACACAGTTTGCAATGCAGCTCTGCAGAGTCTGTTCATTCTGTGAGCTGTGCTGCTTTGCTGGTCTTTTCTGGACTGCAGGACACAAGCTTTTCCTTAGTTTTACAATTCACTAGATTTTTTGAGCTTGGAAAATGCCACTTTTGCTGTCTATGTTCTTCCCATGTTTGGAAAAGAAAAACTCTTCTACATGGCCGTGAAATGAAGAAATAATTTCCTATGTTAATCTACCCTAATTATTGTGTGGTACAGACAGAAAATATTCTTCTAGAAAGGGCAAAGAGAGACATCTTCCTGAAACTGGGATGAGAACTGTGCATCTATGGGACTACTTTTGGTTTGCCCTGGATCCAGCTGCAAACACTTTGCAGCAAAACCTTCTTCTCCTCCTCATTTGAGCGAGTTATGGGACTGATAATAGGTCCTGCAGCAAGTGATGTGCAGCTTGGGGATGAAAGATGGGAGGCTGAGTTCAGTCTTGTAGAAACATCCAGAACCCCACTGAGATTACCTGACCAAATCTCCTGCACGACCTCAGCTTCTGCTTTGCAGCAGACCCTGCACACTCTGTGCGTGTGCAAGAGCTGAGACCCAAACCAATAAATAATACTGCTACAGGACCACTGTTGAGGAACACGGGTAAAGTGAAGGAGAAGGAAACCCGTTCCAAGAAGGGTGAGAGCACCTTTTCTCAGCAGACATTCCTCTATGATAAAACTTTATTTGAAGTTATTTTTTCTGATGAGCTGCAATGCAGTCCCGGGCTCTGATGTGTCAGGCTTGCGAAAGCCTCAGTGTTAGATGAGACTCCCAGGGTGCAGCCCATGGTATAACAAATTAGCATGGCTTCTACCAGAGTGGCAGTGACTGACAGATGATGGGTTGGGTGCTGACAGCACAGGGTAGCTGAAGCTGCTGCTCCACCGCCTGAACAGCTGAGCTCAGATTTTTCCTACCTTAAAGAAAAGTGAATGCAGTCCACATTTCCCTCCCTGTTGGGTTATTGATCACTTTCAGCACAGGGTGTGTCATGGAGGGATTCTCACCATTTTAAGCAGAATATGGCTGGACTATTAAAACAAATGTGAGAACTTTGGAAACATCAGAGTTTGGTTAATGGACATTGAAGGCACATGTGGCTCTAATTAAGAGAAGGAGAGACGAGATCTCAGCAGGTTATGATGAGCTTGGTAAGAACAAGCTCTCCCAAGTGTGAGGCAGAAGAGCATCCGAGCAGCATCCCTACTGTAAAGGGAGGTAGGACAGCCTCATGGGAGCCCCCACAAGGTTTTGAATGGATCCTTATCGGTCTCTCCTGTGTTGTGCTACATTCAGCCAGGCATTTAGATGTCTGCTCCCGGTATTCTATGCAGTAATGAAAGGGGGTTTGCAGGAAGGGAAGAAGGTGGGGGGGGTGGGGGGGGGGGTGGGGTGGAGGGTGAGAGAAGCTGCCAGAATTTCCTGCAGAGAGCCAGGATGCCATCTGCTCAGGAGAAAAAGTTCAATCCTGATTTTAAAGATTGATGTGAAAAACCCCTATCTTACTGTCTTTCATCTTTGTCCATTATCTAGCCATGGTGGGAATCACTCCCTCCTGCCACTGCCTTTGGTGTCTGTCTGCACAACCTCAGTGCTGCTGCTGGAGTTTGGAGACACCAGCTGATGCCATGTTCCTCCTGCTCTGATGGAAAATTAAATTATTCCTCTCTCTTTCCCACAACTTTGCTATAGGTGACACTGTAAAGAAAAAATCTTGCATGGCTTTGTGCCCATTCTCCAGGAGCCCCCCAAGATACCAGACAGAGAAACAGAAAAAATGTTTCCCTGTTAGAGGTTATTGAATAAAGCTATTTTGAAAAAAAAAACATCTATAGTGCAACATGGTCTTTGAATCATTAAGGCTTTGTGGGGAAGGTTTCAGCAAAAGATGTTGTTTAGAGTATGCCTGTTACAGTGACATTCCAGTGAGGAATCAGAGGAGAGTATAGCTATAGATGAGGGAGTGGCTGATGCTGGTTAAGAGCACTTTTACATTGTAGGTGGAGTGAAGTATGAATGTTTCCTCATCTGTGAATGTAATACTTATTGGCTTCCTGAAGAACTGAGCAGTATCTTGACTACATTTTTATTATCTCCATGTAGCATTCATATTCATGTTTTTCTGTGAAATAAATAAAACTGTGATTGGTCTGTTTAGTAGTGCCAGAAGAGCAAACATTATTTTTTTCTCTTTACTGTATTCCTCAATTCAATAAATGGGAGGAGAAAAAAAGAAAGAAAGATGAAGAAAACATAAAGAGAAGAAGTTGGTTTAGTTACTTTACCACAATCAGTTCAAAAGCAGAATTCAACTTTATGACACACTGATGTACAGTTGCCAGAAGCCCATCAGATTACATCTCTTGTCACACAGAGTATTCATTGTGAAATCCAGCATCTTTTTCTCTTCAGCAGTCATTAGGCAGGTAGCTTTGGGGTTGCTGACACCACCCGCAAGGATGAACGATCCCTTGGTGAAGTCAAGTGCCAAGAAACCTCGAGCAGAGCAGAGGTGGTGCAGCTGCACCTTGGAGTGTGACAGATGGCAGGGAAAGCCTTACTGCTGACAGAGGGAGGAGGTGGCCTCAGTCCCTGACTGATAAACCTGGAACTATAACTCATTCTACATTCACAGAGTACGGTCTACATCAAGACCTTACACTTACCAGTACCTCCCAGTCCCCATAGCCCAGTAAATGGCCTGTGCCCTGTGCCTGTGGTTTGAACTCCAGTATGGGATCCTCTGCCAGCAGTTTGTGATGTGCTTAAATGTGCCAGGCTGGCCAGAGGCAGAAGTGAAGCTTGTATAAGCTCCCAACCACTTTTATTCTGCACTTGGTCACCCAAGACAAATGGTATTTTTTTCTCTGTGTGAAAATAAAGCCTGGTGAAGAACTGATAACACAGGGGAATGTTCAGCTTTTTCTGATTTCTCTTGCATTTGTTCCATTTCTTGGAAGCTGATTGAACCATTTCAACCTGATGCTCCACTCAATTTACTTATTCCAGTTCTCTCAGTGGACAATGGAAGAAGGTTATTGCACAGATTTAATCAAATGTGCTCGATCTTGACCAAATATTAATGGTGGAACAGGTACAGTACAAAGTCAACTACAAGTGTTTTCTTTGACAGCTGTTTACACACACAGACAATGCCAAAATCACTTCAAAATAGTCTTTGTTAAATGATACAGAGATAATTGCATCCAAATTTCTTATATGAAAAAACCCATGTTATTGATAATAGCTTCAATGATAGTATTGAATACCTGGGTTCAGTTTGGATTTATGCAGAGTGAGTAGATGGGTACAAAAAGTACTCTTAACATCAAAGTACATAATGATCACACTTGATCACTATCACCCTTGATCAGTGCTGAGGAACTGACTTAGAGGTTTACTCTTTCTTTTCCTTTTTCCAAATAATTTCTTTGTCTTTCTTTATTTGTTTTCCTCTAGAGTTTTCCACTCTGTCTGTTCTCTTCTGCTGTTTCTTTGAGAAATGGATAGATGTGGGAGGGGGAAGACTTACCCATCTAGTTACACATACTGCCATTAGAAGTGGATTTGCAGCACTGCCTTTGGACTGGGCAGACATTTCCAGCCTCTCACTGTCTTGTCAGAGTTTGCAGATATCCTGGGGGAAAGTCCTTTGAGTCATCATGTCAACTGATGCACATTCTTTCTTGGCATTAAATTTACTTGCACAGGGAGAAGGTAATTTTTTACATGCAGTTACAGAGACTGCAGTTGTGTTTGTCTGCTGTATGCAAAGAAGATGCCTGTTTACTTCTACACCTCCAAACCTCCTGTTCCTTATTGTGGACTGTTGAGACTAAGAACAACAGGATAAAAAGTGTGAAAGGCTGGCATTGGATGCCAGGGGAAAGCTTGTCATGGAGAGTACAGATACAATAAAGAAGGTTTTGAATTTCCTCTAAGGTCTTTCAATATAAATAAAAGAATTTCAATGAAGTGATCTGTCTAGAATTTAGGAAAAACAACAGACTATTAAAAAGTAAAGAATCAGTTCTGAAAACAAGTGTACAAAGAGGAGGGAGAAAACAGTGTCTACCAGGTATTGAGTCTGTCCTTACTGTCAGAAAGCTCATCTGAACACTTACCCTGCCCCGAGCCCTGTGCCAGGGTGTCCCTCTCTGCCATGGAAGCCAGCAGGACCTCCTACAGGAGCAGGGCTCTCTTGGGCACAGCCCTGACAACAAATCAAAATGAAGAGCAAAATCCAACCACCTGCAAGCCAAGACCCTGAGTGATGCAAAGATTACTGTGAGTATTACCCTTCTTTTTGAGTGGAAATTTACTGTACAGCTATATGTATAGTATATATATTTGTGATCTATAGTAGATACTATAACCATGTGTAATTTATAGCATCGTCTGTAAATACATTCACTCACACTCCCAGATTACCACACACACGGGTGACATTCAATCACCCCAGCTCACAGAGTGTTCTCTCTTTAACCCTTTTTTCATTTGCACTGTAGCCACACAGTGAGACACCTGAAGTCTCAGTATTTGCATAGAATGATGCATGAGATGGATGTTACAAATGTACACTTTATTTCCCATGAGCAGCCCTTCATTAAGGAGAAAAATATTTTTCTCTTAATACAGGTTCTTAGAGGAAAGATCTTGTAAGCAGCAGGACCATCTGTTCTCTGCCTCTGTAGATCTAACCAGAAACACATCTGAGGAGGAAGTGAATACCTGGGATTAAATCTAATGTACCTGAATAAACATTTTAAAAGACTGGAGAGGAATGGAATGGAATGGAATGGAATGGAATGGAATGGAATGGAATGGAATGGAATGGAATGGAATGGAATGGAATGGAAATGAATAGAACAGAACAGAACAGAACAGAACAGAACAGAATAGAATAGAATAGAATAGAACGTTGTGGATGTTCTGTGTCTGTTGCAGGACAGGTGAAATAAACTACTAAATAAAAAAATTTGCACTAAGAAAACACACAGCTGTGTGAAAAAATAAATGACTTTTTTTATGTTTCCTAAAATTGAGAACCAGTGTGTTGGCCCCTGATAGTTTAATATAGAGGCAAACCAGATAGTGTGATCAATAATCAAAAGCTACTCTAGTGATCTTTACTATTGATCTTACCTGAACAGATTTTATTCTTAAATGTTTGAGTGAAAGCAGTATCTACATCAACAAAACAACCTAAAAAATTGCTGTTTATTTGTTCCACTGCAGGAGAGGAGAGGTGGAGGAACTCAAGCAGACATTTTATTATCTTCTCAGCCATGCTACAAAATGCCATGTCACCCTACTTACACATTGAACAGCAGTCAGTAAAAATAGTTGCCAAAAATCCTGGCAACACAAAATTGCACTTAAATGTTTTAGACAGATTAGAATTCTACATGCTCATTATTCACCATTTTCTAATTTAAAAACCAAAAAAATCTTTTCTCTGTCCCATCTCAAGCACAAGGCTTTACAACTGCATGCTCTTGTCACTTCCAGCATTCCCATCTGTTGCTGCAGAGCAATGATAAATGAAGTTTCAATGCGATCATAAAAGCAGGCTTATCATTTTGACACAAAACAAGAGTTAGATAACAAAAATTAATTATAATGTGCTCTTGTTTTTGGAATGACGAATTTTCATGACTTCAGAGGGAGGTTTAAAGCATGAAAAAGTGATGTGTCAGAAATCAGAAAAAATAGCAATGAAACTGAATTCCTTAGAGCACATAAAGGAAGAAATTTTTTGAAGGCAAGAAGCTTCTATAATTTCTTGCATATACAAAGTAGATTTGGGATTTTTTGATGTTTGACATTGAAATAGGATGTCAAGTACCATCATGCATCTCAGGTGTTGCATTTCTGACTTTACATAACAGATTCCAGATTCATTCAGTTTGATAAATAAGCTGTGAATATGTAATAATAGGGATAAAGCAGTGTTTTCCATGATGGAGAGAATTGAGATGATAATAAGCATGTGAAATATCTTGAATGCTATTCATTAAAGAATGACATTTCTGTTCAGTGCTATGTCATGCTTGGTTTGACAGAGAAGTAACAAAAAGCTGATCAGGAAACCCTACATTTTTATGCCAGACTCAACCAACTTGTCTAAGTTACTGCAACATCCTTCCAACATTGCCTATAGCTTTTACTACATTCACTTCATAATTTGTACTTGCACTAAGGCATATAATTTAAAAAGATAAACAAAATCTGGTGTAAAATCTTCTTGTGATGGAAGTGTTCCACATTAGCCAGCATATGGATGGCATTTTTTTCTTCAAGGGGGAGGATAAAGTTAAATGAAAAGAAAATGGCCAGTAAGCATCATTCTAACTGCTGTGCAGACTCTACAAATGATGTCAATTTATTTCTAACAGTAAGTTAAAGGAGCCCATCATTCAGACTTAGATTTTTTTCTTAAAGCTATTTTTTAAATATAGATTTAATTGTTTTGAAAAAAATATTCATTCAGTCTTTCATTTTTTGTGGAGTCTCACCTTTCCTCCTTCCCAAGACAGTTTATGCCAACGACTCATTACTCCTTTTTCAAAGCATGATTTGTTTCTGGTCCCCATCCAGCCTCATCTGTTAGATCAGACAGCTCTACCAAGAGAAACATTCCCCTTCTGTGGACATCTGCAGAATATCATCAGATCTGTTCTTTTCACTTTCGCATTACTGAAACAGATTGCCTCTCTCCCTCCGTCAGGCTTCCCGGATTTAAGCACCTTGTCGTGCAGACCATTCCAGGGATGAGTCATTAACAAAGGCAGAGATGTGCAGAAGCAATCCTGGCCACGGCCAGTGACTGTACCATGCAGGGGAACTGCATCTGTTCCATCACATTTAAGCCCACACAGGACTCATAAAGTTTAGCAAGCATTTGTGCTCAGGATGTGGGTACGGAAATAGCGGGGCACGCACCGCAACAGGAGTTGTCTGAGCCAAGGGAGCTACAAGCCTGAGGACCACACATGTTAAATGTTGGGTTTAGAGAACACTCATCCCTCGTGATGAGAGGCTACAATGCTGAAATTGGCTGTGTGATATCACAGGCTGTCAGGTGCCATTTTCAGTAAATTATGCCAAAAATTTTTTGTTATGGCAATCGAGAAGAAATCAGTTTTAAACAGAGATGTAGTCAAATAGAGGAGATAACTGGACTCAAGGGACCTGGTATTTTAAATGAATAAAAGAGACTATCACTTACATGTACTGCTTTTCATCTCCAAGAAATCACAATCATTTTGCAGTACCAATAAACAGATATGAGCTGCAGACAAACAAAATTTCATGCACTACTAACATGCAGCAATCTCGGAATGACATTTGGCAGACTATAGCCAGCAAATGCACAGAACAATAAACCAAAAAGTTAACAGACCTAACAAAATATTTCCCAGGAATCTGCTCAGTGTTTTGAATGAATATGTGCATTATTCAACAGAGCTGGCAAACTCCATCCAACAGGGAGCTGCATTTAGAAGCAAGAACTGTTGAGTTATGTGTCCCAAAAAAGTACTTCGAGCTCTTTATGCACATGTAGATGACCATCTCAACATAAAAAAAATACTGATTGTATTTATTCTGACTACACTTTTTGGCTAAAACATGGATTGTATTCTTCTTCCTGCCCCCCACCACATGCCCCATCCCACCCTGCCCCTTTTAAGTTCTTCTCCCGAGATTTATTTTTTTTCACAGAAAAAGAAACACTCTTTAGTAGGAACGACTGAGCAGAGGGGATTATGTTCAAACTTCAGCTTTCTGCAGAACTTCTGATGGTTTGTGCAGAGTTTCTACATGGTTGTGAAATATACTTGTGCTTCAAATTTAAATCAGATTGATGTGCTACTCATGATCTTAGTTATCTAAGGTTATAAATACAAATTTTGGACATTAGACTAAACTGTGCCAGAAATATTGTTTCTTTTTCTGCATTACTAAATTAGGTAATCTAAGTTGGTTTTAAAAAGAGGTGACACAAGTCAATTTATCCATAATGACACTTTCAAGCTGTGTTTTATCATTGAAAATAGCTGCATGATTCCAGTATATTAAGCTAGAATTTACTGCCAAGATGTTTCATGTCAATCATCTAATTCAGATATTCTTTTATCTTTAAAAGTAATGGCTTTTAAACTTTTGCCAAAAGTTTCATGTTGTTTCTATTGTTCATTCATTGCACTGTGATTACCAGAAACAAACAGCTCTCACTTCAATTTTGCTAGGTCCTACACCAATACTGTAGGTACTGTCTAGCTGAACTGAGATGCTTGAGGTCGAGTCTACAGGCTTATTTTCTTATATCATTAATGCTATTCAATTGTGAAATCCAGGATGGACTGGTTTCTTAAGTTCTGGGGATACCCATATTTATAATCAATGGATCAATACAAGCATAGACTCGAGAAGAGTGACTTGAGGAAAAAGGAGTATGGAGAAAATTTGTCACTACTTTCCATTCCCTAACAATATCTTTCATTTAATTTCCCTATTTGTCATGTCTGTTTTTCTAAGCTATGGTTATGTTTCAAGTTTCCTGCCTCCCCTGGCAGCATCTGACCCACGAGGGTCTCAGCCCCTTCCCACCTTCCCTAGCCTCAGCTCAGCTGCTGGTGACACAACACTGCTGGAACTGTAGCTCACACCTTAGAGGACATTGCTAAGGAATAAAAAGAACCTTGAGAAACTTCACAGGCCAGAGTCAGCTAAAGGAAAAGCAATATTGTGAGACAGAGAAAACTGGCACCTACAGTTTTAAGGTTTAAAAATCACACCAAGAGAAGGCATTCAATTAAAAAAAAAAAAAAAAAAAAAGAATTGCAACATGGCAACTGAGCACCGGCAGGATGCGACCAGAGAGTGGTGTAGCTCAGGCATCCCTTCCGCCTTCCACGTTTCTAATGCCATGTTTCTAATGAGTTACAACTCAGAGATCATCAGCATAAAAAGAGGCAATAGCATTTTATTTCTGCTTTCACTTTTTGAACACTTGAAATTCAGCAGGTCATGGGTTTGTCTCCAAGGTTCAGGGGAAATTAATGGGGTTGTCTGCAGCTGCAATATAGAAATACTAATTTGCTAATGATTCTGCAACAGAGCAGCTTACAGGTTGTCAGAATTTAAAACATATGAAAACAAAGCAAAATACCAAAATAAGTCTGGTGATCTTTGAGAAGCTTTCAAAGGAGTGCCAACATGAAAATATTCTTTGGCCAACCTTCTTCACTGACTTGGCTGTAGCAAATGAGTCAAAGCTCAGGGGTAGCTGATTTAGGAAGCTGGGGTCCCTCCAGAGATTACTATGGTTCTAATTTACCCAGGAGCTGTTTCAGTGTAATTTTTTCATAGAGTCATGATCCAAAGCTCTTTCAGGGCTTTTCACATCCAGTAAGATGCAGGCTGGGCACTTACAGCTTCTACTGTCAGCCTAGAACGTGCTGAATGCAAACCACATTCTGTATAACATACACGTGTAATTGAGCAGTGAATGCAGGAAATCTGAATGCCAGGAAGGAAAATGGCAATGGGGAAGAGGAGATGGAGCCAGGAAAATGAAAGGAGCAGAAAGAAGAGAAAGGAAGGATAAGTAAATAGCAGATGAGGAGGGAAGCTGAGGGAAATACAGTATGCAAGTTCTGGTTCAGCTTTCAGCCAGAATGTGTATCTTGAGACCTGCTGTCTTTGTAGTGGTACTGCAACCCAAAAGTTTCTCTGACAGCATAAGATTTGTATTGCTGAAAGGTTAATGCTGCAGTTGTGCAAAGATTTTGTTTCAGTGAGGATAATTCTGTCAATTCAGAATAAGCATAAATAGATTTTAATTCAAGGTTTAAAAAAAAAGGTTATTTTAAAACTATTTTAAAAATCAAATAAGACAGTGTTTCATTCATGTTTTCTAAGTGGAAGGTCATAAATTTCAATGTGAAATCTAATATATGTTGGAACCATCTATTTTCTATATAATATGTATATTGTATGCTTCAGTACTACTGAATACATTTCTGAAGGAAATAAACAATGAAACACTGCATCCATATCTAAAATTGTCTCAGGAAAAGCTCCCTAGATCTAACCCTAAAGTAGAAAGATCTACTTTGCACCAAGCTGAGAGAAAACAAGCTGACTATAGTCCATCCTAGAAAAAAAATTGTATTGGTACTATTTGATTTATACAAAGACTTCCCTATTCTGTGCAGTTTTTCACTGCCTTTCCAGAGCTACGTATTCATACAGTTAAAAATTTATCAGTCTTACTTTCCTTTTGGTTACTTCAAAGTAAATTATTTCTACTAGCAGATCAAGAGGCACCTCTATCCCTGTATAATTGCATCCAAAGGAATTTGCAAAGTATAGTAACCACTCAGTACAATATTCCACCCTCCCCTTTTAAATAGCTGCATTAGGTGAACCTTTTCAGAAAAGATAAGAATAAAGTATGTAATGAAAGTATTCAAGTAGTGTTTCACTTGTAGATAACTTTCAAGAGAAAGTTACATTTTTAGTGATTATTTAGAGACTTAAAGTTCAAGTATTGTATTAACATAAAAGTGGCACAGCAGTTTTGTATAAACTCTCTTAAGAGTACATTCCAGAGGCACATTTAAGTCATGTTACATATTCTAACAGTAGGTTTAGTAATAATGATAACTACTTAAATATAAAGCATCACATTTACAGGTATCCTTCTGTTCAAATTTCCTTCTCTTACTATTCAATGCAAAAATCTGAAAAAGTACTGCACAGTTGTTTTTTATCTCTAGTGTCACTCTGAATAAAATCAGTTGAAATCCCAGTCTAAGAAACCAAGTAGGTATTTTTTCCATGGATTAAATTTTCAAATCTTCAAAATCTGCATTAGAAGAATTACATAAAGTAATTCCCGACCTCATTAGTTTATAATCTAAACACAGAAAATTACTCCTGCATAGTGGATAACATGATGTCTAACAAGCAGTTTTCCAGAAGATTATTGACAGGAAACATATCTGCATTTCAAAATTTTCACTGAAAAATATTCAGCAGGTAAGTAGATGCCTTAATACCTTCAACACTTGTGCAGCCATTGAAATAACTGTGGAAATAGAGTCCCAAAATTCAAACATGAGCACCTGACAATAGAAACAGCCCCAGTCTGAGCAGCATGCAAGCCAAACACGTCCCTTACATTGCTGGTGAACATTGTGCTTAAAATATTTTAGTTTGCCTCTGCCACAAAATTGCATTTTCATTGCATGTTTCTTAGATAATTGCTTTGTTTAGCATAAAATTCCATTGACATGTTACAAGATATTGTCAGCTGTAGCTATTAGAGGCTGTTCTCAAGTAATATCTCCTTCGGAATCATTATATTTATATTTTAGCACTTCTTAGAGAAATGAAGTGTCATAATATTTAATAAACACTTAGTCATTATCATAATAGGCACAAAACAGGGGATGGCTGACAACATACAGGGAACTGTGAGGCACTATTGCACAGGTGATGGTTTGGAAATAGTGACTTGCTGAGACAATATATCCCCTTGGTACTTTTTTTGTTTAAATAGAAAGAATTCTCAAAAAACAAAGGCTGTATTTTATGGAAATTGAAGCACAAGTGACCTGTTTTGTCCAAGAAGGAGAGTAGGAATAAGATGCACAAGGAAAAATATTAAAAATTGATAAAAGTCTAAAACTTTAGACTATCCAGAGAAGATAGATTTTAGTTTCTTAATTTAGTGTTGTTGCCAAAGTGCAACCAATAAAATTGCTGCCAAATTCAGTCAAGCATGCTACACCAAGGGTCTCTGCTTGCTGTTCCTCAAGTGAATTCCAGGCATGAGTGGTCTATGGATAAGCTTGGCCAATAGTTTAACCAGTTTTCAGTTTGTTTTTAAAGTGGACTGATAATTTGAATTGGTTTCATCAAGGGCTTTTCCCAGTTGTTGCTTTTGGTAGTGACAATTTGAACAAACTGTGCTGAAGGGAAAGCTACTGGGAGAAGTCAGAGGCACAAAGAAGCCCTCAAACATTGATAAGAGCTCTGTGGGATAGCTCCTATAAAGAAGAAAATAGAGTTGAGTGTGCATCAGTATCAAAAGTCAAGAGTTGACATATGGCAATCATCTAAAGAAAAACACTGTAAATGTTTGCCTGTGTAGTAGTGGTACAAAACAGACTATATAAAACAGATGAAGATTAGCATAGGGAGTAGATTCTGTATGAATTAGTACCAGGATTTTACCAACAGTTTTCAGAGTTCTCTGGGGACAACATACTATGAAATGTTAGTAATAAAAAAGATATCCTCAAAGACTTAGGTAATTAGCATTTTAATTGGTAAACCAGTAGAAAATCTATGGTCTGAACTGTTAAAAATAACTTTTCATTCAAGTGCACCAGTCACAGACTAAACCTGTCCTGTAGCAGTTATTGGCTGGATAAAAAAAAATGCTTTCATTCTGGTGGCATGGCAACAGATCTGCAAATACAGCAATACAACTTTATTTATAGGTGAGTTTTTTTCCCCATATATTCCTGTTTAGTATATGCTGGATAAGTTACTGATATGCTTTTTCCAGAGTAAACAACACTCAAGGCCAATAGGTCAAATTTCAGAGCTTAATCTAATTGAATGGCTAGGTCATTAAGCTGGTATACACAAATCTTTCTTCAAGCTTTTTATGGTCTTGTCACACCCATTCAGACACAGCCATTGCTCTGTCCATAACCTGTCCAGAACTCCTTAATTTGCCACATTAGAGCAGGATGCAGTAGAAGGGATGGGCTGCATTATCTTTACTCACTTGGCTTTGAGGGCAGGATTGTTCTAGTGATAGACAATCTTGAGTCTATGGGAATCTATTTGCAAATTATTATAAAGTGTTCTTTATATTGGAATTTATTATATAGTATATCGAAAGTAATATAGTAAAAATATTAAACCAAGGTGATTGACATTCCGTAGTCTCAGTAGCGAGACTCATTATATTGATGAATTTTGTCACTTCCCATTTGCTTGATGACTAAAGATTAAAACCAGCATTAGGCTGGGATAGATTATGTGGATCAGACAGTGACATTATACTGTCATGTCAAAGTGTCTCTGTTGTAGTCACAGGAAAAGCTTACCTAAGCTTTTTTGTTATCCACAGCTCTAGAATTTCACAGAAGTAACTACAGAGTAGTTTTATCCAAACAAGTTTTCATCAGCCAGTGCTTCTGCAAAGAGCTGGTACTGCAGAAGTGGGAGCTCAGTGTATTTCAGGGGACAATCCCTGCTTGAAAAGTTTGATATCTGCTTATCTGGCTCCTAAGCAGATCCAGAGAGCTGCAGCTGGAACAGAACCTGCATGATGCCAGGTTTAGTTGTGCTGTGCTGTAGACACAATAGAAATTGCAACTGAGAAACTGTGAATCTTTGGTAAAATTATCTTGAAGACACTTACATAAGTTTAATTAGGTTGTCTCAGAATTGTTGGAGGCAGACACTGTCGATGCTGATCTGCAGACTGAAGCAGGCAAGTCTAGCCTGTTGCCCACCACGTACGAAGACAAGAACAGGATGGAGGAGGTGGTACAAATATCTCTCAAAAAGAATTCCTGTCAGTGGATTTTGGGGTAGGCGTGGGAAGTTCATCATTTCAGCGGACAGTATGTTAGGAGTTGAGGAAGAACTGCACCACACTTCTGTGAAATGTCATATTGTGTTTAACTGTCTTTGCTGGTGAGAACCTGGGACAAGATGCAGCAAGAGCGGAGGAGATCTTTATTGTGCACACCAAGTTTGGTGCAAAGGTCTCTGAGCAAGTAGAAAAGCAAACCACAATTCTTTGTAAGAACCCTGAAGTGCTACATAGGGGTTCTGGTCTCCTTAGCACACATATTTTCCAAAAGCAGCTATGAAGGCTGCACAAGGAATTCAGTTCTCACCGTGGTGTTTTCTAACATGGCAGTTGGACTTTGCAAAGTAGTAATTTTGGGGTGGGTTCTGTGTGTGTTTATGTTTCTGTGTGTGAACATTCCCAGATGTCTTCTGACTTCTGGTTGATGTACCTCTAAAGAATGTGTAGCTCTTACTCACTTTTCATTCTCAGAGAGTCTTTCTCCCTTCTCTTGAGGTTAAACATATAACAGTCAAGTTGCATAATATGCCCACAATAGTAATTCTCGACACATTTTGAGCATATCTGGATACAAGATATGTTAAACCATATGGAAAGAAGAGATTTTGCAAATTTTTAGGTTGTTTCTTTTTTTTGACTGAATTTTTTTGCTCACTGAACTTTACTTTAATACCCCCATTTCGCTAGGGCCTAGGCACTTCAGTATCTTATTTATAAGCTATTTCTGAACTCTGCTACAACATTTTCCCTTCAAGGTATGAAGACTTTTTCAACAAAGCCTATCAACAAGCAGAAATGTAATGAGAATGAGATTATTTAGGTGACAGCTTTTTGGCTTTAAGCAATGTACCTGGCCATCTCAGTGTGTTTGTAATGATGTTATCTGTGGAGGGAATACCTTCTATTAACACACCATTCTTCACAATGTGCATCATCTGTGAAAGACATCTCCAGGCTGGTCTTCATTCCCAAAGACCATGGTTCTTTAGGGAGCAGAGACATAGTACAAGTTCTGAAGTGCTGGGTTTTGTTCAGGCACTGCCCTTGGAAAATTATTTTCACCTTGAAAGCCAAGAATGACTATCTAAACATGCAGAATAAGTAGCTGGAAATTTTGCTTACAAATGTTCCCTTTGACCAGAGGTCCATGGGACTGAGCTCCTGTCACATTCCTCATACCTCAGTGGGGACTGAAGTCTGGTTTTCACTGCAGAGACAGCAGAAATAGAAGGAATTGAGATGCTCTAATACACTATTCTTTCTTCTTTATGTGAGCTCTATAACCCATCAGTATTTCATAAGCAGCTGAATCTTTACAGGTCTTCTCACATTTCTCACTTTTTACAAATTTATACAATTAAACAAAGATCTTCAGTTTGGGCATCTCCTCAGCTGTCCTACGTTTGAACCTGTTATCTCTCACAGACTTCCTAGTAAGAGGTAGAGGTGGTTGTTTCTAAAATCCTGTAGTACAGCAGAGGTGCCTGCATTTGTGCATCAAAAGTGATTGAATATTCTTGGTTTTTGCCAACAAGGATAATACAGCACAGGGAATAACTGTAGTGTAGTTGGTCCCATAGTAACGTGGTTCCTGAGGAAAATGACACTAATCCATGTGACAAATGGTGGCAGAACTTCCTCACACATGATTAACTTACTTATTTAAATTATTGTTATTGACTGCTTTGGTTTCAGCTAATAAAAATTGTTACTGACCTTATGTGATATGTATTTTAAAATTAATTATTATTCCTGTGACCGCATAGCCTATAAAATCAATTATGGAATAAACATTTAAGATTTCCCTCTCCATTATTTACTATAAAACTTAATTAAAATTAGAATTAAAAGGTATCTTCTGGTCCTATTGACTTATGACAGCAAGCAGCTGTATGTTTGCAGCTTGCTTTTGAAAGGGCAGGGGAGAGCCAGAAGAGCTCTGTAAAAAAGAAGCTAATTTTCAAAATATTGATTACAGGTAACAGGAATATCTCAGCATTCAAACAACAAGGGAAATGTCACTTCTAATTTAGTGACCCCTTTTGAAAGGTGCACATCAGAATCCTCTCTCACACTGAGAAAGGGATGTGAAACTTTTCAAAGGTTGGTGAACTTTGTTCTATGGAACTCCTCAAACCTAGTACTTAAACCATCACTCATGATGAGTTTTTGATTTAGTCAATGCAAGTCATGTACATATGTGTAATTTTTAGATGTTCACAGAGTAAGTGTGTGCATCACTACATCCTCAGATGCACAAGATCCACCAGAACAGTTATGGGATGGTGAAGCCCGCATGAAAATTACACTGCTTACAGTAGGCAGAATAGGGATTTTTGTTTTGTTTTCTTACAAATGGCGTGGAACTAGGGCAGGAAGTATTGAATCATGTTGGATCATATTTGCACCTTTATTTCTTGATCTACTGCTCTCATCAGAAAACAGTCAGGAGTATCTGTCAGAGATCCAGATAAATGCATTGCTTTTCTTTCCTGAAATAAACTGTAACTGCAAAAGATCTGCATTATCTTAGGGGAAAACATAGCTCAAATATTTCAAAAGTGTGAGGTAAATACATGCTACAGAAGAATTAAACCCTGTGGAGTTAGGAATTGTAACACTAGAGATCACAGCTTCCCTGGAGAGCTTGTCTCTTTTCTGGACAGATGCAGGCAAAAACAGAGGGGAAAAGAGTAGAAGAAATAAAGCTGAAACACAGCCTAAGATCTTTTTTTTCCACTTATTTGATCTATCTGAATTGCTTTCAGGTCTAAGCCAGAATGAGCATACTTTTCTGAAATGGAGCACCAGAAAAACATATCCAGGCTCTAAGGCTGCTGTTTTTCTCTAATAAAAGTCAATGTCCCTTGGCATTCTCATCACTAAAATGTCACAGTGTAGAGCAGTGTGTTAAAAGTATCTTTCCCTATTTAAATGTAAAGGGTCAGTTCTAAAAAGAAAAAAAACAAACCCTAAAACATGCTGTAAAATTGCACAGGACTGGAGATAAAGGTTTAAAAGGGCTCTCAGAAAGTTTAACTCAGTATTCATGTGGAAGTGAAGGGTCAAATCTGAAGTTTTATTTAGGTACTGATACTTTAATTGAAATTGCTTTTGTAATATAAAATTACTGACGTATTTTTCAATAGAGTTAAATTGTGCAATATATGAAGTGTTCCCTCTTCTGCAGGCAAACATGAATAGTGCTTTGCTCTTCTGGATTAGAATATTACATTTCATTTTTTTTCTCTGCATCACCATGTCTGACAGCTTTGGCTTTAGACTCCTGAGCTGGGACTGACTTCTGGCTGTAAAACTACCTGCTCATGTATTTTCCTCTCCTCAGAAAGCTCGTTCTGTGGAAGGGACACCTCCAGCCCTTGGCATTTGTGCAGCCAGGAAAAGTCCTTCCCTCTAGCTGCACAGACTCTCCCAGGATCCCCAGGCACATTTAATAGTGATTTTTGAAGGAAAGATATTGCTGTTAACCATAATAACTTGAATGTGTGAATTGCCAATGTTCATCAGCCTGTGAAGTCTACTGATATTTTTCAATTAAAAGAGAGACAGAAAGTTCAACAAATTTAAATTTTTTGATCTGAATGACACAGCTTCCTTTTGAATAAAGTAACTACATTCCTGAGATTGGTGTTTTCTCACTCCTATGCCAAACTGAACAAAGACAGCTAGTTTTAAAAGGTACTCTACATCCCTCTGCAATTCTCTTCCCTCTTATGTAGGATTTATCTGCAGTATGGATTTATCTTCAAACTTCTAAGAGTTACTGCTGAAACAATTTATTGATGAAATGACTATCCCTGGAAGGTCAGTAGCTAACCAGTTCAAAAAGCATTAAAAAGCTTGCTTTTTACTCTTCTTACCTATTCCAAAATATCCATGATATTACACATTAATTACTTTGGAAATTATGCATAAAAAGAAGCTGTCACTTTGAGAAGATGGAGAAGACACTTATAAACAAATAAAACTTATAAAATCCACTGTTGACTCAAATAAGTAGACTAAGATTAGAACAAAAGGTGTTTCATATCACCTGTGAAACTGTGTGCGTGTCCTTGAGTTACATGGGTTTTACTTCCAATTGCAATATATCCCCAAGGAGCCAAGCCCAACTTTGGGATGTTTGCTGAAGCCCTCAGAACCCAAATGAGAGTGCAGTCCTTCCTTTCTTCCTTCTGTCCACATGCAGGAACACCACAGGAACCCAGCTTTGTGTCTGTCAGGAGCTGGGAGTCTGTGGGATCCCAGGACAAGGAGCTGTGCCTCATTTCCCTGCACAGAGCCCCAGCTCAGGCTCAGCTGTGCAGAACGTTGCCTCCAGCACTTTGCCACCTGTCAGCTGAGCCACAGGGTGTCCACCTTCTCCATGGCACCCAGGAGAATTCAATGGAGCAGAAAGAAGATCCCTGGAAGTGTTCAAGGCCAGGCTGGATGAGGCCAGCTGACCCAGTAAGTGCCATCCCTGCTCACAGCAAGGCGGTTGGAATGAGGTGATCAAGGTCACTTCCAACCCAAATCTTTCCATTATTCCATGATTCTCAGACAGTGGGTTTGGTGAGATACTGTGTTAGACAGCAACAAAGCTATATTCCTGCAGGTGTCCAAAATGTCCTGGTTTTCCTTAAATATAGAGGAGCCCAGCCAGTGCCAGAAGTGCACTGGACTCTGTCAGTTTGAACACCAGTTTGAGTCATGTCCTTGAAGAGATGACTCTCCCTACAGGAAACTGTGTGGTGAATATACAATTGCTCCTAAAGAATTTTACAGCATGATTTAGATTAACTGTTATACATCATTAATATTTGTCCAAACACATAGTTCTTGCCCTTCAGCAGAAGGACAGACAGGCACCATGTAAGAGATCTGCCCAAGGTAGAAGATCAAGTTCTGGACTGTAAACTCTAAATTAAGAATCCACAGTGCACTAGAGATGTGCTCAACAGGGTCAAAGTCAGGAGCTACAAGTACTGACCTCTCCTATCTCCTGCAAATTTTTAAGTTTAAATTGGGAAAGAAAATTATATCCTCATATGTCACCCTTGCAAGATAACCACTGTAATTCTATTCTCTCCCTTTTTGCAGCATCCTCTCAATGAAAGGATATGGCATTTATGTAATTTATTTGTGCTTATTCTGAATGATCTTTCAATCATTGCTCTGCTTAGGAGGATTCTTTCGTAGGGAAGCAAGTGCTTTAAAAAAATACAGAAATCTTTATAACCTGCAAAATGTACAATATTTGTCTCTGCTCATTGAACTGTTACTGTAAGAATGATTTCTTTCTGCAGAAAGACGAACGTGCATATTCCATTTGACAGTGGAGGGGAAGAAATACCTGTCATCTGAACCACTCAGTTTGAGATGTTAAAATATTCCCATCATCTGGAAAATAATTCAAAAATTCTCAGACTGTTAGTAGAGTTTACTATTGGAGCAGCAAATTGCTTTTGTCCTAAGAAGCCATTAAGCTCCTGGGTATTTACAGTATTGCCCCTTTCCTTGCTGCTGTGACAGTGCAGGACAATCAACAGAACAGCGTGACAAAGGGACAGGTGAACACAAAACTCAGTTCATGATGGGCTGGGAGTTTAAGGTCAGTTTGAAAATACAAAGATTTAGGGGAAAATTCAGGATATTTTTATATGTGACGTTGCCACAGACCCCTCAGGTATGTGTCTGGTGAAGGTGGCTGTCATTTTCATTAATACTGAGATTTGCTGGCTGACAGTGTGAAAAGGGAGTCCATGTGAATACAAAGGACTAGGTTTTACACAAAAAGAATAGATAGAGTCATAATTAGAGTAAATTTTTGGACATGAGTCTGCCTGATGCGAGCTCCATTGCACAACCTGTAGACACAATGAAAGCTGCAGACATTATGAGCAGCTCATGGACTGGGGAAAAACCCTTCTATTGAAAGGGTATTGTGAGAGAAAAATGGATTGAAAGAAAGGAATCTAAAGGAACTGCTGAAACAAGAAAAGATTCCTTGTTCTTCCCTCCTGTCTACAGTGATACAGTAGTGAAAACTCCAAGACCCCTTTTAAAGCACTCCACTATACCCCTGTGGTCTTAATTTGTATGTTTTTCTGTAGCTACAGTTTCTCGTTTTCTTGTATAATATTAGCCAGAAATCCGTTTTGAGTTTTAGCTATTTAACAATTCCTGAAACCATGTTTTTGCCAGAATCTGTAAACAATGGAAGAACATTTTCCCCAGCTTCCATTGATCATGGGAAACTTACCTGAAGATGTTAGAACTTTACATTTAGGTTGCATTACTTGTTGTCCCCACATTATGTACAGGGATAAAAATTGACTCTGGGGTAGACACTGATTCAGAAGGACAGCTATATTTTTCATGTCTATGCTAAACAGTGAGGGAGTGGCAGTACTGATAGTGTTAAAAATTTGTCTCTTTTGGGAGTGGTAGAGAAATGAACTTACCAAGAATGTCGTAGACACCACCTGAAAATTTTTCTGTGCAGATGAAGATGAATTGGTTGGGTTTTGCTGTTTTTCTTTCTGTTGTTGTTTTGTTGTTTATGGGTCCTCATTGTCAGACATCATAAACTTGATGGAAGCTTTTCTATAACTTTCTGAAAAATTAGTGGGCATTATATGTATTTAGCAAAATGTAATTAATTAATATGAATGTCAAAAATACTTGTTTTCATACAGAGCAATATTTGCTCCTAATACAGAACACATCAACACATCAAAATCTCACAAAATCCATGAAAATCTGTCTTTTTCTGTAACAGCTGCTCTGACTACACTAGAGAAAACCTGTCAGTGTGTTCAGCAGACTGGGATTGTATGCCTTTCTATTTTCATGCTGGCACACTTCTTCTGCTTATTTAACTGCTTAAATCTGTGGTATATTCTTATTAATATGAAGAGTTTGAAAAATGTAGAAAATCTCCTATGTACAGCTTGGCGTTTGGAACTGCAGACATGAGCACACAGCTGCCACCAACATAAAACTAAAAGGAAAGGTGTTGGTAGAAAAAAAAATTACTCATGGTTTGGACACTTTTTCAGATACTTAAAGTAAAAGATAGATCATGCTCTGAAGACAGATATTGAATTTCTGTTCAGTAATGGAGAAACTATTTTTCAGGTTTCTGTAGAGGTGATTCACACCTGAGCTGCAGCTGTGAGATCACCATCACATCAGCAAGGCAGGGGTTGCAGTGAATTCTAGGGACAAGTGCAATGCAGCAGCCAGCGTGCTGACATTAGTGCAGGGGGAGTTTCTCTCAGGCTTTTTTGGCTGCAGTAGAAGCTATTAGGAGGTGTACAGATTACAGTGTGAATATTCAGATCCACTGTTCCATAAATTTAAATTCTAAAACTGACAATTTTTCACGTTGTTTTATGTCATGAAAAGTAGTTTCTAAATAGCTCTTTGGAAATTTTTCATAAGTGAATATGAGAAATCCTCACAGCAGTTTGGCCATTTGGCCTGCAACTGCCCATTACTTTGAGAGATGTTAACAGAGAGATAATTCTTCCAGTTGTCAGAATTTGCTTTTGGGAATGTGCTCATGTACCCTATTGAATCCAACAGGGACTCCATTTGAGGGAAAAATGGCTTTTGTTGTATTGTGAAATTAAGCTAAAATTATTCCATGAAATTCCGGGTCTTTAAAAACCCTTTCTCGTACTGTAGGCATTTAAATTTTTTTTCTTCCAATTAAACAACACAGATTAAAGGGCAGATTTCTTATAGGCAAGATTTAATCCTAAACGAGTACAGAACACCATTATCAACTTTCACGTGTTTATATTTTACAAATCTCCTCTATATTTTCCAAAGTCACACAATCTAATCAAGTCTAATCTACCTTGTTCATGTCCTTCCATTATTCCTGGAATGAGAAAATACTTAGAAATTGCCTTTGTCTTTCAACCATGACATACTTCTTTGGTGAGTCAGTTTAGTTTATTTTTTAATACTGTCACTGTCTACCACTTCCATTCTTCTCTGGTAGGGATTAATCAATCTCAGCTTAATAAAAATGTATCTTTCCACATGGCTTCCCTAAAGCATTCATATGAAGTGCAATCACTTTTGAAACAACTTTTCAAAAGTTTGTATCTTTTCTGAGGTTTATGATATAAAGCTTTTTCTTTTGCAGAGTAGAGATTAAATGTTCTGATAGAAACTCAGCAAAAGTGAGAAGATATTCCTTTCTGAGAGAAAATGCAATTGATTACCTCACTGATAACATCACACCTCACTGTGGGATGATGCAGGTCCTGTATCAGATCTAGTTCAGGATTCAGCTGAGTTAGAAGCTCAAAGCAGCAGCTTCCCATATATGTCTGTTTTCAGTACTTCACGCTTCCAGTTTTGGCCTGGTCTGGGCCCCATGTACCATTTAACATCTGCTCACACAGATGTTTGGCATCTGTATTGTGGCTTTTTGATCTGTGACTATACTGTGTCTATTCATCTTGACTATTTTCACAGTATTTGTGCAAAGAAATATATTTAGCATTCTCTAGAAATGCCTCACGCAACCCAAAGACAATATCAGGATTTTTTTCTCCCATGAATAAGATCTTGCTTTGAACAATGATTGATCACATACCTCTTATTGACAGATAATTTATTTGCAGCATAACTTCAGAAGTAACTTTGAAACCATTAGAATGATTTGCAAAATAAACTTTACCACAAATGACTGAATAACCCCCAGTACACAAGGAAGCTCAAGGCTTCTGTAAAATTGTTCATGTAAGGGATCACTTGCCAAACGTCAAAGCTTAATAATGTAACGCGCTATTTAACACATGAAATCATCCTGCTTTTATTATTCCCTTGAAGGTTAATTAAGTTAATTTTGTTTGTTATTTTATTCTGGTATTTCATCAATCTATCAGGGTTGATTTTTACTTCATGTTACATCTTTATCCATTCCACCTACTTTTTTTTTTTTTTTTTGACATTAGCTTGTCTGATTGCAATCTAATTATTTAATCAGGACAATCATGTTATATCTAGCTAATACCAATAGTGCTAGGGTAAGATGAGGTGATAAATACAACCTCCAAAAGAAAGAGAAAAAAAAGTCTCTTTGTCTTTTATTGCTTGCCACATTCCTGACAAAGCATTTAAAATGTTTAATATTTGAGAATTTTTACTACATTTGCATTAAATCCATCTTTGCCATCTAATCCTAAATAAATAAGGTGTCTGGGTTTGGGGGGGTGGTTTTTTGTACATTATATATCTAGGACATACTTCACGAAGATAATGGGCAAGACAAAATCCTCTTTTCCTTATTCATTCTCATCAAATCTAAATGACAAATTGTTAATAGATTTCAGAGACCTCATAAAGCTCGGGAATAAAATAGCACAATAAATGGAGTGATAGGAAGAGTAGAAAACTTCTCTAGAAATTATTTAGAAAAAAATGTTTGTTGTTTGGGTCATTTTGATAACTGGATGGCTACTGAAAGAGGAGACTCCTTTGGACAAATTGTTGTCTAACCTAATTTTGGCTGCTGGGGCTTGCACAGCTAACAGAAACTCCTGTATATTGTACAGTGCTAAAATGCCTCTTCTGAGGCACCATTGTTGGAGCCCAATATCCCAAAGGGCCAGAACAACAACTCCCGCGTGAACTCTAACACTTTTTTATCTGAGAGCATATCACTTTGTATATATTAGTTTAAAAAAATCTGCCTGAAGAGTACGTTGAAATTAAAAGAACAGAATACAATTTATTTTGTATTCCAGTACAGTGTGTTCCCCTCCAGTAGAAACTGAGATTGATTTTGCAAGCTGAGCACTTTTTTTGGGTTTCTGGCCATTGCAGAACAGCACAGGATAGGGCTGAGTTTCATCTTCCCTCTTTCCCTGCTGTCACAGAGCGCAATGTCTTCAACAGACCATCCAGATAAGTAACCTTAAGCATTTGCATTTGGGGGGAAGGTTTTGAAGCTCCCACAGCTCTAGTCAGTCACAGCTCATTGCTCCTAACCTTGTTTTCTCTTTCAGGATGGATTTTATCAAGCCTCCCGCTTATTTCACAGCCCACATGCTTTGCCAGCTGTCCTTGCATAATGCAAAACTCAAGGCTGTTACCTATTCAAAAATCAAAGCATCCTCTGAATATAGCCTTTATAGAAGCCCCTTCTGCAAACTTGCAAGATGAGCATTAACCATAATAAGCAGCAGAGATAATCTATGATATTTCTCTTTCTCCATTTTTTTTTAATGCTCAAATCAACCAAAGTATGTCTATATAGTTTTGATGGCAAATCACCTTCTGTCAATGGCCTGTTTCAGCTGGAAGGACTCCTGAGACTTGTCATGCTTGGGTTCCCTAATAGTCTCTCCTGTCAGAAGAAAATTGGGTTCCTAGTAAAATGTTTGCACTAAAACTGCATAAAAACTAATGGCTGGATCAAGCTACGTACACTGCCGGAAGCCACAGTCTGCTAGGAGAATTGCTTTTATTTGGAGGTTTGATATCATCATGCTGTCAAGGGCCTCACATTGGTGTTTGGCAGCCAGGACAATGAGTTCATGGAGCTTTTTATTGCAGGAAACCTTAAAACCAGCCTGCGGCTCTGTCCCCAGTGGAAGCCGATAATTTTAACAATGATGCTCATCCTGAAATTTTCTAATCGAAAAGTTTAGCTTCATCAAGTTGCTGAATGCCCTTCAAACGTGCATATGACCATACAGGACAGACAGAGCAGGTGGTTATTGCTTGTATTGCTCTGGAGATATGGGCCATGTAGGGCAAGCTGGGACAAAAATGTAACAAAACTGCCTTATAAGTCAAACATTAGAAGGGAGCTGGAGAAAATGCCTGTAAAAATAGAAATATAAGCCAAATTATAAATCAGATTCTCAGCAACAAATAAAAGAATGGTTATACTGAGACATCCACTTCTTCTGTCCTCTAAAGAAAGGCTCTTTGAGAAATATGCTTTTCTGTAAGGGGTGAGACCAAGGCAAGAATATAAGTAAGGGTCTGGTCTCTTTTATATTCAGAATAAACTGAATAACTGTGCTTTTTTTGCCAGAATCATTACTAGCTGCCTATGTTCTGACACCTGTAAAGCAGAAACATTTGCTTCTAGCTGTCACATCTCTATTTCTATATCAACACTGCAGCTTTCCATGGGCACATGGTGACAGGACACTGCAGGGCTGGCAGGTCTCTGGGCTGGGCAATGGCTGGGGCTTTTGGGGACAGCACAGTCAGGAGCAGGGCAGACCAGGGGGAGCCAAGACAGCTGTAGCCTCAGGTTTCCCTGGGGAGGGGGATAGGACATTGGCCTGGCTCATGGCTGGGCAGAGCAGGGCCATGGCAAGGCTGGAGATGGTGCCTTGTGATCCTTTCACCAGACCAAGGCACATCCAACCTGGCCTTGAACACTTCCAGGAATGGAGCATCCACAACTTCTTTGGACAACCTTTGCCAGAGCCTCATCGTCCTCACAATAAAGCATTTATTCCTAAAATCTAATCTAAACCTACCCTCTTTCAGTTTAAAGCTATTCTTCCTTGTCCTGTCATTTCATGACCTTGTAAAAAGTCTTTGTCCAGCTCTCTTTAAGGCCTCCTAATGTATTCCTATTCTGATCAATACCTCATTGGATTTCAAATTGTACAGCTGTGAGTTGACATGGTGGACATCTCTGGTATTTGACAGTAACACAAAAATCTGGATTTTGGCCTAAGTCCGTTAATAAACATTACATTTATTCATTTATGTTGCACTATAAAGCTGTCCATGCTAAAGAAATACCTGGATTAACTGACATGCACAAAGAATTCAAGTGCTGTATAAAGTTATCATCAAATCTTTTATTTAGATGTGAAAAATATTTGACATGTAAGAAGACCTGTGTTTAAAAAATGAAGTAGTTGAAATTTTAAAGGTAAAATCTGCTTTTCAAAAAAATTGTTGTGAAGGCATATGAAGTCCCTGTATTTCAAAACGAGAGACATTAGCCTGGGATGCCAAAAATTAAAATATAAAAATCTTTTTTTTGTCTGAATTACCATTTTGGAAATAAAAATTTGCCTTTCTGTCCTCTGAATTGGTCTAGAGAGGCTCTTAAACTTGTTTGTCTTGCAGGCTAGGGCAGAACTGTCAATATTGATTGTAGAAGCCCTGTTTCTGTGTCCTCTCCCTCAAGGTTCAAGCCTTTGGAAATAATGTTCCTTTTCCACTGGATTAATTCTGAAGCAGAAAAATAATTCTCCTGAACTGGAAATTCAACAGACTATGATAGTGCAGGCCTGTAAAAAACAAACAAGTTATCTAGACAATCCTGATTTAGTGAATAAAGTCCTGCATGCTGATGCTGCTTGGGACTCCAAGAGCACAGTGTTCTAAGAAACAGAGAAACAATAAAGCCTGATATTCCCTTCAGAGCCATCATTCTCTGAACAGAGGATTTCCCTGAGGTTTACAGCCATCTAGCAATATTACTTCACTTCTCTGCATTGAATTAGGCCCAAGGACAACCACAGAAATGAAGCTGATGAAACGGAGTTCACAAAAAGGTAAAGCAACTTCTCACATGCCTTCACCTTTCCTAGTTTTTGTCCCATTTCTTGCTTTGCCCATTCAACAGATTATTGTCATTGATAAACTGCATAAAACCATAGACTAGTGTTTGTGATCCATTAGGAAGAATTTATCCTGCATTTTTAAGGCATCTTTCAGAAAGTACCACGCAAACAAAAGTCTAATTTCCGCCCATCAGCCTTGCATTACAAATGATATAGCAACAATTCAAAGCCCAAGCTGATGCATCCTTGTCTATTACTCCATGGTGTTGCATGGATAATTTTAATCTTATTGACTCAATGAAAGTTGTGTTGTTAATTACAGTGGGACTAAGATTACACTTTAGAGCTGACACCAAACCTGAACCCCCCTGCACCGAGGTGGGATCCTTTGCTCCCCACAGCCACCTCAAGAGCTTTGTTGCCCTAGCCCAGCTGGCCAAGGGCCAGGTAAGCAGTGGCATGTGGAGGTGTCTGAAGCACAGTTTGTGCTCCTGGCTCAGACTCAGGCTGAGATTGCTGCCAGCCCGCAGAGCACGCGAGTGTCATTCGTGTGTTTGGAATGGGAAGGGAGAGGGATCTGGCAGAGAACTCCAGGCAAAGCTAAAAACATCATATCCTCAGGTTGGGGATGAGATCCAGACAGGCACTTACAACCCTAATATGCAGCTTGGGTGGAACAGAGGCTCTTGAGTCCAAGTGGTTAGGATGTGTCCCAGGGAAGGGAATCCAATGCTCAATACAGCAATTTCTACACTTTACAGACTTTGTCTGGTGATGCTTTAACACAGATTTGATGAATAACATCTTAGTATTCACGTTTCTCCTCAGAGAGTGAATTCTGAATTCAGTCCCCCTCTTTTGACTTCTTGTGTTTGAACGTGGTGAGATTCTCAGCAGAGCTGTCCCACTTCAAGAAAAAATCTTTAGGGTTTGGCCCTTACCTGCTGTTAATACGTTTCTTGGGATGGAAAAGATTTAAGCTGGAAACTTTCCACATCAAACTTTTAACAACTAGGTAAAAATCTTAAAATATAAGACTATTACATAAGTTTGTAGAGGTCACTCATTTGTTTGAAAAGTCCAACACACACCTCTTATATAACTATAAAAAGCAACGCACACACAGAAGTGTTGAATGGTTTTCTACAGCATGTCCTGTGGGGTGGCTCAGGTGTTTCTTGCTCAGAATATTGGCTGCACCAAGGCAGCATTCTTTCTGTTCAGGGTATAAGGTATACAAATGCTCAAGTGAATAGCAAAAATGCTACACAGTAAGCCAGTGATGCTTGATCCTTAATCAGTATGAGCTCAAATCCCTGAGAGCTCTCCATCCAAACTCTTATATTTTAGCTCCGTTTCCCAATTATTTTTCTCTTTTTTGAATAAAAATTTTTTGCATAAATATCCACTTATCTGACATTCCTTTGACCACTTTGAAGGACGTATTGTTTCTTAGAATGTGGTCATATCCTGTCTAATTGCACCCAAGCATCCAAGAAGAACTGGAGAAGAAATAGAACAGAAAAATCACTGTGCATCCAGGTGAGTTATTGAGATTCAGCATTAATAATTTTAATTTGAAGATAAATAATTAGAACATCATATTCTGCCCATGGTTCAATGCTAAATGCCAGACACAAGCAGCTGGGTTTTGGTCAAACCAAAACAATGCACCTGCCATATTCCAAGCACTACTATAGGATTGTATTTTTCTTGTTCACAAAACATTATATGCTCAGCATGTGATCAAATCATGTAAAACTTGGAATATTCCCTTGCTTTAACAAACATAAGAAGGTATGAAAAAGAAAAAAAGCAGATGGTCTTTTTTACTATGGGGTCAGATTTAGAAAAACAGGAAAGCTATGTCTGGAGAACAAGATCAAAAGTGAAGCTTCACAAAAGTGAAGCTTTGAGACTATAGATATTCTTGTTTAATGAATTAATATTTCATAACCTGAAAGTTCATCCATTATTAAGAATTATTAATGGGGAAATGAGTTTAAAAATCTAAAATGTAGGCATTATTTCATTTTGCTATATAAAAGGGACTTTGGCTTTGTGTCTTGAAACACATGACCTAAACTTTTCACAATCTGGCAATCTCTGCCCTACAGTTTGACTTTCTGTCCCTGTAGCTTTTATGCTTCACTCTTGAATTTGTTTCTACTACTGAAAAATTTGATAAATTAAATATTGTATATTCAAACAACCTAGGATTGCTAAACAAACTTAAAGAAAAGAGTGAAAATAAATGTAAAGCCAGGTCTTTAGTGTTAAAATTGTTTAATTAATTCTTTAATTATTTAAAACTCTTCTGTCCACACATATTTAAGAAGGAAGATCCAAGGATGGATTAACATGCAAATTATCAGCCTATCTTTAACAAAATAGATTAATCCATCTGCAAATATTCCTGTGCGACTGAAAAGGACTTTATATGTGGCACTTGCACCTGCACCTGGGACTCTCTTCTAGAAGCACACACAGGGTTAGGAGATTTGGACTTTGGATCTATTCTGTCATGATTCAAGGAAACAGTGAGACAGGATTCACTGTAAGAGCTCCTATACTTCTGTGGGTAAAGAAATGCTCAATTTCAAGTTCTGAAACAGCTCCACTGACTTTTGCCAGGAGTCACTATGGAGCAAAGAATTCATCATTTGTAGAGAACACAGTAAGTTTTCAACACTATGGATTTCTGTGTTCTGTCACTTTAAGTTATCACTATTTTCACTCACGAATCCTCAAATTTTCTTTCCAAGGAAGACATTCTGTATGAAGTTTTGCATTTTTCACAACAAAATATGTATTTCTGTTAGATAGGAAGACACAGACTTCACTTCAGAATACGGTGATTCATTTGTAAGCTTAATGTAGGGTAATCTACAAACAACACTTTTGTTTTTCATTATTCTCTGGATCACAGCATTGTGTAGTCTCTTCTTGGGGCAATCATTATCCCATTACTCCTAAATAAATTAGAATAATGTAGCTGATGTTTATCAGCAAGGGATCTGGTTTTCCAGGTTTCCCACAGTTTAATTGAAACTAGTTTGACTTGTCTAGTGGAATTATTTCCCACTAAAATGCATCTTAAAGAAAAGCTGGACTACTGACTTTCATGCTGTCATCTTTCACAAGCCTGTCCCCTGAGATTTCAGCTATAAAGATCAGCCACTACTTGAAGGTTAAATGTGACACATAACTTTCTTGTGAAACCTGATAGGCTCCAGATGCAAAACAAGCTCAATGCATGCCTGCTAATGAAAATTTTCCCCTTTACTGACAAATTTGGATGCTTTTGTGTTTGTAACAACTGCTTGCACAGAACATCATCTGCAGCAGAATATGGTGTGGATCTGCGTTTGGCAGAGCTTCTCCCCTTTCTCTCTTCTCTCCCACCAAACCTGACAGCCACTTGCTCCATTAATTCCTGTGCAAGTCCTGCACTTCTTACCTAGGACCAGGTCTGAGCTGAGCTTTCACTGGCAGCACTGTGAGATCTGCCACCAGCTGGCTTGTGCCTTTGTTTTTACACTCTCAGCCTACAGATCACACTGGATGCTTGCAAACCTCTTACTGGGAATAAGTTCTGATCTGTGTTAAATTTCATTCCCTGCTCGCTCAGACCAGTACTGGGCTACAAGCCATTTTAATATTTTAGATCTATAGCCAGGGATCCTTGCACTAAATAGTACAAATCCAGCAATAATTCCTGACTGTAAAGTCAAACTTTAAATAGAAATTACATGTGAAGCTAGAGCAACAGGATAAGAGCAAGCACAGAGGAATTAAAATAAAGACAAAGTTAATGACGCTGTGATTCTTAAAAAGTTGAAATATACAACAAATATTTCACAAATAATGGTTTTTCTATTTGCTGGAAACAAATGGTTCTTAATAGGAATTAGGACATTTGGACATGATGTAGTTACATTTGGACAGGATGTAATTAACTTTTGAATTTTCTATGGCATAGAAATACGGTTGCTTCTACATTTTTGGCAAAACTTAAAAATAATCCTTTTATTGCCTTCATGCTTCTTGTAAGACCTCAAAACCAGATCTATTTACACAGCATTTATAACAAAGAATAAATACTCCTACAAGGTCTGATCCTGTAACACTCCCTTGGATGAGTTGGCCCATTAACTTAGGTTGATGTTGGATCAGGATTCAAGCTGAGTCAGAAGAAGAATTTTTATTAATTTGCACAGACTTTGAATGAGATTCTTGTGTGACAACAATTCTTTTTCTGAGTGAGCTATCCAAAGGCACATTAGTGACTTAGGTATGTTTGGGTATCTGGAGTAGTTCTCATCATGAAGTGAGGAGCCTTCTCTTTGTCAGTGAAAAGCAGTAAAGACTCTCTGTTCTTTGCCAAAATCAATACCTGTGCCATGAGAGTTCAACAAACTCAAACTCCTCTGGAACAATTAGACCAAGTACACCCAAATCTACATCAAACATCTATCTGGGATAGAGATTTTGGATTATAGCCCTCACAACAAACTCCAGTATACTGGAGAAATAAAAATGTATTTAGTCCATGAACAACGTTAAAAAGAATGGAAAAAAAGGAAAGAAAAACAAGGGGGAAAAAATCATCGCAATTACCTTTAGAACAGAAGATATGTTTTCTAGGGTATAATTCTTGGAATTCTCTGGCTTTACATGAGGATTTAGTTGGGGTTTAGGGTTTTTTCTTGACTTTCATTCTAATCAGTCACAGCCTTTCCTTCCCACTGTAAGCTTCATTCAAGCTTTTCAGCTTATATTGGGCCCTTTTAAAGATCCATACTCTTATGAGGCACATGTTAAGGATAAGGTACTGGAAAAGTGGTGTATGATGAATCTCAGCTTGACCACCTGAATAAGTCTGGGCCTATTTTTCAGTAAATGTTGCATTCAGTTGCTTCCATGGATCTCAGTTGCTGCTCAAGCTCTTTTTAGAGCTATATTTTTATTTTTTTAAAGTGATGTGGATGATATTTTTCTTGAAAAAATATCATAAAACTATTGAAAAAAATTTGAAGTTTTAAACCCCAAAAAATCCTATTTTGAATTGCACAATTGCAGTTTGGTTACTGCTTTCTCTCATAAGTTTTAATCACTAAAAACATAGTTTAGAAAACATATATCATCTATTTAAAAAAAAAAAGAAGATAAAGGGAATTTTCCATAATTTGAGCACCTTTCTTGAACAGCAAAGAACTGACACCAGTTAGCATTTTAATACTTATTAGATGATGTGTTCTTTATCCTTTCCATGGCATAGCTTTTATTTTGTTGTGCACTTTCCAATATATAATTTCTCATTCTGCAGTGTTGACAACAGCTTCACATTTTACAGCTCTTTGTCTTCATTCATAATTCTTCAAGGCAGTTCAGCATGTGACAGTGAAATTCCTTACATGGAAATAAGTATTAGTAGGGGAAACTGTAATGTGTTTTCTGTGCAAGCCAGCAGCTGGATATTCAAAATGTCAACATTCTGAAACTCAGCAAAACACCAAAATTGTTCAGATTTGCTAGTGAATGACAGACAGCAGTGATCCAGCTCTTTGGCCTGTTCAATTTGATTTGATGATTCAAAATTAATGCTGAGATCAACCATTTGAAGGCACAGATTTTACTAACCATGCAAACATAAAGACCTCTGTTACATGCTTTGGAGTTCCAGATTTTTAACAATTTGTAGATTACAATTAGTGCCAGTGGCACGGTTTAACAATTTGCCTTGTGTTTTCTACTTTAAAATTCCATCTTCAGTCATGTTACCTGTCCAAACTGTCACTGGACACTTGCAATTTGCACACCAGGTGTCTGCCTCAGGCTGAATTTCTCTAGAAAGTTTCAGCAAATCTGTTTGCTGACAACAGGGTCGGAGGACAATGAAGTTTCCATGGAAAAGTGCTGAATTAAATAAAACTGTTTTTCTTCAAACTTTCAGTTAAAAGCTTTTGCTTTGTGAGTCAGCTCTCTTGGACAGCACTTCCTGACAGGCTGGGAGAACAATTTTTCAAGTATTTCTTCTGTCACAGTAGAAAAGTGATTTTTAGCAATCATTTTGATTGAAAGACATGACTATTTTTACATATAAAACAATTTAATGTTTTGGGTTTTTTAATGTAGTTGAATGAATCAAGATATTTGATTGGTGACTGTATGCTTGAGATTGTTCCTCATACACAAAAATTAAAATGCTCATATAAATCTCTGCAGTGGTCTTAACAAGATAACTCTCTTTTCCTTATTTTAAAATATATTTTGGACATATTAAAACCAGAATTATTTACAATCTACCTTTTTGGGGAACATAACAGACATATACCTCCACTGCAAAATTCTGACTTCTACAGAAGAATTTTTTTTAAGGCAGTGCTTGTCATCTATGCAACCATACCTCTGGTCTGCTCTTTCAGTACCACAGGAGTTGAGCCTTTCTGACTAAATCTTGGAATTTAGAAGTCTACTGCATGTTGCTTAAAACTTGTACGAACTGGATGCTCATTTTGCTTTGCCAAATGGATGCTTTTAAGCTATTAGGAAATATGTGAGGTTGAATGTTGTACTAAACACAGATAATGCAGAGATGTTTTCCTACTGAAAATCTGCTCTGTAGCTTGCACAAAAGCTCCTCCCAGAGGAGCTGAGAATTATTGCAGCATAAACAAATCGCCTTATCTCAAATCTCCGTTGTATTTACCACATTTTGCCTGTGCCAACAGACAGCTCACAATTCTCCCATCTGAGCTACTCCTACTATCCCTGAACCTTTGCTATTGGCCTAAAATGCCAAAATATTTGGTGTGACTTTTCAGTAATAACATCATTCATGGAATCATAGACTCACAGAAACATTAAGGTTGGAAAAGACCTCCAGCATGATTAGGTCCAACCTTTGGCCAAGCACCACCATGTCCGCTGAAACACACGGCAAATTGCCACCTCTACTTGTTGTTTGAACACTTCCAGTGATGGAGACTCCACCACTTCCCTGGGCAGCCTGTTCCAATGCTCAACCACTCTTCCAGTGAAGACATTTTTCCTAATTTCCAATGTGACACCCCCCCCCCCAGTGACATTTGAGGCCATTTCCCCTTGTCCTATTGCTGGTTGGCCGGGAGAAAAGACTGACACACCACAGTCTCTTTTCAGGAGATGTTTGGATGAGAAAGTGTAATTCAACATCCTTTGGGGTGAGCTGTGTGTACACAGAACCCAACTCTGTTCTCAAATAGCTTCTAGGTCCAAGGTGAAGAAAGCTGAGAAAGTGAAGGATTTGTGTATTTTTATGTTCTTCATTATACAACTTCATGTGTAATGTTTGGCCTGGGGAAAAGGAGACAAAGGAATTAAAGAAGAAAAAGAAGTGCAGGGAATTGCATCTCACTGGCTTGGATCCTTATTTCTGCTGTCCATCTGAAGAGAGACACTACAAGCAATCTAGTGTTTTGTAGTTTAAATAACTATTTCATTATTTGAAAATTATTCCCAACTCATAAGAATGAAAAATCGAAAATCAGACAAAATTCTGCCCCTTAACAAAAGACAAGCTTACTTTATACTTCCCTTCATATTGTGCTCTTACCAGGCTGTGAAGATGCTGCCAAGCAGATAAAATTAGCAGAACAAAATGAGGGTAACTGTTTTCTGGAAGACACCCAGAGCCACGCCCTTCTACCTAACAGAATCTGAATTTTATGGTACAAAGGGGAGGCTTTTCTTTAGCAGCAGTGTTTGAGGTATTGATGTCTGGGGGCAGTAGATCTGGAGCATGTCTGACAGCCAGATAAAAATGGATTTTTCTGAGCCTTGGGAATCTTATGGAAAAAACCCCCTTTCAGTTGCAACCCCCTTTATGATATCAAGGGGAATCTAAAATCAATGTTTCTGCTAATTCATCCACACAGCAGACTGCCACGTATGAAAAACAAAATAGATAAAACTGACAGGGTGGGAGAGAATCTGGCATGGGGATGAGTGGGATGGGAGGCAGGAGAAGTCCCCAGACTCAGAGAGGAGTGAAGACAGTGCCGGACTGGATTTATAAAACTAAATTGAAACCAGGATATGTTTTGTGTGTGGTGGGGGTTGAGGCATAAGGGAAATTCTGTTCAGTTGTGTAAAATGACCCAGTTTAAAAAATTCATGTGTGTGAGTGCACAAATGAAAGGTCAGGGTGTGAGGGGAGGGTTTTTAATCCAACTGGAATTTTAAATACTATTACTGTAAGACACATGTTAATTTAAAAGGAACCTATGAAATGGAAATCATTCTCTATCAAATTTAAATTTAATTTCTAGAATTATTTCAAGTCAGTTATGTCAATCTGTGTTTCCATAGCCACCTACAGACAGAGAAATTATGATTCATTTTTTACACAAAGATTTTTTTCTCTTTGAATTTTATAATCAGAAATATTTCATAATTGGGCAAGGTGGATGTCACTGTAAAGTAAACTCTGGTAGAACTGAATATTTTTAAAGGATTTCTCATTGCTTATTATCTCCTATTATTGTTGATGAATCTGAAAACTTTTTCTGGCACAAACAGGGAAAATAGACATATTAAGAAGATCTTAAAGAAAAAAATTAAATGCTGATTTTACATTTGTAACACTTCTAAAAAGACTCAACTACTTACCTGTTCAGAACAACAATACTCAGTCACAACATACATGCTGTCTAGTAATTATAAATATTTTTTAAAAAAAGAAAAGCTTAGATAAGGATTCACTGTTAATACTGAAAACATTCATTAGTTTGTCATATATCCCTACACTGCTTTATGCAAGAGGATAAAAGGATGGAACAGCAACATCTAAGGGAGAAAACAATAAAGAGAAGAAAATCCCCTATAGCAGCTATAATGGCACAACACAGAACTCTGAGTGAAAGTTGCCACGACAGCTGCAACCCCAATCTCACTGCAGCTGGTATTGACTTCTCCATCCAGGGATGTAAAGTGTGGGTCTCAGAGTAACAGCTCTGCCATAGGATTCAGGCAAGGCAGGATTGTGGGGGCCTTTGTGGCAGCCCCTAAGGCCACCCCTCAGAAAGACCGTGTGTGGCACCGGCCCAAGAAGAAGTAAAGACTCCCCTGGGGCAGAACAAAAGATGGTTAGCCCCAAGAGGGGGTGTGATCTTTAGTGGGCTGTCTTCCCTCTCCCCATTTGTTTTTTGTTTTGTCAATCACCTGTCTATCACCCTCAGTTTCTAGAATGTTCGTTTCTACTCGGTAGTTGGTTGGTTTTCCCCCTTGTCCCTCTCTCAGCCCCCTCCCCAAAATACCCTCCGTTGGTCCCCTTCCCCTTGTCCCTCCCTTGTCCCACCTTGGTGCCCTAATCCCATTGATTGTTATGATCACAATAAAGTCTGATGCGCGGCTGGGCTCGGGGCTCTCAGCTACTGAGTTTCTCCGCTCTCTCAGCTCACGGAGCACGGATCCCCCGATACTTTGCTTCAGTGTCGTTTTTTCCGTCTCAGGAGCCCGTCTCTTTGCTACAGTTTCGGCAGCCGCGGTAGCCTTTGCCTGCCTGCTTCGGAAGACTGCAACCCACGGCTTGGGGTCCCAGGATCCTGGCGAGCGTGGACCTGACCCCAGGGACACTCACTCGCTGCCGCTCGGGTTGCTGATTCATACCCTGGCGGTCAGCCCTCGCCTTGGAATACCCGAGGGACGCGGCACAGGATGTGTTCCATAATTTCATAATATCAGTATTCTCCATTTCTCACTTTTCAAAGCTTTCCCTGCCCTTTACTCAAGAAGGACTGAAAAAGGGAGTTTGTACCTCAAATGTCAGCCTGCCATTGTCTATAAGAGAACTTCCTGCCAAATGTTTTCCTTTAAGTGCAAGGCAGCAGTGGCAGCACTTGGCCGTTCTTCTCTTCAGCTTTTGCATCTGCAAGTGCCCACACAGGCACCCCAGCACCATGGCTGAATTTATATCTGTGCCACAATGTGAGATTGCACTGGCAAATACCACAGTCCAGGACAGTTGCACAGTAACAGATCCCTTGTCATTCAGGTCTTACCAGCAGACTGGTGGGATTTCAGAACTGCCTTCCAGAGGACCAAAGATACAACTTGCTATAAACTACTTTTATAATCCTATCAGTAGGATCACATGGCAGGACTAATTGATATTACAACCCAAGAAGCCAAATTTTACCCCATAGTCTATCTCAGCACTCACAGGATTGTATGTTTGATAGCTGTCAACTGGCTGTTTGCCTGACTGCTTGATTCCAAAGTCACTTTGGAAACTGTTATTCCCAGAGTAAGGCAAACAGGCAGCACCATTAAGGGCTGAAGATAAAGATATCACTTCAGTCCCCATGGAAAGGTAAAGCTGTCAAGGGGAAATAGACTTAAGCTCCATACCTGCAGGTTCTTGGTCTTAATAAAGAAAGAAGAGTATAACCATCAGTGCAGTGGACAAACAAATCCATCTCAAACAGAATGATTGTGAAAAATTTTAGCTCTATAATCCATACTGAAGACAAATTACTCTCTTCCACCTTAGTTATTTTGTATCCTGGAGATAAATTGAGAATGGGAAAGCTGCCAAAGAGTGACAACTGACCTAATAAATGGAATAAATCTGTCACTGCTGTTGTCAGGTTCCTATCTTGTCTGACAATGCATTTAGCTCCCAGATCAGGGGCAAAGTGAGCCTTGCAGAACATCAATTCCATTTAAATGAGCACAGGAAATAGCATCTGTGGAAACTCCTCTTGTTGCCAGGACTGTGGTTGTGGTATTTTCAAGAAAGCTGTGTCCATTTATCAGGAATTCAGCCTTATCAATGCCTGAAATGGCCTTTCTTCAGTCCCATCCAAACCACCTCTCTACCAGCAGGCACCTTTAAATACTGGATATGTATCAAAACCAAGAAAGTTCCTCTCTCTGCATTAATTTTGATTAAACAATTACTGACTCTGCAAGTCAGTAGAGTTGTATTGCCTCTTGCTCTTTGTTTAGAGGGCTGCAACAAAGGACTGAAAGACTGAGATCAGAACAATTGCAGACCAACTGGCTTAAAAATATTTAGTAGGAGAATGAGTTATATTTTCTAAGGAGCTGGGAAAGAACTTTTCAATCACTGCCAGTACATGTGCAGACCTATGCAGACCCAAGGCCTAAAAAGTTACTGGTTTTTTAAGTAAAAATGAAACAAAACAAAACAAACAGCTGAAAGGGGTTGTGATAGTTGAAGAAGCATGAAAAATGATCAAAAAAGGCAAAAAATGCCTATGGATATTAGTGGGCAATGCTTGCACAAGAGTAAACATGTCAAGGGCAAATTTTTGGCAAAAATTAGAAGAGTCCTAATATTAGAATTCTTTTATTATTATGATCCTATTAATTTTTTGAAATAAGTTCCATTACATATTGCAGAAAGAAAAGAACATTTGACTTTTTAAGGTAAGAAAAGTCAATTTGTGAGATTTTAATTACAAGGTTATTTTAAATAACAGTGCATTTGGTAACATGACTTAAAACCTTTAAGCCTTTTTTTCTTTTTCTTTTCACATAAAAGAGTGAATGTTATTTTCTTCAAGACTGTTTCTTTATTTTCCCAGTTTATATGGCTTTGACCTTCCAAGTTACAATATGTTTGGTGTCATAAATTACCCATGTACTTTTCAACTTGTCTGAATCCTGACATATCACCTGTGAAAGCCACCTGGAACAGAACAATAAATAATTCCTGTGAGGGGAAATATTCCCTTCTGATACTTACACTACAGGTAAGCATTAGTTGTAGGCTTTCACAATTGCTTGCCTTCGCAGTGTTTCCTGCAGAGCAGCATCTCCTCAGACATATTGAGAAATTGTGAGCTAGAGCAGCAGTGTCAGCAAATATAGCTTCCTTCCCTCAAGATTGATATGCACAGTGTATCTTTCCTTCCAAAAATGCAATATCCTTAAATTAAAGAATCAATGGGAATCACATCAGAGCCTGCTTTTGCCCTTTTATTTATAAGTAGCAACATATGATATTTTCTATGAAGCTAAGACCATTACTATTGCTTTGATATATTCATATTGAGAATAAGGACACATTTGTAGGCCTCCATGCAAAAAACTGCATTATTTCTGGATATTCCAAACTCAAGTTAATTGAAATACTGCCAATGTTGCTTCAAAAAAATTTTTTTAGAAAGCCATATAGGACCAATATTAAAAGCTAGGCTAAACACCTCTGCTTTCAAAAAATAAACTGACAGCTTTCTCCTTTAAAGTGTGAAAATTTGTGATAGAAAAATACATTTTAGTGGGTAAGTTATCACAGTTCTGTTGATCTCAGCTGACAGTGTCATATTCTCTCTGCTGAAGGATTGTCCCACCTTCCTCCACAACAAAATACATATTTCTTGTTTGAGGCAGTTGAAAGCCTGATGGATGTGAGGTTGCTGTGGCTGTGCCCCAGGGTAGCAAGGCTGAATGTGGAATCACTGGCACACACATGCACAGACACACAGACACACACACACAGCTGCCACCTGGATCTGCACAAACAGCAGGGCACTGCCAGCACCCACAGAAATGCACACAGCACCCCCACAAACAGGAGCAGTGTGCATGTCCTGTTCTTGATTTGTGGCTATTGGAATGGAAGTCTAGTGGTGGGAAAAAATGTACAAAATATTGATCACTCTAAGAGTGAGTCTTTAATGTTCAGCCCACCCAGCAGCTGCTGCCCAGTTGTCCTGGTCCCTCCAGTTGCTGGGACACAGATCTACAAGCCCCAGAGATTTGTAGTTGCACTCCAGCAGCTGGTCTCTTTTATCCTGTAACAGGTACTTCTTATCCTACTTGCTGTCTAGTTCAGTTTGAATTTCAACAGTTTTCACACATACTCAGAATAGAGATCACACCCATACAGAGCTAGAAAGAGGATTTCACGAGAACACAGTGCAGACTGCAATTATGAAAGGCAGTTTGACAAGTGTAACAACAACAGACGATTAAGACAATTATACCTGATCAACTTGCCTTTTCCCTCGTTCTTTCCTGCTTGTTCCCTCATAATCCACCTTGACAGCTCCCTTTCCCACCTCCATTCCTTCCCTAAGAATCCTTAACATTTCACACATTGCCACAATTCCTTTAGAATACCCCATAAATTTTATGCAATCCTCAAGTACTGCTTGTCCTGGTATCCCACGATGAGACCTCTGCCTGTTTTGGCAATAACTCCATCAGTCTCAAGGTGTTCTGAAGGAGAGGGAAAGAGCTCTGCAAGGTGTTTTGAGGTCTTTGGTT